>JANBVN010000070.1:0-149529 GCA_030052785.1 Coniochaeta hoffmannii | reverse complement strand
GCCATTATATCCCCATAGTCACGTCCTGCAACATCCACCCTTCCGAGGCTTCTTCACCTCCCCCGCCCAACAATAACCTCTCCCTCATCCTCATCCGGATCCTCAATACTAGTCCTCCTCGTCGCCTCCACCGCCCTCTCGACCTGCTTCCCGTCCTCATCCAGCACTGCGCTCTCCCCCGCCTCCCCAGCCCCAGCCCCAGCCCCAGCAGCCCCAAGCTCAAGCGGTTCCTCTCTGACCTCGGGGGCTTCTCCCCTCCCCTCTTCCTGCCCCCTCTTCTCCTGCTGCTGCTCCTCCCTCTCCCTCTCCCTGCCCCCGCCACCGCTGCTGCCCATCCCAAACCCCTGGCTACTAAACGGCCACAGGCTCCCAAACGGACTGGCGCTGCTGCCGCCGCTGGTCTTGTTACCGCCGAGACCGGGACCGGGATGCAGCGGCAACGGCTTGACGATATGCTGCTGCTCTCCCTCCTGCACCTTCCCCTCCCCACCCTCTTTCTCCCCCGAAGCAGCGGTAGCGGCCTCAGGCATGGCAAAATCCCCAAACTCCTCATCATCATCCTCCCCATCTCCCCCACCTGGCCCCTCATCATCCGAGTCGTCATCGTCCCTCCCATCCCCAAACCTCTCAGGCGTCGCAGCCGAAACGTCCCCGCGCCCGCTCCGTCCCCGCGCGTTCCTCACAACGCCGCGCCACCAACCCCCACGATGCCAGCCCGAGTTGTTGTTGTTCGACGACGACCTCTCCGGCGCTTCCGCACCTTCCTCGTCGCTCCCGCTCCCGCTGCCGTCGTCGTCTTCCTCGTCGTCCGCAAAGGGGTCGCGGAGGAGCTCGGGGATGTCCCTCTCGCGCTCGCGCGTGAGCTCCGGTGCAGCCTGGAGGATCGTAAAGGGAGAGGATGAGGAGGAGGAAGAGGTGGAGTCGCCGCCGCCGCCGCCCCCACCTTCGGTGATGGTGGCGTTGGGGTTGTCCGCATTGGAAGTCTCGGCCGATCGCTTGTGCATGGCCAGACGGGCCGCTAGTTGGAGGCGCGCGCGGGAAGGGGGCACGTTGAGTGGTGGCGGTGGCGGAGGCGGCGGGGGGATCGAGGGTGGGTTCAGGGAGGAGTTGTTGGATGTGTTGAAGGGGTCTGTGTAGGCTCGGAACTGTGACGGGCGTGTCAGCGATTGACCTGTGAAATACGAAGAAATAATGAGACAAGACACGAGGACGAAGAGGAGAGCGAGGCTGTCGTTGCGGAGAGATAGACGGGCCAGTCGGGGTTCGAAGTGGGATCCGGCTCCTGAGGAGGCATAGTCGGCGTACCGAGATCCGGAGGAGGCCATCTCGCCAGGCGGTGGAGGAATGGTATAAGAGACACAGGCGATGTTGAACAAATTAGTCAAGGGAAGACATGAACCTCGTCGGACCACCAGACACCCTGCCTAGGAAAGATACAAATACAGAACCACTTCTGATAATCCACCTCCACCCCTAGAATCCCCAATACAACACGCAATCGAACAGAACCCAAACGAAACCTGGAGGAGGCGCCGCCCGAGTCCCAGTGTCCTGTCTTGGAGGGCCGAGACATGCGCCCAGTGCGGTCTGCTAGGGTCGACGGAGGCCGGCTATCTGGTTGCAGATGTCATCGTCCTGCCGGTGTTGCTCGACATACTCATCCAGCAGTTCCTTATCCTCCTGGTTCATGGCCTCGACGTCCTCGCCGCCGTCGACGGGAATGCCAGACTTCCCAGGCTCAGGCGACCCAGAGCGAGCGCTGTCGTGCTCGTACTCCTCCATCTGCGTGTTCTCGGGGCTGTCCGGAGCGTCCACACCGGCGCCAATCTCCAGGTGGTGGGTGAAGTCGATCTCGTCGATATCCTCAAAGATCTCGTCGTAGTCCTCGCTCGGCCGTCCCCCGCTCGCTCCACTGGGAGCATTACTGCCTCCAAAGAAAAACCTGTGCGAGAGCTTGTGCAAAGGGTAACTACTAACCTCGTTATTGACGTCCTCCTCGTTCTCCTGCTCCTCCTCATCGTCCTCGTCGCTCGACGACCCGAACCCGCTCATCAGCCCGCCGCTGACGGCAAAGGGCCCGACGCTGCCGCCCTCAAGATCCATCGCCCCGTTAAGGCCGGCGTCGGCAAGCGCGCTCGACGCCGTCTGCGAGTTGCCTCCGCCGCCGCCTCCCAGGCCCGACAGGCCGATGCTCGACAGACCGCCCGGACCCGAAAGGCCGCCGCCTGCGCCACCACCCGCTCGGTTGCTCATGGCGACCTCGGGCCGTACGCCTCCCAAGATGGCGTTATCACGCTCGCGAGTCTCGGCCAGGGCGCCCTCGACGTAGTTGATCCAGTCGGGCGCCATGACGCGGTCCAGGACCGTGTCGCTGAGCAGCTCGGGAGGGTGGCGCTCGGTGAACTTGACCACTTCCTCGGCGATCAGCGTGAGGTGGCCCATGTAGCCCATCCTGGTCTTGGTCTTGGCCTGGGACTCCTCGCTGGCCAGCTGGCCCCTGATGATCTGGGCCGTTATGTCTGCCGACTCGAACAGGCTGATGGCGAGGGTGGGGTTGCTGCCCCGGTCCATGGGTCCGTTGAAGACCTGCTGGACGATGTCGTAGACGACGTTGTGGAGGAAGTTGTTCCACGGGTACTTGAAAAAGAAGGACAGGATGGTAGGAACCACCTTGTACTCGACGAACTGCATCTTGAGGTAGTCGCCAACCACTGGGACCACCTGCTTCTCTTCCGCGGAGGCCTCTGGCTCAGCTGCGTGGCCGACAATGATCGACGCTTCGCCCTCCTCGGATTCTTTGGCCACAGCCGCGCCTGACTCCTCTGTTGTTTGGGGTTGAGCGGCGTCTTGAGCTTCCTCATCTGCAGTCTTAGGCTCGGGCTTGTCCCTAGAGCTGGAAAATAGAGGCGCGGGGGTGTCGTCAGGGTGAGGTGACAGTTCACGCAGGTTGCTAGGCGCAATGTGCGATTCTGGGACTTCAGCAGTCTCAGTTATTGATGGTGTGTTGCTCGCGAGATCCTCTGCTTTCTCAGTCTTCGTCTCGAGGCCCTCGATGCCCTCCGTCGAGGCCGCCTCTCCCGTTTCCGCCGCGATCTCTTGGGGCTCGGACTTCTCGACAGTAGCTGGTTCAGCCGGCTTCGACTTGGTCGGGGATAGTGGAGGAACAACGAGGTCGGGGTGCTCGAAGCCGCTGTCGTCCTTCTCCAGTTCCCGCACATGCAGCCGCGGAGAACTTAGTGGCTCGTCGACAAAGTCATCGTCGTCCTTATCGAGGAATGACGAGCCAGGCTGGTTAGGCGGCACATCAGGAAGGCTCGGCAGATCCGGCATATCCTCCTCAGCCCGCACGAACTCGTCCGAAGTGTCCTGGTCGGCGCTGTGAGTGACTTCCTCAAACCCGTCTTCGTCGCTTGAAACATTGGTGACCTCGAGTTTCCGGCCCTCGTCCGCAGGAACCGAGTGCTGCACGGACCGCATCGTCAGATCCTCGGTCGACGAAAGCGCCTCCTCGCCGCGGACGGGCTGCAGCTTGCCCTCGGCACGCAGTCGTTGCCGCTCCGCGTCCCGTGCGATGATGAGCTCTTCGGCCCCAACTTCGTTCAAGAGTCCCATGTTGCTGCAATGGAGCAGCTCCGCCATGAGCTCGCACGTCTTGAACCGGTCGAAGCCTAGAGGTTCTATCTTTCCGCCAAATGTCGAGTTGAGGCGCTCTTTTTGTGCTGGCGCGTTCTCGAGCAGGTTCACAAAGTCGGGCACGTGCTCGGCAAAGAGACGGAGTAGAGTGCCGAGGTAGATGGGGTCCCGGCTTGTTGGTGTTGCGTGCTGTTCTGCGCCAACGTCCGGGTCGTAGTCCGAGTTGTTCTTCCTGATCACCTCGATAACGATGCCAACGCCAACCGTCAGCGGGTTTCCTCCACCCAGCATGTACTGGATCAGCTGCTCGACACAGGGCTTGGAGACAAGCTGTCGCGTGAGCTCGTTGGGCCCAATGCAGGTCTGCTCGTTCTGGGAGGCGTTTGCCGAGACGGTGATGATGGCCTTCATGAAGTCGCCAGCCGAGGTCTGTGTGGCCCAGCTGTGCTCGGGCCTGAGAAACGACAGAAGAGTGGGCATCACGTTTTGCGTGTAGAGCCACTCGACGATGCCTTGGCCGCTCTCGGTACGCTCCAGGCTGATGATCTTCAGCAGCAAGTCCATGATCATGGGCGAGTCGACATGCTTGATCATGTCGGCCACAGCGTTGTCCAACGACTTCAGAAGCTCAACCATCTCCTCCATCTTCTTATCAAAGAGGGACTCGTTCACCTTGGTGAAGTAGCTGGCCTGGAGGGGGTCGAGCGGCGCCGGCCGCTTCAGGAACTGCCAGAACTCCCGGAGGAGATGCTTACTCTCCATCACGGCCTCGTAGATGGACCAGTTGTCGGACGAAAGGATCTCGGCAGCGACGAAAGCGTACCGGTTCCGCTTCTTCTCCGAGTCGCCCTCTGCACTGCTGTCTGTGGCACGCGAAGACGCTCTGGACCGCGCAAACGGGTTGGCCAAAGCCTTGCCCTTGTCCTCGTCATCCTCGTCAGGGACGGCAACCGGCTCTAGCTTGGGGGCGACGACATATTCCAGCAGCTTCTTGAGTACGTCCTGCTCCCGGAGGTACTCGACTAGCTTCGCATTGTGTTGCTTGAGCTCTTGTATAAGGTCGCTCTCCTCGAGGAGGTCTTCGAGGGTGAAGTCGGGCTTATCGAGGATGGTATCGATGGTGGAGATGTTGGCGTAGCCGCCAAATCTCCAGAACATGATTGCGGTTGTTTATCGCAGCGCCAACGTCACTGCGCGGGCGAAACGGCGAGGGGTATGCCGGAGAAAATGGTCGTAACTGCGGTTGGGCGGATGGTAGCCGGAGGATGGCATGCGTTGACTGGTTTAGACTAGAGCAAAGTCGTAGCCCAGGGGCGTTCCCGTTCGGTCTCGAAGCCAAGCCCGCTTCTCTATTTGTATGCGCCGAGTCTTAGAAGAGACGAAGAGCAAACTTCTGATGGAAAGTCGCCGATGCCCGGGGTATCTTGATGTGTTTTACTATCTGAGCGACTGCGATTAGCTGGTGCATCGAGGTGTGGTGGTGATAATGATGTAAGAAGCTGCGAGAATAGCTAAGGTAGGCGGACTCGGACATCTTCCGGAATGGTGCCCAACGATATGGAACGCGAAGCCTTGTTGCGCGATAATAAGGGAAGTAGAGAGAACTGTTGGTCCCTGAACCAGGACAGGAGTCCAGCAGGACTCGGAGCGCAAAGGAGTTACAAGAGCCCGAAGAGGCGACGACAAGAGATTGCGGTCATACGTACAGAAACCTCGCCCAGGCCAATGCAAGGTAGATACTATACAATGCAAAGCGCAGTCTCGCAGGTAGCTGATGCGTCTAGAGCTTCAACTCCGAGCAGCATCGGTGGTCCCCCAAGGCGACAGGCTGCTCAGATAAGGAGTGTTATAAGTGAAGCAAGAGCCCGAAGGTGAATGGAAATAGTTCGCATCCGATGATGCGCGACCAAATGACGAGATCGGTGATAGCGAGCTGGTGGGAGGTTTGGCGGGCGGTCTGTGGGAATTGGACTCCTTTGGTTTGTTGGTCCGTGCGGCTGCTGCCTTTTGCAGCCTTGCTTGCAGCAGGGAGCAGTGACCCACCTGAACAATCCCCTGTTGGCGTACGCAGGCCAGCGCTTAGCGCTTGATGGCAGCTGCCTACCTAGATGTATAAAAATACTCGAATAATAGGGCTTGGAACAGACAATGCAAGAACTTTTATTTTCATACTATGTGTCATTCATTCGTAAACTGCACTTTTCAAGATCAAAAAGTTTTGCGGTCTTCATCCTGGCTACGGGGTTTATTCCCCGGACCTTCCCCCCCCCCTTTGTCAAAAACGTGCTCTCCCGAGATTGCATTCAATAGACTAGGGTTAGGGTTAGAACTTGCTCACCAAGCTCAATCTTAGCTCTAGAATAGGGTTACGCGTGTTAGTTTGATACCTATACATGCTCAACAAGTAGACGACTGGACGATTGTACGACTGCTAGACGAGGAGACGATTCTAACATGCGTAATCCCAAGGTACCCACTGCGACCACCCCTCTCCATAGCAGCGCCCTAAATCACTAGTCTCCCTCGCCATTCTCTAGTCTACGATATCTGCTTGGAGATCCTCAACTTCACCTCAGTATGATCCAGCGTCCCGGGTAGGCTCTCGGGATCAAGTTTTGGCCAGTGCAAAGCAAGCGTCGCCCTCGACAACAACCCGGCAATAAACAGTCCCGCCACCATGGGAACCAGGTTGTGGCCGGGACACATCGCCGGCCCGGCGCTGAATGGCACCAGCGCCGTGGACGGCTCTACCTCCTTGTCCATCCACCTGTCCGTGGACATCCGATGCGCCGCCTCGAGGTGCTGATCGTCGCGGTGGAAGAAGGGCGCAAAGATCATCACCCCCGTGCCCTTGGTCACCGTCCGGCCGCCCACGGTTGCGTCCTCCATCAGGTCCCGGAGGATGATGGGTGTCGTGGGCCACAGCCGGATGGCGTCGAGATAGACGGCGCGCGAGAACGGCCGGTCGCTGCCGTTAGCAGCGGCGGTCTTGGCTTCCTCGGCTGCCTTTCTTTGCTCGTCCGGCTGGCAGCCGAGGAGGGCGAGGGCTCTCGCCATGATGATACCGGCTGCATCCCAGGCAAAGAGCCACTGCCCGATCTGGCTGGGTAGCTCGAGCTCCGAAGCCGCTCCGTGTCCCTTCGGGAAACGGGAGATGAGACTCCCCTCTTCCGGATCGTTGAGATAGTCCGTCAGCCTCCGCTGGACACTCTCGAGTGTGCTCTTGTCCGAAGAAGCGAGAAAGCCCCAGTTCCCCCGACCCCGAATGGCGCCCATGTCCTCCGTCAACTGGTGATCCTCGCGCGCCGCATCTCCGAGGCTGATGCGCCGAATCACCCTGAACCATGTCTCAGAGACCCTGTCCCAGTTCAACTCCACATCACTCTTGTCATCCATAGCCCGCAGGAGCAAGTCCAGCTCTTCGTTAATGACGTGGTTGAATCTCTCGGCGAGAGGATGCACCCTCTCATTCGTCGCTAGTGCATGCTCATGCACCGGTCTCAGCACTTTCCTCCTCTCCGGGTCCGATATCAGCACATTGCCAGGCTCAAAGTGATTCAGGGCCGACTTCTTCTCCTTCGTCGCCTGACCAAAGGGTATCGGCGTCCCCTCCAAGACTTGCATGACGTCCTTGGGATCAAGTGTGACGACCTGCGAGCGGAACAGAAGATTAACCAGGAGCGGACCGCTCCCGTATTTCTTGCGCATTTCCTGGAGGAACCGCACCGCGTTGGTGTCTAGGCCGAGGTACTGAGCTGCTGCCTCCACCCACGGGCGGCGCTTGATGACGCCCTTCATGAGGGTCGGCGCCAACACGTTTTTGAAGAACCTCCAGCTGTCGTAGTAGCTCGCCTCACTCAAGCGGCTCGCCTCAGACGACGAGGCCATGATGTCTCTGATGGTAGTGTTGCTGTGGGTCGGGTCGCTTATTGCTAGGTAGGTGATTGTGGTTGATGCTCGCGGCAACAAGGACAACGACAGCACTAAATCAAGAGACCAAGATCAGTAGAGAGAACTTGAACAAGGGAGAAATAGGACATAACTGACCGCGAGTATTCAAGAACGCAGAGCGTTGTTAAACAAACAAATCCATCTCCATCAAGGTGATGATACCGTGACGTCACAACCAACAACAAGCGGCTGGGCGGACTGCGACAACCACAGAGCCGGATTTCATCTAACCGGACGATGATCTTTAACGACCTGCAGTCAGAGGTTCTGAAGCATCATTTCCAGATGCAGGCCTTGGCTTGGCCATTGCACAGTCTCGTCGTAACGCCGTAGTGGGAGTCGTTGCTCTAGTCTAGACCATGCTCGTGACAAGATTGAGCAACTCACCCAGATTATCCGTCCTCGCGTTCCACATATCAAGCAGGTTAGACTTGGAAACATCCTCCGCATTACATTTGCGAGCATCAATGAGCATGCCCATCGTGTGCATCCCGGTCTCGTAGGCGGCAGCGTAAGCAGTATACTCGTCCTCCCACTCGCCGCGGGTCCGTGCCTCCCACAGCGTCTTGGGACAGGCGAGGGGCAGGTCGGTGAACTCGTAGAAGGCGTCACACCCCTCGATACCGGTGCTGACGGATATGCAGCGGCAGATGAGGAAGAAGACGCAGGCCGTCCGGCGCCTCGACTCGGCGTATATCCACTCTTCCCAGGTTGGGCGCATGATGAAGTTGTCGAGCTCGCAGAAGCGTCCGTTGTGGGTTCGCCTGAAGAGTTTGCATAGTGACTGTTGCCGTCAGCCCGGTACGCACTGGACAGGAGAAGACTGACTTGAGGCGAGGGGACTGACCTGGTATGTCCGTATCAGCTGCTGGTTCAGCTCGGGGGGATCTTGGCTACCGTCCACGAAGCGCATGATCATGTAGATCATCTGCGCTTGGATACATGCGAGCAGGTCCTCTGGGGACATTCTGTGACGCTGTGCACGCGTGAGTAACAGCACAAGGAGCCCGGGTACTGAAAGCTTACCTGTGCCAGGAACCGCTCATCTTCGGCCTGTATGGTCCGCCACAGGAACGGCTTCGTTTCTTCGGTCCGGAAAGCGTACATGTGCGCTATGCTCATGCAGCTGGCAAGCGGTTCTGGTAATGACGGGACGCTCTGCCGATGCCAATGCGGGTGGATGAACGGAGGAAAGGTCTCTCTGCGCAAGACCATCATGGGGTATGCCCTAAGTCCCTGAATGATCAGGCGCGTACTGTGCTGGACAACTGCACTTGACGATCGGATCAGCTGCAGGGCCGGCAGTAACTCGCCTGTGCTGTAGGACAGTGCTTTGTTCAGCTCAGGGGTGAGCAGCGTCGAGGTAACCCTCGCGCTGTTAGTCCAGGCCGACCATGGCGCTTGCTCCATATTTCCCAACCGCGGTTGGATCGAGGTCGGTGACCACATCCAGGCAGGAGGAGAACTGCGATGAAGCTGTTGGTCCGGGTTGGCGGCGAAAAGCATGTCACTGCTACTGCACTGGCTGTCGAATCGGCGACTGGACGTTTCCAGCGCAAAGACGTCCTGCATTTCCGAGCCGGCAAGAACATCTTCTATCGAAAGATCTAGCGCTGCAAAGTCCCGGTCCCCAGCGCCCCCTGGCGACTGCAATGAACCGAGCGTGTCAATGCTTCCGTGATGAGGCGTTGGGAAAGCTAAGACAGGAACCTCGGCGACAGCTTGCCCGGCGGCATCAGCGGCGACTGGTATGGCGTCCGTCTCCCGGACCGTGGCAACAGGCTTCTTGGAAACCTCGTAGACGCAGTGCATTCCTCTGTCCGAGCAACGGCGACACGGTGCTTGGAACGTGCATTTCACCTTTGCTGCGTTACACGCCAGACATGACCTGGGGCGGACCCTGGGCTTGGCCTGCGTACGACGACAGTACGATATATGCCGTTTATACGACGATTCTTTATGGCAGCTCGGTCAGCAAGGCCATCTTGAGAGGATGTGGATTCAAGCTCACCTTTGGTGAACGGCTTGTCACAGATGTGACATGCCCGCAACATGGTGCATAGACAATAGTTAGGAAATCAAATCAAGTCCAGAGTCTACGGTAGCCCGGTTGCTGGAGCAGAGTGTTCATGGTCAAGGTATCGTTGGATGCACCTAGCTGTGGTTGGTCGATGTTTATCGACTTATGTCCGACAAACCCCGGCAGGCTTAGAAATAGAGAGGACCCTAACCCTAACCAGGGAACTGTATCGACGACACGCCTGGGAGCTCGACGGAGGTTTTGGATTCGCATCGCCAGAGGTGGTTTGCTGGATGTCGATCTGATAACGACAGTGCACCAATCAGGCATGACATTTGGCCTTTCATGCAAGCAGTCGCCAATAACTCCATAGCGCTGTATCCCTATACAGTAAGTGAAGTGACGGTGAAGGCCGCCTGCAGTAAAAGCAACCAACAGGACGTCACCGCCACAGGGTGAGGGCGTCGGTGCGCACAGCTGAGCTCAACGGTCCCAAGTCGTTTGATCTTTCGACAAACTCTCTGGCTCCGCCAAATAAACTTGACTGTTTCGCATCCAATTCTTCTATCTAACAAGGCCCCGAGGCACGGGAAGCATCATCGGAAACTTGCAATCGACCAGAATGAAAGGTCAGCCAAAGGGCAGGATGCTGTCGCAGTCGCGTGCCCGGGCCGCTGGCACAAACCCCCAATCTTTCGACGGCGGGAAAGACGTGGATTGAGACCTCGTCTCCCGCCGGAACTCGTTGACCAAATCCTCGGCTACCTCATCGACTCCGTGGACTGGGACCCGGCTTACACGTGGACGCGGCTCCGGCACGTCTCCCAGCGTCTCAAGAGGCGCATCGAGGACGAGTTCGAGGAGACGTGGCTACCGCTGATGAGTGTCACTCTCTACGCCTACGCCTTGGGGAGGAGCGACTACGTCTTTGAAGGGCTTCAGGCGGGCGATCGGGACACCGCCGCCTTTAAGAACGATTTCCTGAGTGATAAAAAGTGGAATTTCGGCCGGGCGAGAGGTGACGTGTAGAAGCCGGGAATCCTCGTTTCGGCACTGAAGAAGCATTCGTTCCAGAACCCGATGTTGGGGGTCAGACTGGGCGGCGCGAACATCATCAACAACACTCCGCTTCCAGGGCTTACGTGGAACGAAGATGGTTCACGCGTCTACTTCCGGTGGAAGGAGGCCATGACTGCGCTTCTGCAGGAAGAGATGTATATGCGCAAGGTTACATACAAGATAGTAAGTCCCACCATCGATAACTTCACAATATCATCCTGGGAACTGACGCAGTTCTTCCCAGGTGTTCGAGGAGAGAGCTGAGTACTTCAAGGTCAACCCCGAGAAGGCTGCCACGGGAATCACCCAGGCGCAGGCGATGGGCCTCTTCGTGTCGAAAGTGCAGATGCAGCGACGGGTTGCCGTTCTGCGCCATCGCTTCGAGAAGTTTGATCCGTCAGGGGCGGTGCAGCCTACCTTCCGACTGGTGTCGCAGTACCACCTGCACGGGCAGAAACGATCCCCTGATCAGGAGGCATATCGCCTGCGCTTGCTCCAAGCTTATCGAGACGGCTGTGAACTGCGGATGCGAACAGATGGCCCAGACATTTTCGAGCAGGTCCAGAACGAGGAGCATGTGGGCCCGTATTTGGACGATTATCGAAAAGGGCTGTTGCTTTTACGAGACGGCGAGGATACCAACGAGCATGACAACCACGTCGGGGATAGCGACGAAGACCGACCGACCCATGAGACATGGTGGGCTGCGCATAGGCGAATATGGCGCAACAGGAAACCAATTCCGCCTCGTGTCAAGGATTTCAAGACCCTCAATGGTGGCAACGACTCTGAGGACACAGACGCTGAGGATAGAGACTTTGATGGTGACGACGATCCTGGCCAAACTGCTGACCAACTAGCCGCTGCGGAGAGATGGTGGTTCAGACGGAGATGGTACAACAGCAAAGCACATATCCCCCGTGTCGACGATGCCAGAGTTCTCAATAGTAGTAACGACTCTGAGGATAGCGAAGTCGATGACGCCAGTTTCACCAATGACTCTGGGGATAGCGACGTCGGACAAACCAATCCCACCTCTGACTCTGACCATAGCGACGCCGAACACGTCAAGTCCTTCGAGGATTCCGCAGATGCGCTGGAAATCATCATACCCGCGGATCTTGCAGCCCAGGAAGACAGTGGATGGCATCGGGCGATCCTTTCCGATCCTTGGCAGTTTTTATGTAGGTGGACAAGAGGGCCGCCACCAAAGCCTGAGCTGCGGCGATGGCACACCTCCGCAGAGTTCAGGCCTTGGTCTGTGCCAGCTGAAGGAGTCATGGCAAGAAACGAGTATCCGAGGTGTAGACGGCTCTCGGACTCTGTGTACGGTTCTTGACGGTTAGCGCGTCAGATTACGGTTTGCCGTATGATTAGGAATTACACCTCTACTTGAAACCAGGTCCGAGAGGCTGAGCACCGATGATCACCTATCTTGGGGGTCACAGCCAAAATCGTGGGCAAATTCCGGACGCGGAAGGGAAAGCTCCAGCAAGAGCGAGGTGACGGCGACAGAAAGCTTCCCAGCAATCATCAGTCACTACAAAGTGCTCCAGTTCTGACAAGGCACATCTTCGCGATTGATCCTATCTGCTCATCCTGTACATCGCGTGTGCCTCTCACTCGTCCTCGTCCGGCAGTTTACCAAGGATAGTCCCCCTCACTGCTACCAAACGTCCCGTTCCGTCCCCTGACCTCCTCAACATCCGCCGCCAATTTGACGATATACTCAGCCCCCTGCTCCGGCGTCTTGGCCCCCTCATATGCAAACATCGTCAGATCCGTGTTAACCAGCCCCGGGCACGCCACGTTCACCCTCCCACCGACATCATCCAGCCTCTTGGCGTACTGCAGCGCCAGCATATTCACCGCCGTCTTGCTGGTGATATACGCCGCCCCGTTCAGCCCGTAATACAGCTGCCTCTTATCCAGCGCGTTCGCCAGCGCGCTCATGCTGGTGCTGACAAACACCACCCTCGGCCCGCCGTGCTCGGCCCTTCGCAGCAGCGGCAGCAGCGCCTCCGTCACGCACGCCGTGCCGACGACGTTGACGGCGAAGGTGCGGCTCCACAGCTCCCGCGTCGGCAGCGCCGGGACGGCCGGGTTCCAGCTGTCGAGGAACTGCCCGTGGTTGTTGACCAGGGCGTCGAGGCGGCCGAACCTCTCCTCGACAAACTTGGCGGCGGCGGCGATGGACTCGTCCGAGGTGACGTCGAGCTGCACGGCGAACGCCTTGTGGCCTTCTGCCGCGAGCTCGGAGGCTACCTGCTCGCCGGCGGAGCGGTCGCGCGAGCCGATGAGGACGGTGTAGTTGTGCTCGCGGGCTAGGCGCTGGGCGGTGGCGCGGCCGATGCCCTTGTTGGCACCGGTGATGAGGACGATTGTCTCTGAGGTGGAGGCCATTGTGGGGGCGAATGCGTGGTTGGTGTGTCAGGCTGGCTGAGTATGTGCTTTGCGTGGGATCTCTTCGAGTAGGGGAGTCTGAAGGGTAGGAGATGTGATGCTCCGTGACAAGGGGATCTCCCCCACGACGGTCCTCTCACCCCGTTTTATAGTTCTTTTCAAGGCATCTATTTACTCTGCTGGACGTCTATGGTGTCCACCGTGGAACAGCTGTTGCTTGACCAGCTTGCGGCGAATTTCGCCGTGTCGTCCCTAATTTGAAAGCGACAATCGCAAGGAACATGGCAGCTCGTCAACTCGGGCCTACTTTGCTAGCTTGCTATCCAGCGTGTTAGCTGTCAACTCAGGTGTATTTTTGCTAGCAAGGCATTCCAAGATAACGTCTGTTCTGTGCCCGGACCTATGAGGCCGGTTACGGCGCCGGACAAGCTGGCCGAAAGTGGGGCCGTGCGGCGATGGTGCCGGCCAAACTGGCCGGCAGCCCCTACCACCAATTTGCCATCCCGCCTTTAGCAGCCCCTTAGAAATTCAAGACGCAGAAGAACCAGTTCGCCGATGCGTTGGACTTCCGGCCTGGTTGTTATCGTGCATAAACCCTCGCATAAGGCAGGAAAACCATCCAAGTCAATCAAGTGCCATGTTACGTAACGTGGTGCGTCTATATTAAGGCTGAAAATAGCGGCATTCAGATAGGAAAAGCAGCGTGTGGACCATTATTGTTCCAAGTCACACCCGTGGAGGACGAACATACTCGGTGTGAGTGACTGACATCCAGAGTGGGATGGGAAACGGTCCCCTTTGCCAGTCGCGTTGAGAGCTGGGTCATGTTGTCTTGTCATAGATCGATGGACTACCCTACACTATGGTCCCTATCTGTCATGTCCAGAGGAAACATAGATCTTGGGCCGTGATGCCTGCCCGGTTGCGGATGTTCTTGTTGCCTTGTCGATGTCTCCCACAGGGCTCTCCGGAAGGCCAGCTCCGGAAGTACCGGAATACCTTAAAATCGCGGCCAGGTGGACTCGCACAAAGCTTTGACGTCATCGCGACCACTAGCTCGAGCTGAAAGGTACCTTGCCTATTCTAAGAGATAACCCTATGCTGAGCGGTTATCTCCACGCAGACCGTCGAAAGTGTTGCCCGGCACGTGTTACGAGATTATCTCTGGCAAGTGGAACTATACACACTTGTTTGCACTTCTCGGACGAGGTGCCTGAGGCGTGGGGGTCTACGGTCAATCTCGCATACCATGCACAACTTTGACTACCTTACCATGGAAAGTGTGGGAAGGAAAGAATCCGTCAAGTGGGATGCTGGAAAAGGTGTGGCAGCCAAGGATGCTTGCGTGAGACATAAAAAAGGCTTGACGGCCACATGACCGCCTCGTGAACTGTCCTCCATCTCGATGAGGCCTTTTTTTGGGTCTCGCAGCTGCCACAAGCTTCTGCGAGGCTGGGGTGGGATGGTCGCTATTATGGCGAATTCATGGCTTGTCGGACGGATGAGGTGGTGCGCTTGGGGGCCGTGCCTGGTGGCCGTCTTGAGACGAGATATCGTACGATGGCGACGGCGGGTCCGCCATTGGACCAAGCTGGAGACCTATGTCTAAACCAGGAAATCGTGCCGTCGCAGAGTACGCTCTGCGGAACAATGGACACCACAAGCAGAGATCGGTTTTAACGCAAGAGCAATAAGTACCTTGTCATGGAAACACACCAAGGACCACCTGGTTCAAGTGGCAGGCCGGTCAATTTTCCAAAGGACATCATCTTGAGTGAATCCAACAAGGTGCACTGAGGTGGAAACCCCCAGCGCGCCCCGCATGCTATACTAGCTGCGCACTCGGTAAGGCATCCCCGGACGCTAAGTTGACCCCCCTGTAATTGAACCACGGTGGGCTTCCTGGCCCTAAACGCGGGGCAGCTGCAGGCTATTCAGCGGTGTCGTTTTGTTGAGCGCGTAAGTCCAGGGGGGGACAGGAGGCCGTGGCGGCGGAAGGATACACGATCATGCTGGACCGTTGCAACAGCGTGGTAAAAAAAAAAAAATGTGGGCGCATTCTATCACCTGTTCTTCGTATTGATGGCCTCGAACGAGTCGACGACCAACCCGGCGTTCGGGCTCGTCTGGGCCCGACAAGCGAGAGACATCCACAATTGCGGCTAATGGTGGACGAGCCCTCCGCTGATCAGAAGATGGTTGTCATCATAGCTGATCCGCATTATGGGACGACATGAATACGTCTGGGTCGTATATATTATCGGCCAAGTTTAGCCAACAACAAGTGTACAATATGTGTGAATGAAAACAAAGGCGTATCTCGATCGTTTCCTGCCAGAACACGCAACTCGATCCTAACTCCGCTAATACAGGTACTTGCCGACCACGGCTCTGTCTAAGTCGAGACCTCACGTCCAAAGTATGTAAGCTCCTCCCTTGTCGTCTTCACCACCTCCAACGAGAAACCCCCACCCTTGGCTCTTCGTCCGACCGCTGGTAGTCGCTGTGTCTTCTTGTTGTTGTTGTTCACCGACTATTCCACTGTCCTCACCCCGGCGTCATCGTCCCCCAGACCGACTTGCTGCTTTGACGTGGCGTCGGTCCAATAAGACAATGACCTCCTACATGCATGTCACCGTTGGTTTGATGCACTCGGCGGTTGAGGACAGGAAGATAGCCACGCACTAGCTGGCATCATGCAGACGAGGACGCGGTGGCAGGGAGAGTTTCTCGCAGCTGTTCGCTGGCTCTTGCCCTCAGACTCCTGGCAGAGGTCGATCCTTCCGGCGAATGCTATTGTGAGCATGCATGCGGAGCCCCACCTTGTTCAAGTCGCTTCCAGGTTCCAGTTTGGACCTCGATATGCCGACTTCCAGGTTACTGGAGGAAGCCAGAAGGAGCATTGGGATGGTCCAAAACCTCGGTGTCGAAAAGGACTCGAGCCTGAAGTCTTAACCGCGGGGTTGTCGACAGGTTTGAAAGCAAGGAGACGGACGGAAGGGAGCAAGTACGGTGTCAGAGGTGGCTGCCAGTTTGAGCTTGCCCCGCCATTCCAGGCTTTGGCATCGGCATCGCCATCATGCGTGCGGTCTTTGTTTGCTTCTTTTAAACCGGACCTCTTGTTTTGCAGATCTGATGTTTCTCAGGGTCCTCTAACGTCAGATCCGTTGCTGATCCCATCTCTAGACGCCGCTCTTTCCGTGCAGCACTTGCTGTCACACCCTCCTACCTGGTATTTCCTTCCGCCGGACTTGCCACACACATTTCAGTCGACCCTCGGTACCGTGAAGAGCAACTACTATCGGTAGCGCTTGCCTCACCTGAAGCGAGAGCGGAAATTCGGTAAGTCAGACGCTTGGCTCACCCCTGGGCAGTTACCCAGCTCGCTCGGGCAGTATTCCCATTGCACAGGACGAATCCCGAAATCTGTCTACTCTTGAGGTTTCACAAGTCATCAGCCCATCCCGTCCGGCGGTTACGAGTGGAGACGGGAGACAAGCAATGTCCGATGACCTGTGCCTCCTGAACGGTCGATGTCCAGGTGGACCACATTAGACAAACACCTTTCCTTCAACAAGGAGAAAGGGAAAAAGAAAAGACGAGGCTCCTAACAACAAAGTGTACTAGTAATTGTCAAACCGAACATATCTTGGGACTAAATGTGGGGAACTCAGTCCAAGAGGTCGGACGCCGAGGGGCAGGACCAGGGTGGTGCTCATGGCCAAGACAGGCACGACCGGGAACCCCACCCGGCGGATAGCGAGACCCCGGCCTCCCACCAGCACCTCAGCCTGGGTCAGCTGCGTGACGCGCTGCACCTGCAACCCCAACCAGAACACGACGGTGACCACAAGTCCAATCCGACCTCCCCACTGGCCACCTGCGAAGAAGACGTGCGTCACCGCCTCGAGGCAGTAGTTCGAAGAGCTCTTTCCCTTTCCGATATTGTGGCACCAGCAGGTACTAGTACTACAGCTCCTGCCTCAACGACGGCAGGCCGAGCTGACAGCAACGACCGGACCGCCCCTTCTGTCGTAACTGGTATTACTTCATCTGAACCTGCTCCCCTCGAACCTGGAGTGCTTTTCTCCGAACCTTCTCCTCTCAGCGAGACTGCCTCACCCTCACTCTCGCAAGAAGAATCTCGGGCGCAGCACGAGGGCATCTGGCGATCTCAGAACCCGTTCGAGGCACAACCATCGCCCCTCGTCCCACAGTCATCTGCCTCTCCTCCGGGTCTGACGGAGCCATTTCCATCTCTTCCCACTCACCTCCCAAACATTGGAGAGAGCGACGAAGGCAGCCGCAGCAGCAGCAGCTTAGCAAGACGCCACGCTGACCGCCCTTCCATCTACTTTGAGGGTCACATCCGCGACGCTCTTCCCCGTCAGCACCGGCCCCAGCAGCAAGAAGAGCAGCAGGAGCAGAACCCCCTCTTGGCAACCCTTCGTCCCTTTGTCCAAGCAATCATGGCTTTCGAGAAGGGTCGCAAGTTCTCCACGGGCACTTCGGTGCACCGTCGGAGAAAGATGAGCACCTTGGTGGAGAAGGAAGGTGCATTCGGTCCAGCTCTCACGGTATGCTTTTCCACATCTCATCTCTTGTTTATGTGGTAAACCTTTGTTGACTGACGTTGCCAGACGCTGTATCTCGGTATCTCGGCCGTGTTCTCGGATGACCACACAGCCGTCGTCGCCCTGGCCATCCATGACACGGTCTACCTGATTGACTTCTCGGTGAGGCACATCTTGCTCGATGATGCGCTCAAGATGGGCGAGGATCTCATCGCCGAGTATGTCATCTCCGAGGTGGAGAAGTACGAGCACGAGAACTTCGCCAAGTTCATCGGAGCTGGTCTGCCCACCACGCTCAAGTACATGAGCCCCAACCTGTGCTCTCGTCTGTGGCTTGAGCTCGACATTGTCCCCATTGTCATGCGCCCCGACGATGAGCACAAGGAGAAGACTTTCTGGGATGTCAAGCGCGTCGATGAGCAGGCCGACTCCATGGCCCGCAAGTGTATCATGTGAGTTGATGTCTTCGCTTGCTGAGACTTGCCGTGAGTAAGTATTTACTGACACTGGAAAACCCCAGGAACTTCGGACCTTCCCTTGTCCCGATCCTGCAGGTTGGATGGCGTGGAGTCGTCCAGACCGATGCCGCTTTCCGTGCGCACCTGACCACTGTCCAGAACCACAGGGACACTTGCGGCAGTGCCACCTGGGAGACCATGTTGACCTTCGCCAAGAAGCTCCGCGGCAACAAGATCAAGGTTGCCTTCTTCAGCTCCACCCCGCAAGGCGGTGGTGTCGCCCTGATGCGTCACGCTCTCGTCCGCTTTGCCCGCCTCATGGGTGTGGACTTGACCTGGTATGGTATGTCAATGCTAAAGTGTCCCAACTCACCTCGGTCTCATGCAGCCCGTACTGACTCTCGCTTTAGTGCCCAAGCCTCGTCCTGGTGTCTTCCGGATCACCAAGAACGTGCACAACATCCTGCAGGGCGTCAGCCACCCCGACCAGCGCATCTCGGTCGAGGAGAAGCAGGCTATCCTCGACTGGATCTCCGAGAATGCTGCCCGCTACTGGTTCTCTGAGGGTGGCCCTCTCCGCCCGGTGTCTGAAGGCGGTGCTGACGTCGTCATTGTGAGTGCTCCGCGCAGTCTATCTTGGCCGGTCCGCGTGACTAACCACAGACGCAGATCGACGATCCTCAGATGCCGGGTCTGATCCCCATGATCAAGAAGCTCACCCCGGATCGCCCTGTCCTGTATCGGTCCCACATCCAGATCCGCAGTGACCTTGTGGCCAAGGCTGGGTCTCCCCAGGCTGACATCTGGGACTTCCTCTGGAGCAACATCAAGGAGGCCGACATGTTCATCAGCCATCCTATCCCGGTCTTCGTGCCTCACACCGTTCCGCGGGAGAAGGTTGTCTACCTGCCCGCTACCACTGACTGGCTCGACGGTCTCAACAAGCCTCTGAACGAGTGGGATACCGGCTACTACGGCCACATCTACAACACTGCCTGCCACTCGCAGCGCATGTAAGTGCATCCATCCTTGGCTTTTGGCTTTTTCTTGGCACGAGACTGACAACCCGCAGGACGGAGCTGAACTGGCCGGCGCGCAAGTACATCATCCAGGTTGCTCGCTTCGACCCTGCCAAGGGCATCCCCACCGTCATCGACTCGTACGCCGAGTTCCGCCGCCAGTGTGAGAAGGCTGGTATTACCGACGTTCCTCAGTTGGTGGTCTGCGGCAATGGCTCCGTCGACGACCCCGACGCCAGCATGATCTACGACCAGACCATGAGCCAGATCGAGACGTACTATCCTCACCTGATCAAGGACATTAGCGTCATGCGTCTCGAGCCCAACGACCAGCTCCTCAACACCATGATCGCCAACGCCCACGTCGTCCTCCAGCTCTCGACCCGCGAGGGATTCGAGGTCAAGGTCTCGGAGGCTCTCCATGCCGGCCGCCCCACCATCGCCACCAGGGCCGGCGGTATTCCCCTGCAGGTCAAGGACAAGGTCAACGGCTTCCTCGTCACACCGGGCGACTGGAAGGCTGTCGCGGCCCACCTGATGGAGCTCTTCACCAACCCCGAGCTGCACAAGAAGATGAGCTACGCCGCCAAGACCGGTGTCTCGGACGAGGTCGGCACGGTCGGCAACGCCCTGGCCTGGTTCTACCTGGCTGCCAAGTGGGCCGAGGTCGGCGTCGAGAAGAACGGCAAGGGCGGCCTCAAGGGCAACGAGAAGTGGGTCAACGACATGGCGCGCGAGGAGGCCGGCTTCCCGTACCGCGAGGGCGAGAACCGTCTGCCGCGTCACTTCACCCAGGTGAAGGAGGTCCCCACCCACGTCAAGGCTGATATACCCAAGGCTGCCGGACCAGAGGTCCCTGCTGCCGTGTCTGCATAAGGCGTCTGTGGCCGGAAGGACATTGAGCGTCATGGCAACATCCGGGAGCCTGTTTTTCTCTTGCTCGAAGACACGGCATGGAGGCCGGAAGATGATTCAATTTCTTTGGCTCTTCATCTAGCAGGCGTAGTTGGTGGTGGAGAAGAGAAAAGTCAACTATGACAGCCGGAGGAGCATATAGAGATGACCTTGCGTTCTGTTTCAACCTGACACCTAGGTATACACGTATGCAACCCTAGCTTAGTCTTGCAATGACACTGATTTTTGGAGATCCGTGACCGTTGATTTGTCGCCCTTGTGAAGGTTCGAACTGCCAGTAGCCATCAGGGTGGTTCTAGGCCAGGTGATGTCTTGAAACCTGCTTACAGAGCCAGAAGTAGTGCACCTTGAGCAGGATAATCTATTCGCACAGAAGCACTTCCTGCTATGCAAAAGCTATATACAGACTGCGTATACAGGGATCATATCAACCATGTCTCGTAACTTCGCTCATCCGCCACATGTACTGGGTATCTATCAAACGGGTCCGCCTCCAACACCATGCAAAAGTACTCCGTCTCAGAATGCAACACAAACCCGGCCCCGGGCATGTTCCAAAGCCATGACAGACAGACACGTCACTGCGTCTTAACAGGATGCATAGCGACATTCGGCGCATACACCTCCCCATCCTTCCCCTTAACCAGCAACCACGGCATTGTCTCCCCGTTGTCCTTCCCCTCCCCCGCAAACCAAGCATCCAACACCGCCCTCGGCCACTTGCTCTCCCACCACCACGTCAGCCCGTCGCCCGGCGGATGCCTCTTATCCCTCGGCCCCAACCCATCGCTCGAGTTCCCCGTCCCGCCCCTCCACCAGCCCTCGACCCTCCTATCCCCCTCCTCGGTCCCCTGCTCGCGCATAAACACCGGGTGCGGCGGGTAACTCATCTTCAACCCGTGCCAGAGCGCGAAACTCGGCAGCGTCGCCTCGCTCGGCACCCTCAGCCCTTTCACCGTCTGCGCCTCGTGCACCGCCAGCAGCAGCGCCCGCGAAGCCCTCATCACGGCGGGCGGGCAGAAGAAGCGCGGCGTGGCCGTGCCCAAGACGAACCCGCCGATCCAGTCCTTGTACACCCACGCCGTCGTCGGGTCCCGCGCGTCGGTACAGTACGAGGTAAGCAAGACGTCGGCGTCCTCGCCCACGCCCCACGAGAAGTCGTCCCCTTTCGGACTCCTGACGGGCGGGACGGGCCCGATGGGCGCCACGTCGCGGATCCGGAGGGGCCCCCAGGCGCGGGAGGAGCCGCGGGAGGCGGCGTCGACGGAGGAGAGGAAGGAGGCGTACGAGGGGTAGCGGGAGGAGATGTACTGGAAGGTGCTGCGCTCGAGGGCCTGCTTGCGGGGTTCCGAGCGGGCGAAGGCGGATAGGGAGTCGAGGTAGTCGCCCGCGTCGCCCAGGAAGCGCATGTCGAGCTCGAGCTGCCAGTAGTGGTCGTATTCCGGGTAGTGCAGGGCGAAGAGCTGCATTGGTTGGAAGACTTGGTATTCGGTCCTGGCAGAGAAGCGGTTAGTGGTGGGATGACGCTTTTTGGGGAGAGGGGGATTAGATGGCGGGCGGGGAATGCCGCTGATGATCGGATGGAGTATAACTCACCGATGCTCCTCCACCTCCGGATACCAGCTCCTAAGAAGCGCCTCGTCCCACAGCAGCGCAACCGACCGCAGCTCGGGTGGTATCCCCGCCTTGTCGAACGCCTCCCGATACGCCTGCTCGGAGGCAAAGATATTGCTCTCCTCCCCCCTCACATTAACCAGCAGCACGACCGCATACTCCCCGCCCGTCCGCAGCCCAGCCTCGACAATCAGACTCCGCAAGTTATACATGTCTTCGGGCGTATACCGGTACCCTGCCCACGCGCGCACGACGATGGCCGTGCGCCGCGAGGGGGCAGCGAAGTCCTCCCACGACCGCAGCCGCGGGACGAGCGACTCGTTGCGCAGGCGGAAGCGGACCTCGGTAGCGACGCCGCGGACCCCGCTGTCGGTGGGCTGCGGGAAGCGCCCGGCGTTGGCGTCGAAGCAGTCGTTTTGCAGCGCCGCCCAGTCCAGCTTGTCCCAGTCGACGCGGGTGCGGTTGTACGTCGTCGCCTTCTCCTCGCCGTAGCCGTAGGGTCCGTAGCGCCCGTCGGCCGTCATCCACGTCTGCGCGATGCCGAGTTCGCTGTAGGATCCGACGAACGGGGTTGGGTATGCTGATTGTTTGGGAGCCGTCAGTGTCTCACCTGTTGTCGTAGCCAACAAGCAATGGGACAGGACTAAAAAAAAAGAACTTACGAACATCCAACTCCACCGACCTCAGCTCGTCGTCCGGGCTCTGAGACAGCACGCGGCCCCGCGGTCCCACGCACGCGACGCGCCCGAGCAGGGGCATCGGTGGCGTCGCCGCGACCGGCATGCGCCTTGTCTCGGGCCAGATGTCGTCCAGCAGGCCGACGGGCGCGTGCTCCCACTTGGAGTCCGGCAGCGCCGAGAAGACCAGCAGGGACGACACGCACAGCGACACGGCGGCCAGGAGCACCAGCCGGCCCAGCGAAGGGCGGCTGAACGATCGGCCCCTTATCAGTGCTCGCCGGAAGTTGTTCATTGCTGCCATTTGCGATCGCATGCCGGGGTGTTTTTTTTTTTTAATTCAACTTCTCCTCCTTCTCCTCTACATCGTCTGTTGTTGCTGCTGCTGCTGCTGCCGGGGAGACGGGATAGGAAGCAAATAAGGCCGAGGGGATGGAAATCTTGGTCGCTATCGATGATGCATGGGGTCGAGGATTCAGCGGAATGGCTTGCTACGCCGCTCGAAAATCGAACGAACGTGCGGAGACAGAAGTCGAGGGCGAACTTGGAATAGGTACCTTCGTAGTCCCGGTCCCCTGAGCGCATTTAGACGCGATCACTCCTGATTGGTCCCGGTTATCAGAAGGAAAATGAGCTTGGGTGGGTGGGGCAGTCATTAGACCCCATGTTTGCATCGAGATCCCGTTCTCGATTCTCGATCAACCAAGATTAGAGTTAACGTGAGGTAAACTTAAAACTTGTTGACATACCCCGAATGACGAAAGTCAAGATTCCAACGGAATTGTGGCCCTTGTCACTGAGTGTCTAGGCACTGCGAGATATCAAGCGACTGTTCCCGGGCGTGTCTGCGGTGATCTTTGTGCACCGGGTTAGCATATCAGTAACGCCAACCTAAAAAAAGAACGTACAACATCAGGAATTCCCCGGTGGTCAACCACCGGAGTACTACACAATTACTAACATGATCATTTGCCCGTACTTCTACCGTAGTCCTCGTCCAATATTTCCATCGTCCAACCGTCCAATCGTCTCATCATGTAAGTCCTGTGCTCGCGTCTTGATTCGATAAGTGGTCTCACACACCTTTTCAATACGCAGTATACCACATAAACGCATCCGGCGTCATGTCAGCCTCGGCCGAGGCCTGCGCGCGCGACGTGTCGTGCAGCACGTAACGCGCGAGCTTCAACGCTCCGAGCCTCAGCAGGTCGTGGTGGGAGGTGTACTCCCGTTCCCGGGCTCCGACGGGGAGCGGTCGACGCTCGAAAAGGACAGGGGGGTGGCAGCCCCGGGCGCGGGCTACCCCTCCCCAGACCTCGAGGACGGCGGGCTCGGCCACGAGGTCGCGTGATGGCCCCCAAGTGCTCCGCCAGGTCAGTCGACACGAGTGTTCCGGTTCCGAAGCCGAATAGTCTACGGCGTCGTAGCGGAAGACGCAGGCTTGCCCCTGTCCGCAGTTCCAGAGCTCCATCGTCTTGAGCTTGGGCATCTTCATGGCCACGGCGGCGGCGGCGCGGAGGAAGGCGTTCATCTCGCTGCGGTTCTAGTCCCGCCGCAGGTGTTCCTGGGAAGTGAGAACCACATATTCTATGTCGGAGAAGTGGTAGGTTTCGCGATCGAGCACGCCTTGTCGGGTAGCCTCGTCCCAGATGGTGCCGTCGCGTTGTTCCAAGAGATAGGAGTAACGGAGGCCGAAGACGTCGATGGCGTCGGCAACGAAGCTGACAGAAAAGGCCTGGAGGTTGGGCGTCGACTTCGCCAGGCTCGGGAGGAGCTTCTTCATGCGCGAACTCATGGGTGCGCGAACTCATGGGTACGCGAACGTCCGCCGGCCCGTAGAGCTGGGCGTCAAAGTCCTCGAAAAGCTGGAGATGCATCAAGCTCCTTGGTAACCAGGCAGTCCAGAGAAGGGGTAATGGGCCCTCGCTCAATGCGTTGCTAGAGAGGAGACCTAACGGGAGATCGTAGGGAGCTGCGTTCCTACGGCGCTCCTCCGCGGTAACTAGTTGCCAGTTCTCCCGTCGGAGCCCCTGCAGTGACGGCAGGCTTGCGAGAAGGTGGCTCAGACTCGAGGTCTCTATGTCCCGGAAGTACTGCCGGCGGATGAGCAGATCCGTCACGGACGGGGCTTTGGACAGCCTTGCGTCATCTGTGGTATCGAACTTGAGTGGGCGCACAAGTCTCTGGGCGTGGTCCTGTTGGCGCCGCGTCCCTGGCCCAATGCTTCTTATCCACCTGGCACGACGGTTCCCTTCGCCGTAACCATGGGCCGTGTCGTCAGTCGGCAGGTACTCCTTCGCCCTGTTGACGTACGTAAAGTGTTCGTCAGGAGTTGCGAAAGGGGGTAGTCTGGACGGAGCTGATACCACGATTTGAAGAAGTGCGCAGAATCGCTAAGAGAGTGTGCGCTGAATTCGAGAGTAAGACCCCGGCCTGGACCAAATAGAGCCAGCGTCTGAAGGAGCTTCCGCATGGCTTCCGTGGACAACTTGTCATTCGTGGCGGCTTCCAAACTGTTCTCGGGTCTCTGGCAATCTGGGCAGTTGTACTCCGGGAGGACCAGCCGGAACCAGATGTGGCCGACCGGCACTTGTAGATGCACATCCGTGCGGCGTCTTGCGATAAGGGCATTGAATGCGTCAAGATCGCCCGACGAGAGGACGAGCCGATGAAAGGTCGATCGCTCGACGAAGACGTGCCACTCGTGGAATACCTGCGCGTACGGCGCCTGAGGCTCTACCTGGGTCTGCAGCTCCTCGAGGATCATGAGGCGTATCTCGGCAGGTAATCTCGTCCTCGGCAGACGGCTCCCTCTGGACGTCAGGGATGACCTATGCAGCCGCAGCGGCGGCCCATATGGACGTCCGGAACGTGTCCGAGGGCGCGGTTGCAGTTGCCCATAGAGACGTCCGGAAGGGGTTCGAGAGCGTGGTTCTAGCGACTGCGTAGGTCGTCGACTTCTTGCTTGGTTGGACGCCATCAAAGCATGTGCTTGCAGCGGCTGGGAAAATCGTTATCTGAAGGCTTTCGATGTGCGTTTTGAAGAAGAAAGAATAAAAGAAAGGGAAATACTTCTAGTGACGGCTTGCATATGCGGCATCCCATTTTCGAAGGGTCTTCGAAACTCGGAATAACATCTGATGAACTTTAGGATAGACTGGCTCTATTTGGCTGCATGTCGGGCTACTGTGGTGTGGAAACCAAGTTGGACGACGTCCTGAACATATACGAGTACTCCTGCCACAAAGTGTAAAGGCGCAGTGACCGATTGTTGATGCCCGGTACGCAGCTCAAGCCCGTGCAGGGCATGATATTTCGATGGTCAAGACATACCCTCTCACGTAGGAGCTGCAGGGCACGAGGCGGAAAGTACCATCGATGTGCACCAATCCATATTTGCCTTGCTTTCGTCGAGACATGTTCAGTATGAACCAAACAAGACGCCTAGGGGCGGACCGACGGTGGTATGCGTAAGCTTTCGCCCGCAAGTGCAGAGTATTCACATAAACCTTTGTCCCAGGTCAGTATCAGTGTGGAGGTCAGTGTCAGTCTAGGCCAGCTGACTGCATTAGAAGTCCTTCTAATTTCGATGTAGAGTTGTGCCCGGTATAGATAACGTCACTTGACGTACACTCCTTTCAACAGACAATGTGTAGACAGACCCTGGACGTTTGTGATGCTGACATCAACCGTAGACACGACAGTTGTCCCTTCTTGCCGAGCAGTTAAACGCCGAAAAATCCCTTAATCAGACATCATACTGCAGCTCTCCAACCAGTAGAAATGTCAGGTTCGCCCATGACCTGCCTCTTTGGGAAGACGTACTTTCGACTGTCTGGGATACAACCTGCGACGAGAACCTTCGACGAGCTAGAGACGAGCGCCCGGGACGAGCGCCCGGTCCGGATGTTTGGTCCGGCCACCTCTATGGAGAAGGTCATGATTTGTGTTAAAGGCTAGTGATTGCAGAGACGAGGGTGACCCACTACGATAATCAGTACTTGCTGTACCGTGGGATAGAACAGCAAAACAGAGACTGCCATTCCGCAGTCCGCAGCTGGCAGACGACGCCTGGTCTGGAGTATGAGCCTGAGGGAGAGGGAGGCAGATGTGCAGTGAGTGACAGATAAACCTACCCAAGGGCAGACATCGCTGTCGTCGATCACTCGATCATCGTCAGACCCGTGAAAGGCGCATGTTGTAGGCATGCTGACGCGCTATCGGCCAGTTAGTGATAGCCCGCACTCTGACTGCCTCTTCCGGAATGGGAGACCTGGGAAAAGTTGGAGGAATACCGGAACTGTGGTCCTATTTGGAGTCTGGTTGCCCGGTCTAGAACATGGAAGACCTTGCGACTTGGCGACGTCGTTGGGATACTGTCGTTGTGGCGGCGGCATCAATCGTGCGGCACGTGAGTTCTAGAGGGGTGCTAAGGCCTTTTGAGTCGGATATCGTTGGCTGCTGTCCCTCGTGCCCGACAGGCGGATGGTGCCGAAACGGCCACTAGGGTAGCGCTTGGTCAGAGCGCTGAGCAGTGAGGTGGTCGCGCCATTGGGAGGGTATCCTCGCTAATGGTTTGATTGATCTGTTGACGGCTAAAGCTCGTGGACGGGAAGGTCGATAAGGGTGTTATGAAGCCAAGCTTTGGCCAAGAGACGCCGAGGATTGCGAATGCCATTGACCTGCCCGGACTGGACAGCCGACAGAAGCTTCCTGGCCGTCGAGGTTCTTGAGGGAGGTACGTATACCACCTGGCAGCGTCAGCTTGGCCTTCCGCTCTGCGTATCGTCGCATGCATGCATACATGCTCAGCCAGATGTGTCCATAGCCGACCACGGCACATGCTCTATCGTCCTTGGGGGAGTAATAGACATTTTAAATTGATGTACGGACGGACAGCTACCGGCATTTGGGGACCTCTATTTTGCCTTCGCAAGGATGTCTTGTGGCGGTTGACCGTGCACGCCACGATCACTTTGGAGGCGCTTCACTTGAAGTTGTTGTCTGCCGGTAAGAGAGCCTCCCGAAACGAGGGGCCAGAATCAATTGGAGATGCAAGATCTTGTTCCGTTGGAGATCTGCCACAACGATAACGGCTTCACCAAAAGGGGAAAGAGCACTGCCGCCAAGCTTCAGGGTTCACGCCTTTGCCGGCGCTTTTCCCGTAAGAGCGTGGGGATTCCGATGCAGCGTGTGGTTGGTTCGTGCTTGTCCCCGTCCAGTCTGGACTCCAGAGCACTGTCGCGTCGGCCAACGTGCAACCCCATGCAGATTAATACCAATCGACATCGCGATCGAGGCAGTACAGCGGCCACCAGCATGCAGTGTGTCCAACATTGTTGCCATAGACACTGCCAGGACTGTTTACGACTCAGCCAGTTGTCAGGTAGCAGGCTGGCTCTGCTGGGTTTGGCCGGAATCCTACTCTAGTGTAAGTGGCCGATCCTCCTTGAAGCCGATATCAGCGGTGATAACCGTGCTATCTGGATGCAGAAGGTCGTCAAGGATTCTCAGATTGTCACCCTCGGGATATCATTAGACAAAAATTGCCGAACTCTCCCAGCGATCCCCCAAGACCCAACATCACAGTCCACAGCATGCAGGACAGCGGCTGCCACAACGACAATCCGTAGCCAAGACGCTGTAAAGGGAAGCTCGACGGCCGAGTGAATGTAAATGCAGATGTTCAAACCTGCCAAGACACTCTGGATGGCTCGTGCAGAGATATCCGGATGTCCCTTGGAGTCTTGGGTCGCTCCACGACGTCGTATCGCACCCCTTCCCTCCCAGTCAGAGTACCGGGTGTGGCAAGAGACAAGACTGTGTTAGCTATGTTAGGCCCCACTGACAGGGTCATGCATGGAGACCTTTGCGCGGGTGTTTGATAGGGAGAATCGATATCGCTCCTATCGCCTTGGAGGTTGGACATGGCAGAGTAACGACCCGGTCGTGGGATGCGGGGAGCATCGAGGCATGCTTTCAGAAGCGAGTGCTCTCCCATATTAAACCGGCCTGATGCTCCCATCCATGGTCCTGGGATTTTTGGGTGTTTCTTTCTTTCTCTGCTGTCCCTCCGTCCCCGTGGTCTTTCGCCTGCAGTCTCGACTGCTGCTCGTCTGTTTCACTGCCCGACCATCCTCGGGCATTTGGTCGAGACCGCACCGTATTTTAGCTTGGCAACGGACCGTCGACGATATGGCCGACCACGAGAAAGTCGAAAGAGTCCCGTCGGACCCCTCCGAGCCCAGCGTCGGAGGGGTTCAGGAGGCTCGGGACGAAAAGAACCCCTATGAGATCAACAATGTCCTCCTGGACGAGGAGGCAGTCGAACGGTCAGCGACGACTTGTCCACCATGAAGACACTGTGTACAGCGCCTAACAGACGTCGCCTGCAGTGATTTCAACATGACCGAGTCCGACCTCCGCGAGGCGAAAGAAGTGGCCGGTCGGATGAGCACCGAAGAAGTCAGGGCTGTAAGTGCAACATCTCCAGCGTCGAATGCAACCGACCTCAGTGATCGACTAACGATACTGCTAGCTTATGGTCAACGTCCTGAAGATCCATGACAACGACCCCAACTTCCCCCACGTCACCCTCCAGAAGATCAAGGAGTTCCTCGGAAACGAGGCCGTATTCGAAACCCCGGAGAAGTACGAGGAGCTCATCTACGAGATGAAGCTCGAGGCCGCGTTGATCACGAACAACAGCCCTTACGCCGAAGTGCGTGCCGTGGTAGACAACCACGACAACACGGCCACACCATGCTCCACCATCCGCGCTTGGGTTCTTGGCTTGGCATTCTCTGCTCTGCTCGGCTTCATCAACCAGCTGTTCTCCATCCGCCAGCCCGCCATCACCATCCTGTCCAACGTGGCCCAGATGCTGGCGTACCCGCTGGGCAAGGGTCTCGAGAAGACCCTTCCGGACTGGGGCTTCACACTCTTCGGAGTGCGCCACAGCCTGAACCCAGGACCTTTCTCCAAGAAGGAGCACATGCTAATCACCATCATGGCCAACGTCGCGTTCCAGATCCCGTACACCCACTACGTCATCTGGACTCAGTATCTGCCGCAGTACTTCAACCAGAGCTACGCGGGCTCATACGCGTACCAGATCCTCATCTCGCTCGGTACCAACTTTATCGGCTACGGCATGGCTGGACTTGCCCGCCGATTCCTGGTATACCCGGCCTCATGTGTGTGGCCCGCCTCGCTCGTCACCATTGCCTTGAACCAGGCCTTCCACACCGAGGCCAACGTGCCTGTGGACGGTCCCTTCAAGAGGGTCTACCGCTCGTCGCGCTACAAGTTCTTCCTGCTTGCCTTTGGGGCCATGTTCGTGTACTTCTGGTTCCCCAACTGGATCTTCACCGCCCTCAGCGCCTTCAGCTGGCTGAGTTGGATCGCCCCGGACAACCTGAACCTCAGCATCATCACGGGGTTCAACAACGGCCTCGGCCTCAACCCGTGGCCGACCTTCGACTGGAACATCCTCCTCTTCGACCAGCTTGACCCGCTCATGGTCCCGTTCTTCAGCACGTTCAACCGCTTCCTGGGCATGTTCGCCTCCATGTTCGTCGTCATCGCCATATGGTACACCAATACGTATAACACGGGCTACCTGCCCATCAACTCGAACCGCGTCTTCGACAACATGGGCAAGCTGTACAACGTCTCGCGGACCATCGACGAGCGCGGTATCTTCGACCCCGTCAAGTACGCCGACTACTCGCCGCCTTTCCTAGCGGCCGGGAATCTCACGATATACATCTTTTTCTTCAGTATTTACCCTGCCACGCTCATGTACATCTATCTGTATCACAAGGCCGAGGTTGTCATGGGGTGCAAGAACCTTATCAACAGCTTCCGCAAGAACAAGGACACCGAGATCGGGCAGTACAAGGACGTTCACAACCGGCTGATGGCTGCGTATCCCGAAGGTAGAAACCACTCCTTCCCCATTCCACGTATCAAAGATATTTCGCCCATGTGCTAACACGCGAACAAGTCCCGGAATGGTGGTTCCTCATCGTCCTCGTCATCGCAATCGCCCTCGCCATCGCCGGCATCGCCGGCTGGGAGACGTTCACGACGCCGGGCGTGGTCTTCTACGGCCTGATCCTCTGCGTCATCTTCGTCGTGCCCGTCGGCATGGTCAAGTCCATGACGGGCATCGAGGTGACGCTCAACGTGCTGGCCGAGTTCATCGGCGGCAGCTGGGTCGAGGGCAACGCGCTGGCCATGAACTTCTTCAAAACCTTCGGCTACGTCACCTGCGCGCACGCCGTCTGGTTCTCCAACGACCTCAAGCTGGCCCACTACGTGCACATCCCGCCTCGGCACACCTTCTTCGCCCAGATGATCGCCACCCTCGTGTCCACCATCGTCTGCATCGGCGTCATCAACTTCCAGATGAACTCCATCGACGGTGTCTGCACCCCGGACCAGCCGCAGCACTACACCTGCCCCGGGATAAACACCTTCTTCACCGCCGCCGTGCTGTGGGGCACCGTCGGCCCCAAGAAGGTCTTCGGCAAGGGCGGGCAGTACACCGCCATGCTGGTCGGCTGGCCCCTCGGCATCGTCATCCCCCTGGGGTTCTGGCTGCTGCAGCGCCGCTTCCCCAAGTCGCGCTGGATGCGCCAGATCCACCCCATCGCCATGATCTACGGCTGCATCTACTGGGCGCCCTACAACCTCAGCTACGTCTGGCCCGCCGTGCCCATCGCGTGGCTCAGCTGGATGTACGTCAAGCCGCGGTACCTGGCCTTCTGGTCAAAGTACAACTTTGTCCTGTCGGCTGCCTTCAGCTCGGGCATCGCGATCGCGGCCATCATCATGTTCTTTGCGCTGCAGTGGAACAACCTGAGTCTCGAGTGGTGGGGTAATGATGTTACCGTCAAGGGGTGCGAGGGGACCGCGTGTAAGCTGCATAAGTTGGCGCCTGGGGAGACGTTTGGGCCGCCTAAGGGAAGCTGGCATTGAGTGCCGTCTCCGAGGGCTGGATGACGAGGATGGACGAGGGAGCGTGGTACCACTCGTTTGTCCTGAGGGCGAATGTGATGATTTTGATGACTTAGTTTGCTTTGTGATTTTTCCGCAGAGCGAAATAGAGAAGACGATTCGCACTGCCCCTGGAGAAGCTTTATGGTTCAAGAAGCATTCCGACAGACCCGGTACCACCATCTCGTCAGCCGGACTCCTCGTCCTTCTACTGAGTGACTGTTCACGGTCCGTGTAGGTCAGCCACTCTAGATGTAGCCACTGGCGTGCAAGTAGGGGCCTCCTTCGGCCACACAGCACTCGCAACAGCTAGCTTGATCCGCCTCCCGCTCAGAGACACGGCCTCCTCATCACAAGAACAGGTCCACGTCTCCAACCAGCGTGTCACATCACGCCTACCAGCGAACATCCACGAAATACCCAAACCCAATCTCGTCCTGCCGCTTGCACCTCGGCGCAAAGTGATCCTCCCGGTCGCCGGCCGGAAACATGGCCACGAAGCACATCTCCTCCGGCTCGGCGCACCTGGCGCACTCCTTCCACGCTGTCCAATCGAGCCGCCCTCTCAGCTCCCTCGCCATGCCCTGCACGCGCCGAGCGGCGTCGTCGTCCCCGGAAGTAGTGCCGTTCGTTGTGTGGATCTCCCTGCGCATGGCGAAGAGGCTGGAACAGATCTCGTGGCTGACGGTGCGGATGGCGGCGTGGATGGCGCGGTCTTCCGGGGTCCAGGAGGACTGTCCTGCAGTCACGACGGGGGAGAGATGGATTTCGGTGCAGCGCTGCACAGGCTCGGAGACGTCGTCTAGGCTGATATCGTCGGGGAAATCGAGAAACGGGTACAGCAGAGTGGCGAGCTGGGAGCGGAAGGGCCGTGCCGACGGCGGGTTCTCGGACAAGAACCACAGCCTGGCGGCAAATCGGGTGACGATGTTGTCGACCACAGCCTGCCACTCGATGGTACTCGACGCCTTCCCTTTCCTAGCCCGGACCGACTCCCGCACCCGGTCCCGGATCCCGTGGCGCGCGTCGGCCCCGGTGCTCACAATCCTCGGCAAGTCCTGTCTCTCGGGATCCGGATTCGTGGTATTCACGTCGTACATAAACGCCGAGACCATCCCGCTGAAATCAACCTCCGCCCGCGCCCTGGGAAACCCGCCGTACCGCGCCGCGGAAGCCCGCATCCACTCGAGCACCCCCATGACGAACCACTCGCCGCCCTCGCCCTCGCCGGCCGAGGCGTGCGTCTCGTTCCGGAACGGGCTGCCGCGGGTGCTGATGAGGTCCAGCCCCGCGCCCCGCGTGAAGTTGCAGTAGATGATCTCGAACCCGGCCTCCATGCGGACGAAGCCGTCGACGCCGCCCCACGACCGCGCCAGCGCGCAGAGGGCCTCGGTGCGCTCCCACTCGTCCCTCATCGGGTCCGCCTCCTCTGTCCAGTCTAGGAGGATGGAGTTCTGGCTGTCGAGCGTGCCGAGGCGGCACTTGGCCGCGGCCATGCCGTCGAGGTAGAGGAGGTTTAGGGGCCGTGCTGCGCGGTAGGTCTGTAGGTAGCCCCGAGCCTTGGGTGGTCGCGGGCGGCGTCCCGAGGGGGGAAGCTCCAAGTTGTCGTCGTCGTCATCTCCGGTCAGAGCATGCTGGTCGTCGTCGTCGTCGTCGGGGATGGTTGTTCCCCTGTGACGGCCGAACCCAGAACTCGGGCGGACTTTTGGGTCGGCGGTAGCCACTCTCCCGTGCACGGACAGGCCTTGCACCAGCTTGAAGCATTGGCTGAGCATGGATGTGCTGGGCGAAGGGTCGTCGAAGTCCCAGCACTGGGCAAACTGCGATGCGTGCTCCATCTCGAAGGCCAGCCACTCGAAGGTCTCGGGCCTCTCGGTGTCGTGGCGCCCGTGGTAGAACAGGTTCCCTTCCGGGATGGTGACGGGAAAGAAAGACAGGCCGTTGTGCTGTATCGAGGATCCCCATTGCCGGAGCGCAGAGTGCACTGCGTTGAAGATGCGGAATGCGTTGGGACTGCGGCTTGCGACTTCGACATCAGGCAGCGGCGCAGATGGACCCGTTGGGGATGCGACAATGCCGTCATTGCAGTGCGCGAAACCCAGCAGCAGAGTAAGAATCGCGCATTTACGTGCCATCTTGGCCGTTGTCTCTCAAGTCCCCGGGACGAGATTCTAGCTCACTCATGCTTACTGACAAGAAAAAGCTGCTTCGGACTCATCATCGGTTCGGTTTCCAGAGGATCGCAACGACGCGTAAGGCAGCCTCGTCGGATAGCCAGGTTAACACCTTGTTCCGGCAATCGACAAGCCGATTGGCCAGAGATACGCTAGATGCAATATCGGAGCCGGCTGGAGACCGATCCTTGCCGTGTCTCCCAAGTTCGAATGTCGATCTCTAGACATACTATGGTAAGGTTGAACAAGGGCGACGAAGATTAACAGCGCCAAGCCAGGATATATGCGCCCATTCAGATCAAATGGACGGACCGGTTGAGCGACCCCTTGACGTTCCTGAAGGGCGCCACCTGGAGGTAGCTGTATGTCTTCGCTCACTCGGCATGGCTGAAGGCGGGGCTCGATATGCCGGAGGGAGACAATACCTATGGACCTGGATCAAACGACTGAAATGGCCCTCCAACTGTAAGTCCCATGAATTTTACCTTTCCTTGGTGTTTGGTGGTCGAGGTTTAGGCACACGTATCACAGCGACCTTGAAATCGAGTTCGCTTATTCGCTTCTCTCACTCGGTGGGTCCGCTTTCGAACAACAATGCAACATCTTCACCACTGGAAAGATGAGGTGACGGCAAGGTGAAGTCCCAGCTACTCTGCCAGTGCCTTTATCAAATCAAATACCGGGCCAGTCTACCAGCGTCAATGATCCAGGGTTCCTGCGAAGTGGTGTAGTTGGGTAAGTCGGTGAACCGCAAAATATGATGTGGATTCCTTCTGAGAATGAGTGACCAGTTCCGCAAGAGGGAAGGGGCTCCGAGTGAGGCGTGTTCGATTTTTGCCCGGGACGAAAGCCTTTTGCTTTTTTTGTCTTTTGCCTTTGTCTTTTTGCTGCCATCTACAACCAAACTCTTTATTACAATGATACAAACCATCTCTCGCTTTCTTGCTTCGGCTAATGTGACGCGGAACCTAGCTTGCGTTTGGCGTCGTGACGACAGTGTTGGCTGGCTGGGTTGTCGGCGTTTTGTTGACGAGGGGAAAGCCATGGCATGAAAATAAGCACTCGTGGGGAGGGCTGCAACATGAGACTGGGGTCCGTAGATGTCGGATCTCGGTTGAAGATTGCATCGCTTTGTAGCGGTTGTCCCATTCCACTGCGGGCCCTCGTCACCGTTTGTCATGATGATACTCGAATTGTTGTCAGTAAGGCTTCGCAGATCACTCTGGAACCTGCCTTCGTTACCGCACTCCTACACTACCTACAACCACCGTCCCCTTCCCCTCTCCGCATCCCGTCAGACCAGAACCACCCTATCTAGGCGCTCAAGCCTTCTCAAACCGGCTAGCCACAGTCTTCCAGTTGATCACGTTCCAGATGGCCTCGAAGTACTCGGCCTTGCGGTTCTCGTACTGGAGGTAGTAGGCGTGCTCCCAGGCGTCGATGCCCATGAGCGGGACATACGACCCCGTGACCGGGTCCTGGTTGGCCCGCGTCGCGATGGACAGCGTGCCGTTCGTCTTGTCCTTGACCAGCCACGCCCACCCGGACCCCTGGATGCCGGCCAGCGCCGCGTTCATCTGCTTGACGAGCGTCTCGTACGAGCCGAAGTCCTCGGTGATGGCTTTCTGTTTACTCGCAAAGGGATTGGGTTAGTACGGGGCATCATGTGATGGAAGGATGTGGACGGGGAAGAAGGACGAACCTTGAGAGCACCGTCGGGCTCGCCGCCGCCCTCGCGGCTGGCGGGCGCCAGGTTCTCCCAGAAGAGGGAGTGGTTGATGTGGCCGCCGCCGTGGAAGTTGAGGAGAGGGGCGGCGGCGGCGGCCTTGACCGGGTCACCGGCGGCGATGGTGTCGAGGGCGCTATTGAGGCCCGACACGTAGGTCTGGTGGTGCTTCTTGTGGTGCAGCTCCATGATCTTGCCCGAGATGTAGGGCTCGAGGGCGCCGTAGTCGTCTGCATTGACCAGCATGTTAGTTCTTGAAGATGTGAAGGGGGAGAGGGGTTCGCGGAGAGAAGGTAGACGTACATGGCAGGTCCGGGAGGGTGGCCTTGCCGCGGACAAAGCTGGTGCTGGCCATGGCGGCAGCGGGCTTCATGGCGCTGGCGCGGAGAGCTCCCCGGAGGGCCGGAACGGTGCGAAGGAGAGTGGTCGACATTGTTGCTGGAGTCTGTTGCTTTTAGATGCTGCTCCGGTGAAGTTAGCAATCAATTGACAATGAAGAAGAATGGATGAGCTTTAAGAGCCAACGTACAGATGTTTAAGTGTCAATTGACTGGATGGCTGCAAGTTACGGGACTTCTGGAAAGATGGAAGCTTCGTGAGCCGTTATCGTCGGCAAGATCGAGATCCTGTGTCGTCATTACGAGCTAATCGTGAAGTGGCTTGACGGCCCCACATGAGCTTTATCGGTGGCTTGCAGAATGCCGCGCCACAGCCGCGTCTCCCACACGACCATGGCGTCTCGACGCGGTCAGCATGCGTGTCGAGTGCCGACGAAATTTCGCATAGAGCCTTGCAACCACGCCGGCAGCAGTCACGGATGCAAATATGGGGTACTACGATGTAGACGAGATCCTCACAGAAGCAGAGGTTAGTCCTATCCCCCTTTCCTCTGTCTCAAGGCAGTTGCACCGCCTTAGCCACATCGTCTAACGTTATCCAACCCCCAGAAAATCCCCTGCACCTTCAACCTCACCTGCCCCGACCTAGGCTACCTCGACAACAACCCCTCCGCCCCCCTCAAATCCGGCACCGAAGTCTCCCTCCCCCTCTGGCTCGCCGAGCTCCTCGCTCTCCCCATCCCCGGCTCCGAAGCCGACTCCGCCTACGCCACCATCGAGCTACCCCCCCCTCTCAGCCAGGAAGTCGTCCAGGCCCTCAAGGCCGACCCGCGCGCCGTGCCCCTGCGCGACCAGTCCGCCCACTTCTACAGCCTCGCCACGAGGATGCTGGACCTGTTCGACGAGAAGGAGCTGACGGCCGTGCTGAGGAAGACCTTTGCTGTCAGGGCGGGCGAGATTGCGCTGCACGCTAGGAAGGGGGCGACGGGGGCGGGGGGCGGGACGGCGGAGGACAAGGCGAGTAACCTGGGCGTTGGGGGCGCGGGGGAGGAGTTTCTGAGGGGGCTGGATGAGTGGGAGAGGAGATTGTTCCGGAAGGCGCATGATGGGGCTAAGAGTGGGAAGGAGTGGATGGATGGGGTCAAGAAGCATTGACTGAGCAGTGGACAAAGATCTGGAATGGGGACGCCGAGGACATCGACGCGGATTTATGGCACTCGAGGGCATGCTACGTGGCTGACGACATACACGGCGAACTGGTCAACTGTCTTCTCGGATGGGGCATAGACACATGGTGGTATCATGGATCAGGAAGGCCTCCTAGTCGGTCGCGCATTTCACGTCGAAATATCTACGCGCCTCGTGGGACGATCTTTACAGAGGCCGGACATCGGAAGGATGCTGGCTCACCTGGAGTACGTCTGGTAGAGGACTCGACCGGATCCCTAAGCTACGGGAATTGGGACGCTCCGTTCTGACCGGCGCTTTTTGTACACCACGTCCGTTGGTGCTCTCGTCCGAAGCCGCATCGAGCGGTTGCTGCTACAGAATCACTTCGGCAAGACGACACTGGTGGCTTATATTGAGCCTCCTATACAAGTTATCCATGCATCGTCATCAGCCAGGGGCAGCCATGGGTGCATCCCGGTCGACCATGCGAAGCAACACTGTTCATTGCCAGCGCCATGGACGTGGAAATCGACCTGCCGGCATTGTTTCGCCCTGGGCATTCTCCCGGCTGATCTCCCGGTCTTCTTCATCAAGAGCACATGGCTCCATGCTACGTCGTCCCTGTGCAAGCCGACACGTCCATTCGGCGACACAAGGGCCGGTATAGGGTCTGGCTCTTGCCCCTGTGCACTGAATATGCAGTGCGACAGTGGGAAGGCAGCCATGTGCTGTACGGACCAGTGCCAAGAAGGACAATTCTGGAAATGCCCAATGTTCTCTCAGCACAGGCGCCATTTGGAATGTCGAGATAGGGGAAATAGGAAGGCCGGTGCTATATCGAAGACGGCAAGTGCGTACAAAGGCCAAGCTCTGCAGGATCCAGGTTGAGATAAATAGGAGGTAAATTGATAACAAGACGGATGTCAGATTGCATTGACTGTCCGCAACCCTCTAGACCGAGGCACAATGATTGTCAGAGCCCAAATAATACTGCCAGTGAAGTACTCGCATTACGCGGCAGCAAATCACAACCAGTTGCTGGCAATGAAACCCTCCATCGGAGTGACCGCCGAGTCTCCATGCCCAGAACGCCCATGTCAATGGTTCATGATGTTACACCGGCTTATCGGCACATGGAGTTCGCTGGACAAGGGATGCGCGACCTCCCGCGCCCAGGCGGCGGAGAGAGTGTACGAAGAAGGGATAGATAGCTACGATGCGGCGATCTGGATCCTGCTCCTTCCTCTACACAGTTCTGACAGGATGACACGGGGCGGTTTATTTCCACATGGAGAGACCGAGCCGGCGCAGGGCCAAGTGATAAGAAGGTGAGCTGACGGGCCACTACGGTTCATCGTCACTGGCTGTCGGTTCCCCGTGCTCCCCGTAAACCTGCATATCTAAAGATGCGGAGGATCGACGTTGAGATGCCTGTTTTGCAGCTGACCTTGGCCAGTTTGCGAAAGAGACTGGAGGCACTTCTCACGAGCCGGGACGGGTTTGACACATAGAAAGTGTTTTTGGTAAGGCCCAGTCTGGGGAAGCTGTCAGTTCTAGTGTGCGGTAGCATTCAAGCCGACGATGTCCATCCACTTCAATGCCACTTAGTGTAAATTGTCCCAGAATCTCCGATTCAAGATGTTGGTTTGTCAATTCCCCAAAGAGCCTGCGATCGCACCTGCTCGATTTGCCATGGATGTCCGTTGCCACTATCCCCATCCTAGTTCACTGCTGGACCAGGAAGCCAATCGCGGGCCAAGCATTGGCAGACGTCGGCTGTCTCACCCCACCGAGCGTCGAAGGCGAAGCGGGGCACTTCCCGGCGCAATTCCATCTGGATGATGAAAAGCTCCTTCCCTTTGAGGGTTGGTCCTCCATCGCTATTGGCTGACTAGCGCTCTGCAACGGCTCTTCTGGCGGAGAGAAAAGTCTTGGCTGAGATAACCACACTCCTGCCACTCTACACTTAATCGAACCTCTTGGTGCCCGGCAGGCTTTTTGGGGCGTTGTTGCTGGGTTTTCCAAATCCACCTCGCTGCCAAATTTTGCTGGCTTATCCGTTATCGTGCTCTTCAGCCAGACCAGCTTCCAATCTGAAGAAGGGCCCGAATCGTGTCCCATCATCCAATGCGGCCAGGACGTCGTAGTCCGACGGTGAAAGCCCACCATTCACGTGCCGAGTTGCTGGAAATAGCAAATGTAGACGAAAAAATCTAGATCGAGATGGGAAGCTGGTACCGCAAGCGTATCTGTGGCTGTCCAGGTTCCCAGCCAGAGACGAGCCCCCGTTCTCTTGCGGCCATCCCATGACAATGGACCAGGACCCAGACCAAGTCCCGCGAGGCATGTGTGAATGCTACCCTCTTGTGGCACACTAAACCCACCAGAAGATCAGCACGCGTGGAGAAATAAAAAGTGAAGACGGCGGCCACACTCCACCGTTCCGACTCTGTTGCGCTGGTCTCTGATTCTCGCCTTCTCACCTCCAACCACGGGACCGACCGCAAGTCTCTCCAAGGACTCACCTCAGGTTTCACAACCTTAGGGTAGGCACCTGAACCCTTCTCTCACCCTGAGGAGGTAACCCCGTCGACATCAATCCTTCCGACCGGCTTCAGTAATAAAAGTCATCGAAAGATGTCCGACATCAGGGAAGCTCGCCGGTCTGGCGAGATCAAAGAGGTGCGCGCCGGCCACAACCACAACAAGGGCAGCGATGAGGGCCCTGAGCTGGTGCCGTATCAGACTCCAGACGCCGACCTCGAGTCGGGCGACTCCCGCGAGAAGAAGACGGGTAGCCCCAAGCTCGAGACGTACGACGACGCCGATAGCCAGAGCCGGGTTGGGTCCGTCCGGGGCGACGACGAGGGCAAGAGCAAGTGGACGATCCGCTACATCTACCGCCGCTTCAGGCCTCTGTTCCATCTCGCCTTCTGGTTCGTGTGGACTGCGTGAGTTCCCCCCCCATTTTAACAATCCGTGAGAGTGGTGAATGCTAGACGCGGTGTCTCACTCATGACAGATGGTGGATCCATGGTCTCTACTACCATCGCCATGACAATCTCGGGTGGCTGAAGCCTTTCCTGCTGTACCTGGGCGTCACCATCCGCCTCATCACCTTCTACGTCCCGGTGCGCTATGTGATGGACCCGGCGAAGGTTGTCTGGCGCCACACCGTGTTCCGCGGCTACTCGATGATCCCGTCGAAGCTGCGCCAGCCGCTTGCTGCCGTGGGCACTCTCGCCGTCTTCCTGGTCGGAACCATGGTGCCCGAAGAGACGGGCGACAACACGCGTGCCAACCGCGCCATCTCCATCTTCGGCCTCATCGTCATGATCTTCGTCCTGACCGTCACGTCGCGTGACTGGCGCAAGATCCCCTGGCACACCGTCATCGGCGGCATGCTGACCCAGTTCGTCATCGCCGTCTTCGTGCTCCGCACCAAGGCCGGCTACGACATCTTCAGCTTCATCTCCTACCTGGCTCGGACCCTGCTCGGCTTCGCGCAGGAGGGTACCACCTTCCTCACCGATGCCACCGTGCCCAAGCTGCCCTGGTTCTTCACCGGTGTCATCCCGCCCATCATCTTCTTCGTCGCCCTCGTCCAGCTTCTGTATCACGTCGGCCTCGTCCAGTGGTTCATCGGCAAGTTCGCCGTCTTTTTCTTCTGGACCCTGCGCGTGTCCGGCGCCGAGGCCGTCGTGGCCGCCGCGACCCCGTTCATCGGCCAGGGCGAGTCCGCCATGCTGGTGCGCCCCTTCGTCCCGCACCTCACCCTCGCCGAGCTGCACCAGGTCATGACCTGCGGCTTCGCCACCATCGCCGGCTCCGTGCTGGTGGCCTATATCGGCCTCGGCCTCAACGCGCAGGCCCTTGTCTCCTCCTGCATCATGTCCATCCCGGCCTCCCTCGCCGTCTCCAAGATGCGCTACCCGGAGACCGAGGAGACCCTCACGTCGGGCAAGGTCGTCGTGCCCGAGGACCAGGAGCACAAGTCGGCCAACGCCCTGCACGCCTTCGCCAACGGCGCCTGGCTCGGCATCAAGATCGCCGGCATGATCATCGCCACCCTGCTCTGCATCATCGCCTTCGTCGGCCTGATAAACGGCTTCCTGGGCTGGTGGGGCCAGTTCTTCAACATCCGCGACCCGCTGCTGTCCCTGCAGCTGATCCTCGGCTACCTCCTCTACCCCGTCGCCTGGCTCCTCGGCGTCCCCGGCAAGGACGTCCGCCGCGTCGGCGAGCTGATCGGTGTCAAGATCATCACCAACGAGTTCGTGGCCTTCGACTCGCTCGCCCACGGCGCAGCCTACGCGTCCATGAGCGCCCGGTCGAAGCTCATTGCCACCTATGCTTGCTGTGTAAGTCTCTTTGCCGAATCGCCATCCCATGTCTGGCCAGATACTAACTCACCCTCCTAGGGCTTCGGTAACTTCGGTTCCCTGGGTACGCAAATCGGCGTGCTCTCCCAGATCGCCCCTGGCCGTGCCGGCGATGTCTCCCGTGTGGCACTGTCTGCCCTCTTCACCGGTATTCTCGCCACCTTGACCTCGGCCAGTGTGGCTGGTATGCTGTACACCGACGCCATGGGAAATGGTGTGACTGGCACCAGCTAGGCGGTGGTCTGATGGTGGTCGGTGTTCATGACTTGTGTTTTAGCATGGGTTTATGCGTAGTAGTACAGATATACCCCCCCCCCCCGAATGAATCGATGATTTCATGTCAGACCTAACTTGAACATGCACTGTGTTGTCGGGACTTGTGTTGTCTTCAAGTTGACTTGGTGATGGCGGTGGCGGTGACCTCGACGACAGCCCCGGACTGACTTGATTGTGAAGAATGTAGGCCACAGCCCGGGCCAACCTCGAGAGGCCCCAGAAATAGGAGGAAAAACGAAAACCAGCGTCAAACTCCCCGTCTTTCGACCCATCGCGGCATCGCACAAAATGTGACTCACTCCCCGCCCCCCGCCGGCTCCCGGCGGCCACCGGCGGAAGCCAGCCACCTTGACCCCCTTTCCATCCTCTACATACAAACAAAGTAAAGCCAACGCCGTCCCCTTTTCCGTCCTGGTATCATTCGTACAAACCTACAAGTATCACAAAATCAATCCCACGCAACCCCATCCCTCCACCCCTCCCACTCTCCCACCCCCCTCATCCACCATCCCCCTTCACGCCGTCTCCCAATTCGAAGGCGTGGCATTCACCCACCCTGCCCCGGCGTACCCCTGTGGGTAGCGAAATAATCTCCACCGCTTTCCTCCCCCTACTGAAGTTCCTCACCATCTGGTTGTGGAACCGCTGCACCGTCTGCACTGACTGTCCGGCCAACGCCGGCGCGCCGTCGAGCGGGAGGGGTTGGGTGGTGTACGGCGAAGGCGGAGGAAGGTCACCGAGCGGACCGGCGAGGAGAGGGGGTTGGCCGGAGGAGTCGCGAGGGGGAAGGCACCGGGGTGAGGAAGAGGTGGGAGCTTGACCGGAGCCGAGGCGGTGGTATTTGCTTGGGCCTCTTTGGGCGGCCGTATGTTGTCTTGCCCGACGGTGGGCGGAGGTTGGTTGCAGAGGAGTACTGGGGAAGATTGTCAATCCGGGGACTCGGGCGCAGGTTGGTTGCCCAGGAGGTCGGGGGGAGGTTGATTGCCGAGCAGGTTGGGGTTGACGTAAAGGCGGGGGTAGTAACTCTCCCTCCGACTCCGCTCTATTCATTCACGCTTACCAGGTAGCGTTATACTCCTCTTCCGTCTCACCGCTCGAAGAAAAGAGGGACTTGCCGGCTTGCTCAATTGTGCGCCGCAGCACACCTATCACATACTCAACGGACTCGGTTCTCATCCCAGCCAAGCCCAAGCGCAGCAATTCCTGACAGTAGCCCAGGGCCACCTGCGCCGCGTCGATGAACTCCTCGTCGACAGCCACCGAAGCGTGGATGGATGGCACCACCATGTTCTCACCACCGTGCGGCGTGTCGGCAGTGTGCTCGTCGGCACGGTCGGTGCACAGGCGGCGTCTGAGCAGCGCAACGAATTCCCTGCCGAAATAGGCGAAGGCGAGGACGGACTGGATGTCGAGGACGTCTTCGACTGACCGGACAACGACGGGATCCGACATGCTGATGGATGTAAGTTGACTGTCTAGCCTAAAAGAAGGTGCTGTGGAAATAGCATAGGAAATTCACTCACTTAAGGTGGTGAAGGAGTCGTTCGGCGTGAAGAGACGTTTCTATTCACCATTCTGTGGCTAGTCCCTTATTCTCTTTGAAAACCACTAACACTCGGGCCGGTTGTAAACTGCATCTTTCATCTACTGGCAACCCTCATTCCCAAAATGCTCTGACTCGGCGCTTTGAGCTGCGCCGTGTTCCTCGCTGCGGCGTCGCCAGTCTCGGATGGCTTTCGGGAATTAGAGATATCGTGATGGTCTTCCACACCTCCTTTATCAAGTATAAGGAAGAGAATATATCAACTGGAAATGAAGGACTTACGAGAGGAAGAGATTTCTTAGAACCAGGCGATCTCGAAAGCCTTTTTCTACCCGAGGTAGTTTTAAGTTGACTTCGTTCAACTCGCTTTTGGAAGCAAGAAAAAAAAATCTCCCAGAGACGGCGCGCTGCGAATGACGAAACCGGCCTCCCATATTGACAGCCATGATGGTTTATCGAGATGTAAACAAGAGCGGTCGGTCCGGTGCATTAACCTACAAAGGGCTGGAGTCAGGCGAAGCTATTACATGGAGCTTCATAAGTCCGGGCATAGTCAACAGTAAATATGAGAGACGTGGGTTAAGTATCATTCTAGCAAAATTCTGTCTACTTACCGTCATGACTACGTTCTCGGCCTCTTCTGAGGCGCGAAATATACACATAAGAACGCTCCTCTTCCTTAGGCATGTAACCCTTTTGATCGAGTACTCCCTCAACAATAAGATCGGCACCCTTCCTCCCCCATCGATGACCTCCATCTCTGACCTGACAATGTAATGGTCAATAACTCACTCCGTAGCCGCGTCTTAAACCACCGCACTGCTCAACCATGAGGACAGCTTGCGAAGTTGAAACTATCCAAACCCCTTTTTCATAGCTGGTTACCAACGGCAAGCTAATCCCTTACGAGTTCTCTTACTCCACCCGCACCACCTGTCCCCAGTCGGTCGTCACCTACCTCACGACCTCGTAACCGAGTACCAATCCCTTCTCAAGAGCAGTCCATTAAACCGCTGCTCGGTGGCCCAACCCTTAGTCGTCAGCCAAGCAATGGAGCAGAAGGGGACGATGGATTTTCTAAGGAGTATAATATCTTATCCCTAGGTTATAGTGCTCGACACTGAAGAAGACGACGAGTCCGCTAGACAGTACCTCCAAGACATACCCGAATAGCAGACGGTGGCCAGGCGATGTTCGCGGCCGTTATTAACTTTACAATTCGCACTTACACACAGCTTAATTTGCCCGCTACATCGCTAAGAGGGACTTAACTTAGCTGTATTTGTAGCATCATAGCCCAGAGTGGATATAATTCGAAGTTGAAGAAGTAAAATAAAAAAACAGGGAGGAGGAATGTTAAGGTGATGGAAAGTGGGAGATAAAAACAAAAGAATTGATCTTGGCAGGGGTCGAACCTGCAACCTCCTGATTCGTAGTCAGACGCTCTGCCATTGAGCCACAAGACCTTGATGTAACAGTGGACATATTGCGATTTATTGTGCATCCAATTTTTCCCTCGTAAGGCTTAGCGCAGCATTCGGCGGATCTGGCTCGCTTGGCAAGTTATTTTACGAAGTACAAAACAGTGCTTCCGGAACTTCACTGTTCCTCGGTCATTTACCCCTGGTATATCAATTGCACTTCTTCTCTAGAAATTGGAATTATCGACTTCAGTCTCAGATTAGACAAGATAGTTGCAGAGAGACACTATAGCAGAACCCGTCCGACCCAGCATATCGAAGCAGGGTGTAATCGTTTTTCAGACCTACGCGATCTCCTACAGCTCATGCTTGCGGTCAAGCTCGGCATGATCCAGCTCAATCTCCTTCTCGACCTGATGCAGATCGATATGAGCAACCGCATCCTCGCCGTCAAAGATCTTGGCGATCTCCTCGAGGGTGGGGCCCTTGGTCTCGACATAGACAAAGTAGATCCAGATGCCCTCAACAACATCCCAGAGCGTGTAGAACAGCGCAAAGTTCCAGTGGGCAGGCAGGTTGTTCCACGCGAGCGCGTTGGTCTGCCCGCCCAGGGCGAGGGTGGCCTGGACGGTGATGTTCATGATCATGATGCCCTTGGCGCGCAGGTGGAAGGGCAGCACCTCGAGGGTGTAGGCAACGAGCAGGCCCGAGAAGCCGATGTCGTAGAAGACGCCGAAGAGCCAGACGAAGACGATCTGCGTGTAGCCGTACTGGTTGGCGCCCCCCGTCTTGTCGTACATGGCCGCCATGACGGTCCAGAGGCCGAAGGCGACGATCATGCCGCTGATGGCTGTGAGGAAGAGCGGGCGCCTGCCGATGCGGTCGACCATGAAGGCGGCGCCGATGGAGCAGGAGAGGTCGAGGACCGTCTTGCCGGCGGAGATCTGCGGTTATGTGGGTCAGCAAGTGATCAGGGGTGCATTGCTGCGGTGTGGAAGTCTTACACCGAGCTTCTTGTTTTGGTCCTTGATGCCGGCGCCTTCGTAGATGAGGTTCATGTAGTTGGAGATGACGGCGTTGCCGCTGTACTGGGAAATGAGACCGACGGAGACGATGATGGCGAGCCTCCAGCGGTTGCCCTTGGTCTTCATGAAGTCGAGGTAGCTGGAGTTATCGCGTGCCGTCCTCTCGAGCTCCAGGGTCTCGCGGATCTCGCGGTACTCGAATTGGACCGTGCTGTTCTGATCGTTTCCGTTGGCATGGTACTTGGCCAGCATCTGGAGCGCCTCCTCGTTGCGATCTCTGGAGATCAGCCATCTCGGCGACTCAGGCACCCCTGTGGAGGTCAGCGGGATTTCATGACGATACTGCATTGGCAGGGCGGAACTCTGAACATACACCAGATAAAGGCCAGCTGGCAGACGGACGGCACAATCTGGAGCAGGGTGATGGACCGCCAGGACCAATCACTCATAACGTAGGAAGTACCCCAGCCAACAAAGGTGACAACTGGAACAGCCAAAGTCAGTTTGCCGCAGGGAAAATGGCAAGCGGGGGAAGGATCAGCGTACTGAGACTGCCGAGATTCCACAAGCAGTTGTAGACGGCCGTGACCGGGGCTCTGTGCTGCGGGTGGATGATCTCGGTCAGCAGCATCGGCGAGGTAAGCTGCGCCAGGGAGTTGCCGAAGCCGAGGATGAAGCGACCGGCGCAGAGGGTGCCGTAGTTCTTGGCAAGCGCGCTGATTACACCGCCCACGATCATGAAGACGCAGCCACCGATGATTGGGGGCTTACGTCCCCATCTGTCGGTGATGGGCGGCACGATGAACATGGACACAATGCTGCCAATGGTGAACATGTTGGTCAACAGGCCGAGCAGGTTGCTCTTGGTCTTGTCGACTCCGATCTGGTCGTAGTAGTCTTCCCAGAAGTTCATCGACTGGACGGTGTTGAGGAGGGATCCATCGTAACCGGTGGTGGCAGAAGCCACCATGAGCCCAAAGACGGACACGAGGTAGAGCCTCCGCAGGCCGGGGTCTTTATACCAAGTGACCTTTTGGAACTCGGGGGCTTCGGCGACGGCGATGACCGTCTGCTCCTTGCCGGGAGCCTCTCCGATATGAACGCCCATGTTGGCAGGAGCTGGACTTGCTGTCAAGATGGAGAAAGGAATGCCACGGACACGACAGAAGAGACCGGGTGCAGCTTCAACCTGACAGACGGTGAAGACGTGGGCGATAATCGACAAGGAAGTGAGTGCTGGGACAGGAGCAGAGTCGATGAGGCGGCCTTATATCCCATCCCAATCTAATAGTGAGTGCTGACACAGTAGCAGGGCGATCAGAACCTAGCGCCACCCGGGGAATCTGGGGATCGCTCCCGCATCAGAATAGCATATTTTGGGCATGATTAAACCCAAGATTGGCCGAGACCATGCGCAATCTCCAGAACCATGCCGTTGGTGTAAGGCGAGTTCGGCTGCGACGGCACAGCGAGCTGCAGCCATCGAGTTCGTCGGGAATCAACAGCAATGGGCTGGAAACTGTAGATGTGCGGTCACAAATAACCATGGCTCACCCATTGGCTGGATAAACAGCTTGCCATTGAGCATTCCGCATGCCCATGTGTTCGGGGTGTAAGTGAAGCTGGAAGCCCATGAGAGGGTAGCAAGTGCGGCCCGCGTTGCCAAGGGCTAGCACTAATGTAGGAGCGCGTATTATCGCTACCCGCCCCCGGATCTAAACGCGCAAGCCATCTTATTATCTAGCAGGCTAGCAGGCTAGCAGGCTTCCATGGCAAGACTTTCCGTGTTTCCGCAGACCTGGTCGAGGCGAGCTGTGCTCTAGATGTCTTTGGAAGTTGGGGGGAAGGTGCTTCAGTGGTGGGTAAACTTGGCAGGGCCGTGGCACCGGATAAAGTCTTGGCGTGGGACGCTAAGACTTGCGGGTAAATCCTTGGCGTTCTGGGCAACAATCGGCCCGTGCACCTCGCGGGACACGTACACAACCTCCGGGCCAGCGGCGCGACTCGTTCCATCCAACACGATTATGCCGCACATCACGATGCTGGCCACTTGATATCGAACCTTGCGGTGACGATGGCAAAACCCCTCTGGACCAACGCAGTGGACGATCAATAGTTGTGATGTCAACCTTCTGTCAGAGCGGGGGAACACCAACGTGTCGTACCGCGAAAGGATTAGCTGTTTAGTGATCACAGGAGCCCCGACCTTGCCAACCCCGGCGGAGCAAACCCGGGCGGAAGCGAGACGGGGATTTCTCACACGCAGAGTGGAGGGAAGCGAGGCGGGAGAGAAACACTTGCTTCAAAGCCGGAGAGTCGATTTCGTGGGCGTCGTAGTCTCAGGGGGGCCGCATCAAACTCACCCGCGGCGGTCACGCTGCCCTCCTCCGAAACAGATCTGCACCGAGAAAAACGAAACTTGAAGCTCCCCGAGGCCGCACCTCGAAGCTTGCCCAGGAACAAAGCCCCATTGGCTGACCACTATCCCCGACCCGTCTTGAACATCGCTGACGGGGATCACACTCACCCTTCGGAGTCACGAGATCGTCCAGTTTCCTCCGGGATTCGTGGACGACGAGCGAACGGTTCCATGCTGGACGACGAACATCCCACACGTTGAGGACCCGCGCCGGCCCTAGACGAAGTTGTCGGATTAATTCCCACCAACCTACGCATTAGCAGCAGACAGAGGCTCGCGTCTCTGACGAGAGCACACGAATAAAAATATGCCACAACGTCCTGCTAGTAGTTCCTGGTGGAAGCATTCAAGACTCGCTGGCATTCGCCGCAATCATTTTGCGTGGCTTTTGAGACGCCGCTAACATGACCAGAATGAAGTCCGTCTACTCCTGGCATTAGGAAAGCTCGAAAGGATCGTGGCGATACCCAGCTACCCAGCTGCTTGGTGTTTCGGGAGACTTGGTGCTGGTATTGCGTTACAGCCCATTCCCAAGCTCCATCGAGTCACTTTCCGAAGCATAATATCCTGCCGCCACGCTACGCTCGACTCCATGCAGTGCCGAATTTTCTCTGCTTCGCTTATTGCTTTCACTCGTTCTAAAGGGAAGTCACTGACGTGCAGACTTCAGCTGGCCTCGCGGCTAAAAATGTATTCTCTCTGTCAAATCTATGCGAACATCTAAGCAATAGCAAACCAACTCCTCTCCCCATGTCTAACCCGGAACGCCACCTTCCCATCCTCCGCCAACTTCTTCAGCACCTCCCCAATAAACGGCTCTATCGCCATTTTCCTCACCTCGGGATCCAGCTCGTCGCCGTGCATAGCGCTCACCAGCCTCGACACAGTAGCGCCGCCCTCGACCTGCATCAGCGCCCTCAACACCTGCGTCTCCCGCCTCCTCTTTGCAGCCAGCTCCAGCGCGATCTTGCCCGGCAGGTTCCTCACCACGACCCCGTGCGCAGGGTACCCGACCTTGCACCCGTGCCTCTGCATGACGACCAGGGACGCCATCCACGTGCTCAGGTGCTCCACCGCCGCCGTGCCGTGGCCGAGGATGTTGTCGCCCGTGAACATGGCGCCCTCCTCCTCGAGCACGAAGCACATGTGGTCGTGCGAGTGGCCCGGCGCGTGCACGGCGCGGACGGTCGCGCCCTGGACGGCGAAGACCTGCCCGTCGGAGATGGGCTGCTGCGTGCTGCTCGGGGTGTGCTTGTAGATTGATTTTGCCAGGTCGGGGTAGAGGCGGAGGAGGTCCGGGACGCCGCCGGTGTGGTCGCCGTGCCAGTGGGTCAGGAGGACGTGGGAGAGGGTGATGGATAGGTTGGCGAGGGTTGAGGAGATCAGAGACGCCCACTCCGGGATGCCCTGGCCTGTGTCAATCAGGAGACGGTGGCTACCGGTTCCGACTATGTAGGTGTTTGTGCCTTGGAGCGTGAACTTGATTCTGTTAGCGGATGAGTCTAGAACATTGTAAGGAGGGCTGACCTTTCCCGCATTTTGGCCGAGAATTCGGAGGACTCGTGGAGTCACGTGCTCTACATCTGCTATCTCTGGTAACCGGGCAAGTTGAGTCTCGAGGTAGCCTTCAAAGGCGCAGATGTTAAGAGACTTGTTGATCTGCTTGTAGCCGCCCTTGTGCTTCTTTGGTGCGGGCTCATCGTCAGCTATGACCTCGTCAAAGGCTATAGCAGCAGCATGTTTGCTCTGCATATGCGAGGCTGAGGGTGCAATCTGATGAGGCATGTTGAGGTATTGGGTTTTTGGTGGTGACTTCGTGGGTTGAGACTACCACGGTTGGTCTATATCCATCTCAAATGCATTTATTGCTCATCGGCCTTTATGCGGTCTTCAGCTAACCTTCACATGCTTAGAGTCGTGAGTCCGTATTCGGACCGAGCTCTACCAGAGTACAACAAGGCTTAGGCTGACATGAGTTCTTACCGGGTACCTTGCATCGTGACCACCATCACAGCGTCGAGGTCGTGATCGGTGTTCGGTATAGCATCGCGTTACAAACCGCCTCGCTAGAGTGGCTCGGGCATTCGGATTTTCGCAGCTTGACTTGATGCACCATGAATCATGACTTTCGGTATCTGACCAGTCTTAAACCATGTAACTCTGCAGGTGGGTCGTGCTACTCTACTCTACTCTCGGAGCAATATTGGACCACGCGCATCGGGGTATATCTTTCCCTTCATGATGCCTTTCTCTAGACGTACGAAAAGACCCATCAACCGACAAACACTGCGCAGCACTCAGCAGCTCAGCACGATGCCCACATTCGCAGTCCTCGGAAGCACGGGCAACACAGGCACCTGCCTTGTTCGCAACCTGCTCGACCACTCTCCACACAACCATGTCAACGCCTACTGCCGCAACAAGGCGAAGCTATTCAACCTCATACCTGAGGTTGTAGACAACAAGCGGGTAACCGTCTTTGAGGGCAGTGTCAATGACGCTGAACTCATGGACCGTCTCCTACGCGACACCAAAGCCGTCTTCCTCGCTGTCACAACCAACGACAACATTCCAGGCACCAGGCTGAACACCGACACGACCATGGCCGTCATACGGTCTATCTACCGCCTGCGAGACGCATCCGGACCTGGCTACACACCACCCAAGGTTATCCTCCTCAGCGCCTCGGCCCCAGACGACCACCTGTCGCGGAACATGTCCAAGCTGTTCCGGCCGATAATCCTGCGCGCTGCATCGGCAGTCTACCTGGACGTATGCCGCGCGGAAGACGTCCTGCGCTCGCACGACCACTGGATCGACTCCGTCTACATGAAACCCGCCGGTCTGAGCATGGATATTGCCCGAGGATACGAGCTCACGCTGGACGACCAGGAGAGCTTCCTGAGCTACAATGACTTGGCGAATGCCATGATCGAGGTGGCTGCCGACGATGACGAGGGCCGCTGGGTGGGCAAGAGTGTCGGTATACTGAACAAAGTGGCTGGCCAGGGTGCGAAATTCCCGACGGGCACGCCAATGACTATTGCTACGGGGTTTATCAGACACTTTGCTCCGTGGTTGCATCCGTATCTTCCCTCTTCGGGGTAATGGCCAATGTGTAAGTAGGAGCTAGGGCACTGTTGTCCGTAGCCAGATTTCACTATGGGAGATACACAAACATTTGAAACGAACCACTGGCACATGCCACTAGACTCACTTCCTTAGCATCGACACATAGTAACCCTTGTGACACAGTGCCAATGGCTAAATTCTTGGTTGCTCTATTGCCTAGAAATTTTGTATTGGCAGTCAACACGGAACTTCGGCTTCGGCGTTGGTGTTGCGCAGCCAGGATGCAAAGCTGAGTCGGTGTAACTAGCCCGGGTCAGCATTCAAGCATAGCCCCTCGGGGTTCAGAGACTTATAGTAACTGTCTTATCCAAAATTGACCCGACAGAGCCACAGCTTGACAAATGCAGCGACATGTTGGACTAGCAGCAGCTCAACTACGAGCAAACAGGACCATTGCAAGGGCCCATTATACTTCACGCATAGAGACACACTACCCCTGACAATCTGCACCGTTGAAACCTTGCTGTAGCTGAAACACACATACCCTCGACGTGAAGATTGACGTTATTATCACCATGGAAAGAAAGCCCCCTTCCCCTCCAACAGCGCTAACGGCTGCTCCGTCCCTGGAGGCCATGTCCTTCGACCACCCATCATTCGACCACTCCTCCTTCAGCCTCAAGTTCTTGGGCACCCAGTCTTTTGAAACTCTCCACCATGATGACCAGAAACAAGAATGCGAGGTGGACTGGGACGGGCCCAGCGACCCATCCAATCCAAAGAACTGGAAGACGACGGCTCGGATGTTACAGGTCCTCCCCATCGCTTTCTTCGCGCTCAACATGAACCTCGCAGCCACCATGTTCGCTCCGGGAGTCGACGAGCTCGTGGCAGAGTTTGGGATCACCAACTCGACCGTGGCAACCATGACGCTCAGTATCTACGTCCTGGGCTTCGGCATGGGCATGGTCATCGCGCCCCTGTCCGAGCTTTACGGCAGGTTGTGGTTGTATCACGTATCCAATGCCGTCTGGCTCGCTTTCACAATCGGGTGCGCATTTGCCACCAACACGCCGTCGTTCATGATTTTCCGATTTCTGGCCGGCTGTGCCGGCTCTGTGCCGATGACATGCGGCGGCGGCACGGTGGCAGACATCATTCCGCCCAAAGACCGGGGCAAATTCATGGCGCTCTGGGGTCTGGGTCCCTTGATCGGACCGGTAGTCGGCCCTATAGCCGGCGGCTTCATGTCGCAAACCGTGGGATGGCGGTGGACCTTCCGCTTGCTCGCCATACTAGGCGGCATCTCCCTCGTAGGCGGCCTCCTCGTCCTCCGAGAGACACACGAGGCCACCCTTCTCAAGCGAAAAGCCACCCGACTCCGCCTACTCACCGGCAACAACTCCTACACCGTTGCATCCCGCGTCAACAAGACCGCCGGCCTCACCCCCCTCCAATTCGTCGCCCGCGCCCTCCTCCGCCCCGCAAAGATGCTCCTCTTCTCTCCGATCGTCCTCTGCGCCTCCCTCTACAACGCCGTCGTCTTCGGCCTCATGTTCCTCCTCTTCGACACCTTCCCCCAGGTCTTCGAGCAGACCTACGACTTCTCACCCGGGACCCAGGGCCTGGCCTACCTGGGCTTCGGCTTCGGTACCCTCCTGAGCATGGCCATCACGACCAAGTACAGCGACCGCCTCATGCGACGACGATCCGACGACGACGACGACGGCACCAAAGCCCGTCCCGAGCTGCGGCTCAAGCTGATGATGTACTTCTCCCCCGCCATCCCGGCCGGCTTCTTCTGGTACGGCTGGTCGGCGGAGGGCCGCGCCCACTGGGTCGTGCCGATACTGGGCACCTTCGTCATCGGGTTCGGGAGCCTGTTTGTCATGCTGACGACGCAGATCTACCTGGTGGATGTGTTCGATGCCCAGGCCGCGGCTTCGGCTTTGAGTGCGGCGCTGATTACGAGGATACTCTTCGGGACTTTCCTCCCGTTTGCTGCGACGCCGTTGTATGAGAGGCTAGGGCTGGGGTGGGGGAATAGTTTGTTGGGATTCTTGGTGCTGGGGTTGAGCCCGGTGCCGTTTGTGTTTTACCGGTTTGGGGGGTGGTTGAGGGAGAGGTTTCCTGTTAGGCTTTGAGGCAGAGGTGGGAGTTGGATTGGGGAGTGCAAAGATTCATGGAAGAAATATCTTATAACCAAAACAAGTATTGAGCCGCCACAAAAGTCTTCTCATAGATAGGAGTATCACTTTTCTTCATTATAGAGTTGTGTGAAAATGCTGTGGTATAGTGCATGCAGGCAGGATCGAGTCTAATATCTCGTTGAAGCCGTACTCCATCCAATCCCTGCCAAATGCGCCATTACAAAAGCCCATATTTACATCATTCCCCAACCCGAAAGAGAGCCAGAGACATGGCATCAGCGAGTACCGAATTGTTGCTCTTGCTGTGCTTAACACTTAACAGCCGTACCAAGCCACCGTCGTCCAATCCGTTGGACACCGACACCCGCCCCCTTCTTTCCCCCTCGTCGCTGTCGGGAACTGTCGAACCCCTCTCAAACCGTGCCGGAGTATTAACAGCCGGCCGTGAAGCATTACTCCGGCGCAGCTGCAGCGGGGTATCGAGTAAATGCTGTTCAGCAAACGGCGGCCGGCTATACATCGAAGGCAGCTTCTTCTGCCGCGGAGCTTCGAAGCGCGAGGTGGACACCGGCTTCTCGCCGTCGTGCGGCGACAAGTCCTTAGGCCGAGTCGACGCCTCCTTGGTGAGCATGCCCCACAGTTGCTTGAGCCACCTCTCCTTCTCCTCGGGTTGCATCGACCGCACGGGCAGGACCTCTGCACCGGCCATCTCGCGCGTGGGCCACGGGAAGCTGACGGCCATCTCGCGCAGGGTCAGCGAGTGCAGCTGCCGGAGCACGATGCGCAGCTGCGGCTCGACGTTGGCCTGGTACGGGTACGCCCAGTCGTCGCGGCGCTGCAGGCGGTCGGCTATCTGCACCATGGCCCCGACGAGCCATTCGATGGCTACGTTGTCGGGCACCGTGTGCGCCTTGCTCAGCAGCCAGCCGAGCGTCTCCGGCGCACCCGACTGGTTCAGGATCGGGATGCTCCGCCTGTCGTGCTCCCGGTCCTGCAGCTTCAGGATGAAGTCGTTGTATTCCTTCATGGCGTCTAATCTGAGGCCAACAAACCTGCCGCCGTCGAGGGCGTGGACGATCTCGTCGCCTAGGGCGATACCGGACTTGATGCCGCTGTTGAGGCCGCGGCCCGGCCAGAAATGGACCGTCATGGCCGCATCGCCTGCTACGGCAACGAGGGCTCCGGGTCGGTTGAGGTGCTTGCAGTCTGGTTGCGGCAGGTATTGGACGCCCTCCTGCACCGCCTGCACCACGATTGGGATGCGGACAACGTTGATCACCTCGCTCTCTTTGAAGCCGAACAGCTTCAAGCCATCTTCAATCGCCTTCCACAGAGCGCTATCCCGGTCTTCGGACGGCGCAAAGACCTGATTCTCGGTGAATCCGTCAGGCACCGTACCATCGGGTCTGCGAAGGCAACCAGGGTACCCAAAAGTGATCGGCTGGCCATCTACCGCCACTATCTTGTGCCATTCTTCCTCCGTGAGTTGCATGTTCAAGTATCCCCTGCCATCGCAGTCGCTAGCATTGAGAAGGTACCGCGTCTGGCCGAGCGTCAAGAACACGTTCAACGGCTGAGAATGAGACCTTTAAAATCCGGCGACTGACACCGCCTAAGAAGACGGTCCTCGACCTTGCGAATCTGGAGATTGGCCGAACCGGGCCACACGCGCTCCGGCCGGCCCTCGAAGAGAGCCTCTCGCGTCGCGTCGCTCAGCAACGACGTGACCGACTCTTGGAGTGTGACGACTTGGTCTCGCCGCTTCGCCGTGGGCGGGTAATCGACGTAGGTTCTGCCGTTGACACCCTGCACAGCGACCCACCGCCGCTCAAAGACGTTGACCTCCACCTTCCCGGCCCCTTTTTCCGCGAGCGAAATCGCCGAAGCGAGCGCCGTCGGACCGCCGCCTACGATGGCTATCTTGAGGCGCGCGGCGGGGTACTTGTAGACGACGTAGTCCTCCGGCAGCGCCTCGAGGTTGACGGCAATTGCAGGGTCGAAGAAGAAGTCTACGACAGACCTAGTCCGGTCGGTAAACACGGCATCGGGCACGCGCGCCTTGATGAGCATGAAGCGCACGGCCTGCAGCAGCGCCGTCACCGCGAAGTTGGCGTGCCGTCCGCCGAGTATCCGCGTCTGAACCGCCGCCGCCAGCGACGTGACGGTGCGGTTGTGCTGCCGGTCCGCCGCGATGCTCCGCAGTTCCTGGCGGATAGCGGCGTCCGGGTTCATGGTGCCGATCCGCATGAGGAATATGCGAGATCGGTCCAGCTCCGACCGCTCGTCCAGCGTGGAGCTGTCGCTTGCGCAATTTCCCCATGCATCTTCGTAGACCTTGGGGAAGAGGATTTCGTCAATAGGTGGAGCGGAAGAGATGCAATTGCTACTCTGGCTCAGCCTGCGGGGTCGCAGGCCTGGAGGGCTGAGCGAGTCCAACGTCTCGCCAGGCATCTCTTAGCGTTTCGGAACAAGCTTTGGATTGTCGTTCAGCGTCGTGCTTCTCCTCGATGGGAGGTTGAATCTAGATAGGGGTAACCGGTCAGGGCCAGTCAACGTGATCTGGGGGAGAGGTCGGCAAGCTGTTGTTTTCCCTCGCATGTCTCGGACAGAATCGTGTTGCGGTCTATATACACTGAAATTGAGCTTTGTTTGATCTTTGTTGTCGCGTGAATAACTGAAACAACCGCATCTGCCGCCCCCGACGGCGGCAAAAGGCGAACGGTTGACGGTGCAGCATAGCAATCCATGCTGCTGCGCCGCATTAGGCCTGGCAGACGGTACGCAAATAGATTCTTGGCTCGGCGGCTATTCGACTCTTTGAGAAGGCTCAGATGGCATTCCACTAATCCCGCCATTGATATAGAATACCGACAACATAGTTAAGGACACAGATACAATGCCGTTCAATCCCTGTTACTGGCACTTGTGGGAGGAGAATCATCTTTGTGACCAAAACCGACGATTTTCCCTCTGACTCTTGAGTTCTGACTAGGTAGTCGCAGATATTGGTACGCCCAAAGAACAATCATATAAGAGACAGATGGGCTTGGACATTCACGAGGCACCTAGGACGGAGCATTCAGCGTCTAAGTGATTCAAGCCTTTCGCCATTCCAGGTGTGTTAGCACCGAACGCTTGTCCCGCTAGAATTCCTTGCAAGCGGCGAATGGATTGCAGTCCATGAGATTGGCACAGCAATCCAGTAATCGTTTTCCCAAGTACTCAATAATATACTTCCATCAGACTCCATACAACTCGAAGGCCTTACTTCTGTAACCCCAAGAGTAGAGATTGGAGACTATCGCCCACGCATCATTACTACTAGATTGTCGCTATTTTCGTTCGTGTGAACGGCACAATCTTGCCATTCGACCGTCTAGCACAACTGACCAGCATCCCACCAACAGTCCGGTAGATGGGCGTTTAGTCATGTTAACCCTACTCTCTCCCTGGGTAACTGTCTTTCCTAACACTAACCCAATCCGCTCCCATACGGTCAAAGACCTCGACCTCGACAGGCTTCATCAGCATCGGAGTGATGGTGGCATAGTAGGGCTTGTAGTAGTCCTTCTTGAGTTGAACCTATCGATATCCTCAGCATACAGCCCCTCTACCAGATAATCCCACTTACCAGACTGCAGAGGCCCATTTGGAAAAGGTCTGAACTTACATCGTACAGATATTCCGCCGTAGAATCCCAGTTCTCTGCCAACTTGAAGACGCCGGGCTCCTTGTCCAGCTTGTAGACTTCGAAGAAGGTGTTTAGGGGTTCCGCAACGACTGCGTCCATGGTAGGCTTCAGAGCCGCCAGAAATGCCTCCGTATACGCCGGGTAGACGGTCACCTTGACGTGGACGGAGACGGAGCAGGATGATGTTTGGTTAGCTGCCATGTTTGAGGTTCTTGACTAAAGGTTTGTGATCTGTTGGAAAATCGAGATACTTCGGTTGGGACAGGTACTGGAGTGAGGCGTGCAGTTTTGACGGCATTGTTGTGAGACGACGCTGACCTCAGCTCCCGTAGCCAATGCCAAGGCTTTCGGGACACAGAAGTGCAGCTCACCCCGAGTACCGTGTTATAATACCCTACGGCGGATTTGGCGCTTGCATTGCCCCTGGTCACCGAGCCCGGATGTTGTGCGCCCGATGTCAGATGTGCTGCGACGCGCATGTCACCCGAGTTGAGACCTTGATCCCACCAGCTCCACCGGCCACAGCTCTACCACAGTTTCCTCAGCTGACATTTGAGTGAATCAGTTACCCCGAGGACGTTATTTTTGTGTTAATTTCACTTGCAATGGCATTGGATTTCGTGATGCTATCTCCGCACACTGTAACACGCGATTAGATAGGCAATCGCTGTGAACAAAACACACCAAATGTGTAGCCCAGAAGAGCGGTCTACGAGTAACTTGTTGGAAGCCACATCGTCGACAGGACGTAAGAGATCCCAGATTTTACAAACAATAGTCCTCGTTAAATGCGAGAGACTGCGATGTGCTATCCCCTCGTCACAATTATTCTTTGGATACTATATACGGTGCGGTAGAATGTTGTCAGGAGAGTATCTCATGGGTTTGTATTGATTGTGTCCTCGTTCTGAATATAAGGTAATCACGCCACTGGTAGAGACTGCTAGGTGCAGCTAGCGACCTCTTCGATAACCAACTTGGATCGCCATCCAAATTCCAGGTTTGAACTGTGGGCAGGATCTCATATGACCGCACAAGCTGCCACTTCTCTTCCCATTTCTCAGGGTGCAACTTTGGGAATGGACGCAGATATGAAAGTAGTGGGAGAAATTCCGTTAAGCTTCCCATCAGCCCCCAACATGTCAACGGCGTTCTGCAAGCCTTGTTCGTGGGACGCCGTAAGATCTGGGAGCAAGGCAGGTCAGCAAATGCTTCCTACAACCGTTAATGAGCTATACGTACCCGGCACAGGACCTGTCCAGCATCCATACGTCTTAATGGTAATCACCGTCTCATTCTGATAGACGTTCTTACCCTCAAGACTGACGTAGAAGCCCGGCTTGGTTCCGTTGGCAGCCGCGTCAGGATCGACGTACTGCTGGTAGCGCTGCTCCCACGAGCCGTCGTGGTCAACCTTGTACACCATAAGCTGCTCGGAGAGGTCGCCCCCAGGCTCGCGGAAGGTGCGGATGGATCCGACCGTGTTGTCTGGTCCAATGGTGTTGATGGGCGTCTCGTGGGCATACCAGTAGGTAATGAAGAAGTCGTTCATGAGAGTCCTGGCGTCGTCAATGGTGGCGCCAATGATACCGAGAGTGACGGTCTCGTAGTAGTACGAAGGCGCAGCGCAGGTGCACGGGGACGAGTGTTTGAGGGAGCACTCGGGTGGCTTCGAGATATGGGTCCTTGGCAGGAGAGCTCCAACAGCTCCTGAAGCTAGGAAGCCTACGAATGAAGTGATGATCCTAGCAGATTTCATGATGATGGGCTTGTGAGGAAGCGTATTGGAACGAATCAGAAGGGCTGTAGCCTGTCAGTGCTGAAGGATGAAGCGGGCGTCTGTGCTGTCTGACATTTCCAAGACCCTATATATAGGAGCGAGCTTGGGAGTGTTCAACAAGTGTTGCACGACATGGATCCAAGACTTGGCCAGGGACAATTGACTTTGTTGTCTTGCATGTGAAAGACGTGCATTCGGTGGTCGGGTTTCGGGAAAACCATATGCACTTGGTGAGAGAGTCGGAGCAGTTCGCTTTCACATCGTGACAATCCTTTCCCCCGCAAAGTCCACTTGTCATGGCGAAGTAAGCACTGGAAAAAGGTGCCTTGCAGATCAAGCCCCCTGGTGCTAAGCCCTACGCTGTGGTCGGAAGGATGATGCGGTGGAGCTCACACGCTGGCCAATGAGAGGTTGGTGTCGGCCTTCGTGTTCGAGAATTTTGCTCGCTATCCGAAGCATAACCCAACGTCACTTCATCCATGGCCAACTCCGATCAGTCGGCAACTTCAGCACACTCAGCCATGGGGTGTTAGCAGCGCCATTGCGGCAGCACTGACGGTGAGAATTGTGGTCGAATTTAGGGAGCAATGGGTTGTAAGCATGGGGTTAATCCTCCGTCGCGCGTCGAGGCATTCACCACCTTGCATCGGGCTGTCTGCAACAGTCCACGGGCCCCCAAATAACACCCTATATACCTGTCTCTGCCCCGTATCAACCAGATAGATGGGCACATGGCATAGCACACTCTTTCTCTAACCGCTTGAACCATGTCGATCGGGACACCAGTTGGTTCCAGCAACTCCAACTTCTCAGTCATGGAGGCTGACTACGCCAAGATGAAGCTCGTCTACTTCGGCAACGAGTTCCCTCATGACGACCTCGGCGGCCTGCTGCGCGAGCTACACATGCATAGTAAAGACAGGCGGTATCCATCTCTTGCCCAGTTCCTGAGCGAGGCAACGCTTGCTGTCCGCGATGAAGTCCGACAGCTACCGGCCCCGCTGAGGGTCCTAGTGCCTCCCTTCGAGACTGTTGTGGACCTCGCCCACCCGGCGGATCTTCGCAAGGGGCCGCTTTCAGGGGCTGTGGACGGTGTTCTTCTGTCAGTTGTTGAGCTTGGGACCTTTATCGGGTAAGTCAGCTCTTAGCCGCATCATCACTGGCCAGGAGGTAGCGTGTTGACAAAGCCATCAGCTACCATGAGGCCCATCCGGACGAGTTCGATTTTGAGACAGTCAACGCGTCTCTCGTCGGTCTAGGCATTGGTTTGCTGGCGACCGGAGCCATTGCGATCGCGCGGAACCTGTCTGACCTTCCGCTTTCTGGCGCTCAAGTTCTCCGGCAAGCCTTTCGTCTCGGTGTCCTCGTGGACGAGGTGTCGCAGAATCTGCAACCCCGTGACTGGATGGAGGCCAGTGCCCCTGATTCTTGGGCTTACGTCCTCCCCGATGTTTCTGCAGAGCAGGTACAGCGAGAGCTAGATGCAGTGTATTCCAAGGAGGTGAGTTGCCGGAAACGGGACCGACGCATACACTTGTGCTGACAGTCTTTTAGCACACGCCAACATCCAGTAAGATCTTCATCAGTGCTCTCAGTGCAACTTCGGTGACCATTAGTGGCCCACCCGCAAGACTTCAGTCACTGTTGCTGAAGGTTGACTTCTTTCGCGACCGCAAACACGTCGCTCTACCGGTCTTCGGAGGCTTATGCCACGCAGGCCACATCTATACCCAGGAGAACGTGCGTCGAGTCGTACGGACACCATCACTTGAGGTCCTGAACTCGAAGCTGTCGCCGCGGATCCCTGTGTTCTCTACCAGCACGGGCGCACCATTCCCAGCCAAGGATGCAACGGATCTCTTTGAGCACCTCATCGCGGAGATCCTCACCAAGGCCATCCAGTGGGACCGTGTCATTGAGGGCGTTATTGCGCGTGCTCGTGATGCGGAAGCGGCTTTCTGCAAACTTGTCGTCTTCCGCAAATCCCTCCCCATTCACGACATGTCTGAAGTGCTGGAGAGACTTCCAGGGTTTGCTACGACGACCGAGGAGATTATCCCCTGGGTGCACGAGAAAGACACCGCCACAGAGGGAGGGGGTCCCCGAGGCCCGCAGCAGTCCAAGATTGCTATTGTCGGAATGTCGTGTCGGATGCCTGGAGGCGCCACTGACACAGAGAAGTTCTGGCAGCTTCTTGAGGAGGGTCTGGACGTGCACCGCAAGATCCCCGCCGACCGATTTGATGTCAATAGCCATCATGACCCGACAGGCAAGCGAATGAACACCAGCCACACTGCATATGGCTGCTTCATTGACGAGCCGGGCTTGTTTGATGCCCCCTTCTTCAACATGTCGCCGCGGGAAGCGCAGCAGACGGATCCCATGCAGCGCCTTGCACTGGTCACGGCATATGAAGCGCTTGAAAGAGCTGGCTACGTCGCCAATCGCACCGCTGCGACTGACTTGCACCGCATTGGCACCTTCTATGGCCAGGCAAGCGACGATTATCGCGAGGTCAACACAGCCCAGGAGATCAGCACCTACTTCATCCCTGGAGGGTGTCGTGCCTTTGGACCGGGCCGCATCAACTACTTCTTCAAGTTTTCGGGGCCGAGCTACAGCATTGATACGGCCTGCTCATCCAGCTTGGCGACGATTCAGACTGCATGCACGTCTCTCTGGGCAGGAGATACGGACATGGCCGTGGCCGGAGGCGTCAACGTTTTGACCAACTCGGATGCCTTTGCCGGTCTTAGTCATGGCCACTTCCTTACCAAGACGCCCAATGCTTGCAAGACCTGGGACGAGGAAGCCGACGGCTACTGTCGTAAGTGTTCTTTCCCCTGTGTTCCCAGACTCGCAAACCTTGAATGCCAGCCACTGACCATACATCTGGACTAGGCGCCGACGCAATTGGATCCATTGTCCTAAAGCGTCTTGAAGATGCGGAATCTGACAATGACAACATCCTGGGCGTCATTGTGGGTGCAGGGACAAATCACTCGGCTGAAGCCGTCTCAATCACCCATCCCCATGCGGGCCACCAAGCGTATCTCGGCAATCAGGTGGCTAACCGAGCGGCCATTGACCCCCTTGATGTCAGCTTTGTCGAGATGCACGGTACAGGCACCCAGGCTGGAGACACGGAGGAGATCCAGTCCGTGATGAACGTCTATGCGCCCCTTACCAGGCGCCGCAGCTCCAAGAACCCGCTCTACATTGGCGCCGTCAAGTCAAGCGTTGGTCACAGTGAGGCGGCTGCCGGTGTCACGGCGCTCATCAAGGTGCTCCTCATGCTGCAGAAGAACGCCATTCCGCCACACGCCGGCATCAAGAACAGACTCAACCCCAAGTTTCCAAAGGACCTGGACAAGCGGGGCATCCGCATCCCTTACCAAAAGACCGAATGGCCCCAGGTTCCGGGCAAGAAACGCCTGGCCATAGTCAACAACTTCAGTGCTGCTGGCGGGAATACCAGCGTTGCAATCGAAGAAGCGCCGGTGCGCGAGGTAGTCGGAACCGATCCTCGCGCGACGCATGTCATTGCCATCTCAGCCAAGAGCAAGATCTCTCTCAAAGGGAATCTCGAGAGGTTTCTAGCTTACTTGGACAAAAACGAGCATAATCCTGACTTCTCCCTGGCCAATCTCTCATACTCCAGCACGGCGCGGCGTTATCACCACAACCACCGGGTGGCCGTCGCTGCATCCAGTGTCGAGCAGGTCCGGAAGCACCTTACGTCTGCTCTCGCTTCCGCCGACTCCCACAAGCCGATCCCAACAACGGGGCCACCTCCCATTGCATTCGCCTTTACCGGCCAGGGAGCATCTTTCAAATGCTACAACCTGTCGCTGTTCCACGACTCTCCCTTCTTCAGGTCTCAGATCTCGCACCTGGACGAGTTGGCGCAGAGCCAAGGATTCCCGTCCTTTATTCCGGTCCTAGACGGTAGCCACCCGAAGGAGCACGCCCATCCTCCGGTCATGACACAGCTTGCTCTCGTCTGCACCGAAATTGCGCTGGCCAAGTACTGGGCCTCGCTCAATGTGCGGCCGGAAGTTGTCGTCGGACACAGCCTAGGCGAGTACGCGGCACTGCACGTCGCGGGCGTGCTATCTGCGAGCGACGCCATCTTCCTCGTCGGCCGCCGCGCTCTACTCCTGGAGCAGCGGTGTCAGGCTGGTAGCCACAAGATGGTAGCTGTGCGTGCCTCACTCGAGCAGATTGAGACTAGTGCTCGTGAGCACCCCTACGAGGTAGCTTGCATCAATGGACCCAAGGAGACCGTTCTCAGCGGCCCCTCCACCGACATGGATTCACTGATCCCAGTCCTCGAGACTGACGGCTACAAGTGTTTCAGCCTCGACGTCGCTTTTGCTTTCCACTCTGCGCAGACCGACCCTGTACTGGACGAGTTCGAGATGATTGCGAACAGCGGCGTGCTGTTCCAGGCGCCGCACCTGCCTATTATCTCTCCGCTCCTGGGCAAGGTTGTCTTTGACGAGAAGACCATCAATGGCAGCTATGTGCGCCGAGCCACCCGCGAGTCCGTCAACTTCCTCGAGGCTCTCCGGACAGCTCACAGGATTGGCACAATTAGCGACGAGACTGCCTGGATTGAGATCGGGCCGCATCCTGTCGGCATCGGCTTTGTCAAGTCGACTCTCGGTCCAAGGAACGTGGCTGTTCCCTCACTCCGTCGCGGTGAGGACGACTGGACGATACTGTCACAGAGCCTGGCCGCATTGCACTGCGCAGGTGTCCAGATCAGCTGGGACGAGTTCCACAAGCCCTTCGAGAGGGCTCTGAAACTCCTGGACTTACCAACGTACGCGTGGAATGACAAGACGTACTGGATCCAGTACAATGGGGACTGGGCTTTGACCAAGGGGAACACCTTTTATGATGCCGAAAAGGGGTTAAACAAGAAGATTGCGACGTCAGCTCAGTCTCACAGTCTGTCGAGCTTGAGCACATCAACTGTTCAGCGCATCGTTGAGGAGAGTTTCCACGGCACAGCCGGGACCGTGGTCATGGAATCGGATCTGATGCAGCCTGACTTCCGTGCTGCTGCTTGGGGCCACAAGATGAACGGGTGCGGTGTTGTCACTTCGGTAAGTTTGCCTCCCATTCTTCCCAGCATCGTGGACTCACAAACGCCTAGTCCATCCACGCCGACATCTGCTATACTCTGGGAGAGTATCTTTACAAGAAACTCAAGCCGAGCACCAAAGCGGTCAACATCGACATCACCAACCTCCACGTCGTCAAAGGCCTCGTAGCGAACAGCAAGACCACCTCACCCCAGTTGATCCAAGTCTCGCTCACCGCAGCCGACATCAACTTGGCCACCGCCCAAGCGACCTGGTACTCAATCGACAACGCCACCGGGTCTCCCTCCGAGCCCTTCGCCACGGCAACCCTGGTCTACGGCTCGGCTTCGTCCTGGCTTTCCTCCTGGCTGCCCAACGCCCACCTCATCCTCTCCCGCATCCAGCAGCTCGAGCACCTCGCGGCAACCGGCCTAGCCAATCGCTTCAACAACAGCATGGCCTACCTCCTCTTCGCCAACAATCTCGTCGACTACGCCACCAAGTACCGCGGCATGCAGTCTGTCGTGCTGCACGAGCTGGAGGCCTTCGCGGACGTCACGCTCTCGACTGAGAAATCCGGCACCTGGACCGTCCCTCCGTACTTCATCGACAGCGTCGCGCATCTGGCCGGGTTCGTCATGAACGTCAGCGATGCCATCGACACGAAGGCGAACTACTGCGTCACGCCCGGCTGGTCGAGCATGCGCTTCGCTAAGCCCCTGGTAGCGGGCGCGAAGTACAGGTCGTACGTGAAGATGATTCCCACGGCCGAGGATCCGACCGTCTATCTGGGTGACGTGTACATCCTCCAAGACGATGTGGTCATCGGGATGGTGGGAGCTATAGAGTTTAGGCGGTACCCGAGAATTCTGCTTAGCAGGTTCTTCTCTGCCCCGGATGATCCAAAGGTGGTTGCCGCTACCCCCGCCGCTGCTGCTGCTGCTGCCCCAAAGGCCATCGATCCCCCTCCAAAGGCGGTCCACGTTTCTACCACTGACACAGCCAAAGCACCGGCAGCAGCGCCCCAGCCGCTGTCCAAGCCAACAACCCAGATCCCAACCTCAGTAGTTGTGGCCGAAGCGGCTGACACGACAAGCGCCAAGGCGATCCAGCTGATCGCCGACGAAGCGGCGCTAGACCTGGCTGATCTGACGGACGAAGCGGATTTCGCGTCGCTGGGCATCGACTCCCTGATGAGTCTGGTGATTGCGGAGAAGTTCCGGGAGCAGCTTGGCGTCGTGGTTAGTGGGAGTCTGTTCTTGGAGTATCCGACTATCGGAGACCTGCGGAGCTGGTTGGAGGAGTATTACAACTAAGTCCGGAGAAAGGAGGAGCGTGCTGTGATGAGGCTTTACTATTGACACCTAGGAGATCGATGCTAGATTTCCACAGATAGAGTTTTGTTTTTCAGTTTCAAATGTCTTCGCACGTTGTTGATTTCTCCAAGTTTAGAACTAAATGGCACTTGGGACTCGAATTCTTCCTTGCAAAACGAACTCCAGGCATCTGCTCCGCTAGCTCACTCGTGCTTCCATCTGAGTATGCGTTGTGATGCCCAAAGCGCACCGACCAGTGCCCTTTGTGACGACTATTGCGCTTGACATGACCAGCGTGACGACTATTGCGCTTGACATGACCAGCGTGCTAATTCCAACCTCTTTTTGCAGGTCGAGCTCCACCCTGTTTCCTCGGGACTGGCTCATCCCACGCAACTCGGTGTATTTGGAAGTCCGTGTCGGAATACTCCAATCTGCGGATTCCCCCCCCCCCCCCCAGCTGAACTCATAGAACCCGAGTCGAGAATGCTACATAAAGACGTCTTTGATCACCGAGCGTATCCCTGTTCCCATTTCAGCTTCCATCAAGTCCAGCGTACCATCCCTACACTTTTCAACCATGGGTTCCGCCTCCTCCCTCCCAGAACCCCCTCCTCCAATGGGCCACAGCCCCAACAGCCAATTCCTCTGCCTCACCATCTGCGGCTACCGCCGCCCCGGCATGAGCGAGGAGGACTACCAGCACCACATGACGGAGATCTCCGCGCCCATGACCAAGGACCTGATGGTCAAGTACGGCGTTAAGCGATGGACCATGGTATCTACCTATCTCTTTATCTCTCCTATCCCCCTTACCTCTCGGCTCCATTCCTTTCCCCGAACTTACCAAACTCCGTGTCGTCAAACAGATCCACAACACCACCTCTACCAGAGCGATGATGGCGCAGCTCTTCGACGAGCACTTCGTCAACATGGCCGACTACGACTGCTTCAGCCAGGTGGTGTTCGGGAGTATGGCGGACTACAAGCGGATGAGGGAGGATCCGTGGTATAAGGAGCGGCTGGCTGGGGATCACTTGGAGTTTGCGGACGTCAAGAGGAGTCGGATGACGATTGGGTGGATTACGGAGTTTGTTAGAGATGGGGTCGCCGTTGGGGGCACGTAGGGACGGATGCTTACGGTGGGAGAGGGATAGGGGTTGTTTGCAACGGCATTCTCTTTGGTCGACTAAGATGGTGACTCTACGTCGCAATACCGTCTCATGTATGGGGGTCCTGCCATTTCGGGATGCCGCGGAACAGACTCGTGTAAGCAAATGTGAAACACTAATTTGAGTATTCCAGCCGTCGGGGATCTTGCCTTTTTGCCGGTGATTCGGTGTTGTCTGCGTTGAGATGCTGAATTGTCTGAGACTCAGAGCCTGCGGCGACGCTGTTACCGATTCCGTTGAAACAGCCGGAGTACCGTAGTCAACAGACTGATGTCAGAATGCCAGTCAGCATGTAAGTGACCTGAATTGCCGAGCGCTGAGGACATAAAGGACCGAACCACCGCATCGAGTTGCACAACGAGATTTGTGAAAGCCGAGCCCCTCGAGACGTTGCTGTGCGATTTCGGGACTCAAAATTAGACTGGCGTGCGGAACCTGGAAGGGCCACACCTGATGCCGTGCTTGAGTCAATCCAGCTCAGCTCCACTCTGTGAAGGGTTAATCTCGCCGAGAGCACGGGGCTTACTCTTTCAAAAGACCTCGCAATCCATGCCACGTATAAGCGGGATGTCTGAGCAGCGCTGCAGAGACGAGAAACGATCTTGGTCTGAAGTCGTCATCAGCAGCCACTTGTTTCGTCACCGCTATTCTCAGCCGCAATGCCCATAACACCAGCCCATCACATTGCCTTGGTCACGGGACCTCTCCTGTCGGGCGCCATGCTCTCGCTCTCGTTGGTCGCTGTACCGGTCCTGCTCGACACCACAACGCAAGCGCCTCAGCTTCTTCACCAGTGGGTGCGCATGTACCACTATGGCCATCAAGTACTGCCTACCATGGCTGTCGGTACATCTCTTCTCTACGCATACACGGCGAAGACGGTTGAGCAACAAAGCAAAAGCCAGCACCTGTCTCAGCGGAGACTGTTGACCCTCGCTGCTCTGGCAACTGTCAGCATGGTGCCTTTCACTTGGCTTGTCATGGTGCCGACGAACAACGAGCTGTTTCGGCTCCAAGCTGCAAGTGTCATGAATGCGGATATCATAGGATTCAAAGGCGTGAGGAAACTCGTTGTGTCTTGGAGCTGGATGCATCTGACTCGGTCGCTGATGCCGCTTGCTGGGGCGGTCTTGGGGGCTGCGGCTAGTGTCTGGGCATGAATAACTAGGGATTGTTGGACTGCTGTGAGCATTATGCCTAAGTCAGGTCTAGAAGCTGCAGTCGAGCTACCTTAGGGACAGATACCTTGGTCTGATTCTAGCTCTAACCCATCGAGAGTATGGATTCATCTGTCTTGTGTCCTACCTCTTGAGTATTCATCACGCAAAGATGCAATATAGCAAGACGACCTCGGATCTAGGATAGTCTATCTACGAAATCTCTCTACTCCCTCTTTAGCACCCCTGTAATTTCCAAAGACAGCGCTCTAAGTCTCTTCCGGAGATCAACCTCCAGTTGCTCAAGCATCACTCCCGACACCTGCAAGCTCCCCACAGAACTCAACCGATTCAGACCACCGCCCCCCAACTCCTGCTGTCCGGCCGATCCCCGCGTAGCATTTCCCTCAAGCCGCCTAGCCTTCAACTTCCCCGACAGCTGATTAACCAGGTGCTGTACCCGGTGCATCTTTCCCAACACAAGCTGCGCAGCCACCCGCGTCGCGTCGAACTCGTCGGAGTAGCCGTCCTCCACCACGGCCCCACCTACCACCACCCCCACCGCCGAGCGCGCATCCGCCGCAGTCTCGGATAACCGGGAGGAGTGCACGGCGGCGGCGTACCACGCCAACACCTTGAAGACGATCAGCGAGACGACGGCGAGGAGGTACCCGTCCTCCGAGCACGCGCACCTGAGCATGGCGATGCACGCGTCCGTCACGGCCTCGTTCTGGGAGGTGATGGCCTCGAAGGTCGGTTGCGGCGGGGAGAAGGGGCCGTCTGCCGGTGCGCTGGCCGCGGCGGCGTCCGAGTGGCTACTGCATGATTTTGAGGGGTTGTGGGGGAAGAGCTGGCGCATTAGGGCCAGGGCTTCTATAATGCATGGCCCGCATGATGGTGGTGTTGGTGGTTGTTGGGCGGCGGCAGCTTCAGGCACCGCTTGTTGTTGGAGGCTATCTTGTGGTGGTGCGGGTGGTACTTGTGTGCCGTCGAGAGTGTGTTGGTCGGGCCGCGTCATCAGTTGGTCCATGAAAGTCGCTTCGTCCAGTCCTGTGAAGCCGTGCTCCGGAAATAAGGTGATTGTGCCTGGCGGAGCATGGTTATCTGCATTGGTCTTGGGGTTGTCGTCTATGCTAGGTGTGGCGAACAGATCATCGAAATCTTCATATATGACCGTCCCCGAGTTCACTTGCTGTGCAGCATTGCTGTCCAGGTCCGCTGCTAGCATTGGATCAACGGGAAAGAAGTCCGAGAACAGGTCCCAGGCCGGTAAGGATGATGTTGTGGCCGTAGAGCCTGATGGTTGTGGAGACGGCGTCTGTACCGATGAGCTGGTATTGGTGTTGGTATTAGTGCTCGTCATAGATGCGAACACGGAGTAGTCGAAGCTGTCGGCACTGGGCATGAACATGTCGACGTCCATGTCTCCGCCCAACAGAGTCATGCCCATGTCGGCCGGCGGCAGCACTTGAGACGGAGATTGCATCATTGCAGTGAGTGACTGAGACATGTCCACCGAGATGTGCTTGCCGCTGCTGGGAGACGCGATTGACGCTTTCTTGGTGCTGCTTTGCTTCCGGCCTACCCGCTTGGTGGCCACGTACTCGCAGCCGATCTTTCTCCTTGCACAACGGGAGCAGATCGGCTTTGCCTTGTCACATCGGACCTTAGAGACGGAACAGGATTCGCAGCTTCCGCGCAGCTTCAGCGGCGTTGGTGCCGCAACTTCAGTCGGGGAGAGTTCGGACATAGTCTCAATGAGTCAATCTTGGTCTGGTGACGACGGTGATTTCAAAGGCTCTTGCGATAATGGAAATTTGACTGGTACCCAAAGCGCATATGAGTGGATTACAAGTGATACGTGCAATATAAACAGTCAACTAGTACCAGTGTGACACCCCTATGGCGGCGCGTGTACTGCTAAGTATACGGCAGCATACTGAAGGAGTGGGGAGGTGTTGCGGGATTCAGCCCTTGTTGCAATTGGAAAGGATCAGGATACAACATCTGAGCTCGCACCCTCCGTCGATTAGAGAAAATAAGGCACACAGTCGCGCGTGCGGCGTATCAGCTTACTGAGTTGTACCGGCGCAGAATAGGTCCCCTCTTGGGAGCAGGATGGCATTGAGGTTCCTCCGTCTGATGTCCACATCAAATCAAGCTTCCACAAGGAGCAACCAAGGGATGTGGGACAACAGCTGAAGGTCTCGGCTGGTCAACGAGTTCAGGATGCAGGTATGCAAGACTGACGTGGGAGGCTCGGACAAGTGAGACAAGCATACAGTGCACCCCCTGATCGTTCGTTAGCAAGGTACATGAACAGGCGTGTTCCGAGTACTAGGTAACCTGGGGAACAAAAGTTCAAACCAATGAGCAACGGCGCATCGCGGAGAGAGCAAGCTATCGAAATAGACCCCTATTTCGTGGCGGCTCGGCGCTGTCTTAGAACATGCCGAAGAGCGTGTGCCGATAAATCGGCCACGTCCAAAAGTGACTTGGACAGGTAATTTCTTTGTGTGAAAGTGCCATTGGAACCTAACTGACAAACGAGTTGTGAGACACTGTACTCAAGGACGCCACACTAAGGATCGGTCCGCCAAAGCCGGAATGCCCGTAAGCTTGGCGGCACGCTTGCATCAACGGCCGTCCTATGTGAGATACGTCAGAGTAGCACTGAGCAGCAATCAGCCAGTCTATCGCAGCTCGGGCTGGCAGGCTCAGCTGCACGTTGCTGCAGCTTGCTGCACCTTCTCGGGCATGGCGTGATCGATCTGCGTAAGGGTACAATGCTTATCGTGATCTACAAACGGATAACAAGGCACGATATCTGTCCGACAATGCTTTAGCTTACTCAGGCGTCCAGATAGGGGAATGCAACGATGCATGCACACTATTGCACAAGGTCGTAGTCATGGTGGGGGCACGGGTTTCGGAGGTCTTTAACCTGCTTATGGATGTCCGAAGCGTTGCATCGGAGTACAGACCAGACGCCAGGCACGATGTCGAGACTCCGGCCACTGTACTGTTGGGTGTTGAGACCTCCGACACCAGTAAGCAGAGAGTATAAGGCCTGGAAGAAAAAAACCGCTGGATGCTGAGACTTGGCGGTTGATTCCCACACAACAGGGTTGTATGTGAGATCCAACTGTCAGCATGACACCTCCGCACGTAAAGTAAAGCATCGAGTGAAACAACAAGGAGAAGGGTGCCTAGATATAGTCAAGCCTAGGATAGTAGAGCATCCTCCATAATTAAGCTTTGTGCCTGCTTTACACAGCCTTGGCTATTATCCAGGGCCACGGTTATCCCATGCAACACTGAATCGTGCCTTGTCTTGGCAGATCAACACCGGGGCATCACCATCGGTGTCACGTCGCCGCGACAGTCGGCTCTCCGTTTGGTACACCCCGAGGATGCTCGGTATCGATCGTGAGCGGGAAAATATGCCCTCGGCGCATTATATGGATTACACTTGACCTGGGTTAAGGCCAACAGATATAGACAATAGTAACAAATTGACTGCCTATTCCGTCCAACCAGCATTGTTCACCAGCCGCAATGTCTCCTATGCTGTGGATGCTCTGGCAAGCGGCTCTGGTCGCTTGCACACGGCACTTCGACTTGACTTTGACATGGGAGAAAGCGGCGCCAGATGGCATTCAGCGAGACATGTTCAAGATCAACGGACAGTTTCCAGGCCCAACATTAGAACTCAACGAAGGAGACGATGTTGTTGTCAAAGTTAACAACCTGTCACCTCACAACACCACCATGCACTATCATGGTAGGCCCCATTGGCAGAAGGCTTACGTACGGCACTAACAGTATTTCAGGGATAGAAATGCTCGGAACTCCTTGGTCTGACGGTGTCCCAGGTCTGACACAGAATCACATCCAACCTGGCTGCAAATTCACCTACAGGTGGAAGGCCACTCAACACGGGTCCTTCTACTATCATGCTCACACTCAGAGCCAAGTCAACGACGGTCTCTATGGAGCACTCGTTATTCATCCTGCGGGCGACAAGGCCAGTTCGTATGAACTTATCGCCAACGGCAGTCGCTCGTTATCCGCTATAAAGAAAGCAGAGAAACACCGCATTCCGCTTCTGCTGTCTGACTGGCGCCATGTTACCTCCATGGACGAATGGGCCTCATCACAGAAGACAGGCATGGAAACTCCGTGCTTCGACTCTATCCTGGTGAACGGGAAAGGCAAAGTACAATGCTCGTCCAAGGACGAGCAGTCGAAGCTCATCAGTGACGAACAAAAGGCAATCTTGGGACTTATCCCGGGAGCTGAACTGACAGACAAATCGTGAGTCAAACTCCGCTACTTCCGTATACAGAGCGCGGGCCTTAGTAACACATCGAAGCTGCTTACCTCCTGAAGTTATCGCGGCCTTTGCGCCATCACCGCCGGATTTCGGTGCTATCCCGAAAGACTTTTTCTACGGCTGTAACGCGACTCGAGGCTCAACTGAGATCATTAGCCTAACTCAGGAGAACCCCGAAGACGAGACGTGGGTCATGTTCGATCTGATCGGTGCCTTTGCCTCGGCCACGGCTCAAGTCTCGATCGACGAGCTGATCATGTACGTCATCGCAGCGGATGGCAACGATATCGAACCACGTGCAGTTCATTCGCTCCTCATCACCAATGGAGAGCGGTATACTGTCCTAATACACCTCCAAAAGCCTAAGAAGTACAACCTCCGAGTTTCCAGCGTCGCTGCCTCTCAAATACTCTGGGGCACAGCCATTGTAGACTTCAAGATGCAAGGCCAACCCCAGTCATCAGATCCCAGCGTACCATATATCAACGAAGTCGGCTCCAACACCACCTCCGGCGTCATCTTCTTCGACGTGGACAACACCAAACCCTACCCACCCCAGCCAATCCCAGAGACAGTCGACGCAACATACAAGATGACCATGCTCATTGGCAGCGAAGCCATCTACTGGGCCCTCAACCAGACCTTCCTCCCCTCCACCACCGAAGACCAGATCCCCCTCCTCTTCGCCCCCGAGCCAAACCGGCAAGATAACCACACCATCACCATCCCCTCAAACAACTCCTGGGTAGACTACATCATGCTCGTCCCCGGGTCGGGTCCGACGCATCCCATCCACGTCCACGGACGGCACTTCTACGTCCTAGGCAGGGGCGTGGGGAACTTCACCTGGGACACCGTCGAGGAAGCGAGCAAGGCTATGCCGGGGGCTCTTAACCTTGTCGATCCGCCGCTGAGAGACACATTCGCCACTCTGGGCGCGCCCGACTCGTGGCTGGTTATTCGCAGGCGGAGTGATAATCCCGGGGTTTGGTTGATGCACTGCCATATCCAGAGTCATCTGCAGGGCGGTATGAGTGTTATTATTCAGGACGGTGTGGATGGGTTGCCGGAAGTGCCGGGGGAGTATTCAAGCCCGCGGTGCTGATGGGTGCGTGGTTTATGACGGAGACACCAAGGTGGTTTAGAGATGAGGAGTATAAAACTTGCTAGTGACTCGGGGATAATATTACCAGGGAAGCCTTGGCAGAGGACTCGCGTGTGGGATTGTTCAGACGGTATTTTTTGCTACGAATAGTTAGTTATATGGCTCCGATCGGACGGATAATCATTGACGACGCCTCTCTTCATAAGTGTTATCACTCTTTTGACAATGTGAACTCATAGTTTCTACTTGACACAGAGCGAACAGGCCAACCAAGTCTCTAAGAAGCACTTAGGGAGGCGTAGCACAGCCTGGTCTTCTGGCCTCTCCTGCTGGCCTTTTAGCTGGCCTTTTAGCTGGCCTGGCCGTTGGTGTCTTTGGGCTCATATCGTCGATACCTTAAGTATAAGACGTCAGGAGTCCCACGCTATAGATAAGGGGCAATTTCTGGGTCTACTTTCCGTTATTGCTACTGGTGGGAGGATGTCATCCATAGAGTCGGAATCCCAACTCTTGTGTATTCAGTCGTTGAGTAGCAAAACGCGATGAAAGGCACTGAGCTGTCAGGAATAACGAAAATTGCTTCGGTTTTCTTGCTATAAACATCAAACGGGTCCGTTGCAACCAGGCTAATTCTCGTGCCTTAACTCAATGCACACTGGCGGTCTCGCCCTTCACCTCGGCCCTCTGGCGCACATGCTGAATGCTCGTCGAGAACTGAAAACTCTCATGTCGCAGCCATGGCTACAAGTCTCTCACCTCGCTTCAGACAAGAGGTTTAAAATGCTTTGTACTCTCCCTGCGCGAAGGTGACGTAAGTCGGAAACTTGCCGGTGTCCTCCCGAGCAAGTTGGAGATACATGGCCGCATGAGAGTCCGCATTGGGGGTGTGACCCATGGGCTTTCCCTCAGGAGTGCGCTCGTCAGCGTAATAGAAGCTAACATCACATGTCAGTAGAGCTTCCCTCTCGCTGCGCATAGAACAAGATATCGCTCACCGCCATCCCTTCGCTTTGTACGCGACATCAGCCGCCTCGACGACATAGCTCGCCGCCCTCTTGGAGGTGCCGAGGGTGGTGAAGTCCGGGTGCGGAAAGACGGACTTGGCCATGATATTGCCGGTGTAGATTAACACGCCTCGCTCACCCTCCCTCCAGTTCTTTACCGCCTCGTTGAGCGCCGCCCAAGGGGAGGTCACAGCCACAGCGAGATCCTTGTTGAGGTCGGCGGTTGGGACGCTGAAAATGTTGGTCTTGTCCGGGCTCGGGGTACGTGTAGCGGCGTTCCAGACTATGACGCTGGGGAAGGTGTTGAATTCCTTGTGGGCGCGGGCAAAGACCGCGGGGACAACGGACGGGTCGGCGAGGTTGGCTGAAACAGACAAGTCAGCGCCGGCTGCGTCCGCGGCTGTGGTGTTGCGGGATACGGCTGCGACACGGTAGCCGGCCTTGGTGAACTCCTTGACAAGGGCGGCACCGATGTTGACGCCGGCGCCGAAGATGAGGGCAACTGGTTTGGCCTCGGAAGGCATCGCTGGAATACTGTGAGTTTGATCTTGTCTGCTCGACTCGACTTGCAATGCGAAACTTTATCAGGAATGTAAGGAGCAGGCTTATTACGGGATGTTGCAGGTTGGTTCGAGTTGAGGTTTCTTGCATACAAGGTGCTTAGCAGTGAGGTGTGCAGCTGTTGAGGAAACAGATCACGTCATAACAGTACAAATGGCTGGAAACTGCGATGAAGGGTGCTCCTGCTACACAATAGTCCATCTACTGTGGAGTGACTGCAACGAAGAAGCTGTCAAGTGTGCTACAAGTGAAAGGGCCGGAGAGAACGAATCGCCGCGCTTAGAAAGCTGGTCGGCCTCGGACGTTCGCAAACTGCAACGTGCAGCCAATCATCATCTACCCGTCCCAACATCCGACCACGATTTGTCCAACTTGCGACATGCAAGGGAACACCGTCATTCAGTCAGAACTGCAGGCGTTACTTGTCATTCCGGGCCCAGAAGATAATCATCTTCGTGGTTCTTCAGAACGCCTCCCACAGCGACCCTTTCCCACTTTTCCGTGCCTTTCTCGTCCTCTCTCCGGGAGAACTCCTCGGCCGTTCGGATCCGGCCGGGAATATACTTTCTAGGAAAGCGTAGTCCCTCTGACAAGGGCCGGTGTTGCCGCCAGCATGCTGGTACTGCGTCCACCACCCGGTGAAGTTCTCCCCGTTGGTCATCATGGCCGGACTATTCGGGTCGACGAGTTAGCCGCACGGCTCGTCGGAGAAAGAGGCCGAGTGAGGACCCTCGAAGAACTCATGGATACGGACATCGATGTGCCGCGCCTAGTGCCCCGTCACCTTGGTGAACGCCGTTGCCATGTCGGCGTAGCTGGTGTGGCTGATTACCGGCCTTGAGATCCATTCCGTCGGCGCGGTCGATATTGTATTCGTCCGCTTACAAAGCTGAACCCAGGTGGAACAGCATTGGGATAGAAGGAAGCCCGGTTCTCTGTGTGGCCCGAGGGCGCCCCCGAGAACCGTAGGACATGAAAGACAGTTTGTGATATATTACAGTGAATGGAGAAGGCTATGCACAGTTACATTGAACTGTCCCTGGTAGTTTAGCTCCTGGAAAGCGGCTCTAACGTCACCAACGCAATGATGTCAATGTAGTGTCCGGCATAGACCATCTGAATCAGCAAAAAGAAAAAAACATCATGCGCATCTGCGGTCAAATGACAATACGGTATGCGCACAAGCAATGGAGGTTTTGGGGACCTGTTTGGCCGAGTCTCATGTACTCAAGATTTTGCAACGCCAGTATGACTATCTATATGTAACCGACTTCCCACCTTGTAACGGAACTCTACGCCGCACCACCATCAAGCGTGATCGTCTTGCCATTGACCCACTCACCCTCCTTGCTAGCCAAGAAGCACACCACCCGTGCAATGTCGACAGGAAACCCATTCCTCGTCAGGGGCGAAGCATGTGCCGCCATCTAGTTCCCCATACTCCATTAGCAAACATGCCCCCATAACCAAGAAAGCCACATGCCTAGAGTCAACTTACAGCCTGCCTCTCCTCAGCACTGTACTTCTCCCCGCCGGGAATGTAATGCTGGCTGACATCGTGAAACATATCCGTCACCGTCCCGCCCGGCGCGACGGCATTGACGGTGATCTTCTTATCCCCGCAGTCCTTCGAGAAGACGCGGACGAAGGAGTCGATCGCCCCCTTGGACCCGGCGTAGAGCGAGTGCTTGGGGACCGTAAAGTCCTTGGCCGTGTTGGACGACATGAGGATGATCCGCCCGCCGGGGTTGAGATGGCGATATGCCTCGCGCGCGACGAAGAACTGCCCGCGCGTGTTGAGCGTGAAGACGCGATCGAATTCCTCCTGTTACCCCCTCCAGAATCAAGATTAGCAACCAATTTTCCCCCCAAGTGGCCTACGGGAAGAGGAAGGAAGGGCGTGAGTGGACAAACCTCAGTGACGTCCCCCAGATGCCCAAAGCTCACCACCCCGGCATTGCTGCACACGATGTCCAACCCCCCAAAATGCCGGACCGCCTCGTCCATCAGACGAGTAGTCTCAGAAACAACAGCAACATTGGCCTGAATGGCGACAGCATCGGAGCCGAGGGCCTTGATCTCGGCGACGACCTTCTCGGCGGCCGTCTTGGAGGAGGCGTAGTTGACGACCACCCTCGCGCCGCAGCGGGCCAGCTCGACGGCCATGGCGGCGCCGATGCCGCGGCCGGAGCCGGTGACGAGGGCGATTTTGCCATCCAGGCGGTACGGGATGTGAGACGGGGTGGTAGGCTGAGGGGGGGAGGCGGCGGGGGTTGTCATGGTACTGGCTGGGGTCCAGAGGGACATGGGGAAGGTTGGGGGATATGGAGGTAGGGTTATGGTTGTGGTTTGTGTGTGTGGGAAGCAAAACGCGCAGACTTTATGTAGAGGGTGTAGAGCTACACCATTTCGTGCGGATCAGTCGAGTTACACGGTAGGTCGGGTTATTGGAACGGCGATTCGGACATCGGTGTTGACCTTCAGACTTTTCGACCGATGTCCACTGCCCAGTTCGCAAAGCAAACAAGCAGTGCTCTGAGAACCAATTGATGGGCGTTAATGCAGGTCAGCTTATGCAAGGGATAGCCATCCAATTCGTGCCGCTGCAAAGTAGGGTCAACCCTTCAGGCCAAGACGGTGTTGTCCATCTCAGCTGGATCGTCACCGGGTTCCCAACAGAGAAAGAAGCCGGAGGTAATATCTCGTCGGAAGAATTCTACCGCGGCCCAGAGGGACCGCAGTCAGAACTCTGGCTACCCAGTTAGCTCCTTTAAATCACAATAAGACACGAAAAAAGAAATAAGCGAATCTATTAATTGTATCGTTTTATCTGCAAGCTCCTCATCTAAATAGTCTCCGGCATGAAAGCAAGCTGCTGTTTCCGATTCTCATCATTCTGATACTTAATCCCAATCGCAACCTCGGCGCTATCCCGACAGCAGAGTTTCTTAACAACAGCCAACCGTCCGTTTTCGTCGCGCACGCCGTCAACCATAGCCATGACCTCCTCCTCGACCAAATCCCCACCATCGACGAGCTGCAGGAGCGCCATGTCCCGCACCCGGGCCATGCCCTCGGTGTGCTCGTCCAAGGCCCCCGGTTCGGGGAGGACCTGCACCATCAAGATCAGCAGAGCAGATCTGTTAGCCTCCAACACGCCGAGATGCGCGCGAAGCTCGATGCTGACGCGCGATCGGAGGGGGACCAGTGGGTTGTGGTGCGATAGCCGAACGAGGTAAACAGCTGCCGTCTGCAGCGTCTGGGGCGTACCGCTCGCGCGTTTGCGGGCGGTGATGCGTCCGGAGAGCTCCGCATCGCCGCTGATGGCAGCAGTAGCCATGTGATTGCTTGCGGCAGCGGGTGTTGTTGCGTCCTCGGTCTGCACGACGAAGTGGAGTTGCGGGTAAAGCTTTGCCAGTGTCGTGACGGCGCCGAGGGACTGCCCGCCGACGTCGACTATGCACGCGTTGCCGAGACTGGCCCAGTTGAGCTGGCTGAGGAGCGCGACGGTACCACAGCTCGCGGCGTCGCCCAGACAGCGGAAGTAGGCGGGCCACTGCCGCTGCAACTTTGGGCGTTGCTGGTACGCCGATTGGAAGCTTTGCTTGTCGCTGTTGCCGGGCAACCTCCAGGAGATGGGACCGGAGCTGGCGGAAGAGCTGGCGCCTGAGCTGTCGTCCGATTGCCGGTCTGATGGAAAGTCTTCGTGGCGGCATCGCGTAGTTGCAGCCATGCGCAGAGCAAATGGTGCGGCGGTCTCGCCGAGGAACATGCCAGCATCAAGGAGCGCTGGCCGGTTGAGGAAGCCAGCCGAGATCAGCGTGTGCTTGACGAAGCCGGGGGTCGGCTCGCTCATAAAACCGGCCATGGCCATGATACGCACCACGCGCTGTAGTTGTGTCTCCGGCACGTCAGCCAGATCGGCCACGTCTTTGATTGACACGCAGCCGCTGAGGGGAATATATGCGAGGATATGGAATTCCCCTAGCCATTGCAGACACGCAAGCAGTTGATTCTGGAGGGGATTGTTAGAGCTAGATGGCGGCAGTGGAGGTTGACATTGGTAAACATACTCTACTGGTCAGATGTTGGATAAAATCGATCGGCTGGAACAACAGCCGTTGCAGTCGGGATGTAGCCGTCAACACATTCCGTCTTGCGTCGGTGCTGTCCGGTGTTGCATCCGGGCTACCAGTATCCCGGCATTGCTCCTTGAGGACGTTGGCTGCATCGACGAGGTCACTGAGGCAAGCCTCAAATTGGCTTGTTGTAAACATGCCCCTGATTGCAGCCCGAGCCGAGTGACCTGCTCGGCAAAGGGACTAGGCCTCTACCTCGAGTCCTGATTATCGAAATGCTAAGGTAGATGGCGAGTAGGGTAGGTCGGTAAATCGGAGCTAATTCGAGCGGGCGGCGCTAATGGCGGGAGTGGCGGGAGCTAGCGGAGGATGTGAGGCTTGGCGCGAATGCGAGAGAAGCTTAGCACAACCTAAATAAAGGCGAAGCTGGCCACCACGGCTTATGTCCATATAGAAGCAGCACCTTTATCGCGTCTTCAAACGTGATCTTTCCAGACACTGCCCTGTTCGGACATTCGGTATTAGAGAACTTGCTGGATTCGGTGTCTTGGCGTCGAAAGTCACTAATGTATAGTACGTAAGCGGGTGAATGTTCGTCAACGGCTGATGGCTTCACATGCTGCGCTTCAAGGCGAATGTGGGTCCCTGTGCAGGAGACTTGGGTTGTAAGCGGAGGCGCAATACAGAGAGACAGTGACTTTCCTGGTAGATCTTGCGCGTTTTGGGCCATGTTCCAACGTGGCACGGCATTTGACTTGGTACAGAGGGCGTAATTGCTGCATTCTGCGATCGGGATTTCCCATCGCAAAAGCTTCCAGATTGGGACAAAGCTGGGCTCGTCACACCGACCGTCCGACCGTCCGCCCACGCATCCTCCGCGCATCGTCCGCCACGCCCACAATTACCTACTATTTTTCTTGGCGCTCGCCGTCCCCGACTCTCAACTCCCTTCTCGGAACCCTGTTGTACCTCGTCAATCTTGCGATTGTTCGCTTCGCAGAAGAACACGCTCTTTACCATGTCGTCCAGCAATACCGACAAGGTGCCTGATGTGGCGCCAACCGAGGACAACCCGGCGCCGCCACCTGCCATTGATGGCCAAGCCGTCACGGGCGCGCAATCCGCCGGCGTCAAGGCCGCTGTCCAGCGGGAGAACGACCAGTCGCCTCTTCCGGCCAATGAGTATCCCAGCGGGATGAAGCTGGCGCTGCTGATGACTTCGATCTTCGTGGGCATGTTCCTGGTCTCCTTGGTGTGTCTCCTAGGGCCTCGGTGCTTCGCCTGCCTGCTCTTGCCATGAACTAACAGTGACTTCTCCCGCGTCAGGACCGCCTCATTGTCTCAACCGCCATCCCCGAGATCACGAACCAGTTCAACTCTGCGGGAGACATTGGCTGGTATGGCACGTCGTACTTGCTTACCATGTGCGCCTTCCAGCTGGTGTTCGGAAAGCTGTACCAGGTCTTCTCCGTCAAAGCCGTCTTCCTAGGGTCTATCTTCCTCTTCGAAGCCGGCTCTGCCATCTGCGGTGCTGCCCCGAACTCGATCGCTTTCATCCTCGGTCGGGCGATTGCTGGCGTTGGTTCTGGAGGCATCACCTCTGGCATTGTATGTCCACCTTCCTTTCTACACCAAAGCCATCTCAGATAACTAACGACATGTTCACCAGATCGTCATCATCACCTACGCTGTACCCCTGCAGAAACGACCTAAATACCAGGGCTTCTTTGGCGCCGTGTTCGGCGTATCGTCGACCGTGGGCCCCCTCATCGGCGGAGCTTTCACCTCAAAAGTCACCTGGCGATGGTGCTTCTACATAAACCTACCCCTGGGAGCTGTGGTCTTTGTATTCGTCCTCCTTTTGCTGCACGTCCCCGCCCGTCCTAAGGAGGAGCTGCCAATGAAGGAGAAGATCCAGCAACTCAACATTATTGGCCTCCTTGCGCTCTTCCCCGGCGTCGTCTGCCTGTGTCTGGCTCTCCAGTGGGGTGGCACCACTGACGCTGTAGGTCTTCAATTCTCTTTTACCTGATCCACCGACTGACCTTGATGCAGTGGAGCGCCGGTCGCATAATTGCTTTGCTTGTCCTTGCCTTTGTGCTCTTGGTCGCCTTCTGCGTCATCCAAGTCTGGAAGCCATCACAGGCCACCGTCCCACCGCGCATCGTCATGCAGCGTAGCGTTGCCTCCGGCTTCCTGGTAGCTTCCTGCCTAGGGGCCCACATGATGTTGATCAGTAAGTTACCAATTCAACTCCGCACTTGCTAAGACTCGATGCTTACCCACCTAAAGTCTACTATCTCCCGGTCTGGTTCCAAGCAATCAAAGGCGACACACCACTCGAGAGCGGCATCCACCTCCTACCCATGGTCATCCCCCTCGTCGTCGCCTCCATCGTCACCGGCCAGCTCGTCTCCCGCATCGGGTACTACACCCCCTTCTGCGTCTTCGGCGTCTGTCTGACCGCCGTCGGCGCCGGGCTCTTCACCACCTTCGACACCGACACCCCTGTCGGCAACTGGGTAGGCTACCAGATCATCTACGGCTTCGGCCTCGGCGCCTGCACTCAGGCGCCCAACATGGCCGCGCAGACCGTCCTGCCCCGCGAAGACGTCGCTATCGGCGCGTCGCTCATGTTCTTCGGCCAGACGCTCTTCGGCTCCATCTTCACGACCGTCGGCCAGAACGTGCTGGACAACCAGCTCGCCGACAGGCTGGCTGGTATTCCGGGCCTGACGCCGGACATCATTCAGGGCACTGGCGTGACGGATCTGTTTAAGCACGTCCCCGCGCAGTATCGAGCTGCTGCGCTGAAAGGCTACAACGACTCGCTGCGTGTTGTTTTCGTGGTGGGGGTAATTTTGGCGTGTCTCTCAATACCGGCCTCGTTGGCGATGGAGTTCCGGAGTGTGAGGAGTAAGGGACAGCCTGGTGGTGGTAACACTGATGCTGTGGCTACTGCTGAGAAGGGAAAGAGGGCCGCGAATGGTGAGGCGGCTGCAGTGGGAGAGAAGAAGGATCCTGCCGCATCATCGTGAGATATGAACGTATCTATGGATGGCAAACACTCCACTCTGACCGTTAGGCTTGGCGTTCCATAGGACGGATTCGTTTCAGATGGCAGTTTTGGAGCCTTTGGTTTCCATACGATCTTGGACGACAGGCATGTACTCCCCGAGGAAGGCTGTAATGTAAGATAGGCAAGACCTAGACCTAGATACCCAGGCACATCCCACCCAAACGCTTTGTCCTTCTCGATAGATGATGTTGACCGTTGATCTGATAGCATCATTGCAAAATGCCGTTCGTCCAACTTGAAGCGTAGGAGACAATCATGGAGCTCTGCATCAAAACAGCGTTGGCATATCAGCACTGGTATACTAGAAACACTGCTCCCCAAAAATTACCTAGGACAGATTCATGAGTGAAAGTTGCTGTTCAAAATCACTCCTCAGGGGCGTGAGGTATCGGCGGCGTCCCCTTTCCGCCCATAGACCATAGGCATCATCACGCAAAAGGCGAGACGCATCAACAGAAATTCCACGTAGGTACCTATTTACATTACATTTAAGCCGCAATAAGTTAACGTCATAGTGGTCTGGGCAATTGATCCGCTGGCAACGGTATGCGCTGATGATATGGTGGTGACGTCCCATTACGTCGCTGATACGTCATTGCTAGACAGCTATTTACTTCAAGCCATCGGACACCACCACCTCTCCTGTCTTCTCAATAATAACGACAAACCAAATTGACTGCTCTTATCACTGCAACTAAACCAAACCCAAAACAAGGGCAAACCTCCCCACGACACACCGCTACCACAACCCACAATGCCCAAGGACAAGCAGGAACCCGACACAAGGAATGTCGACTTCACCGGGAAGACCGACTTCACCAGAAACACTGACTACCGTGCGTCCTGTCGTCCTCCCACCACCCCATGACGTATTCTCCCCCAATCCGACGGTGCTTGCTTGCTAACGCAACGACTCTTCACAGAGAACCCCGCCAACGCAAAGGAGGCCAAGCAGATGCTGAAGGACGAAGAGAAGCAGGCGCGGGCGGAGCACTCCAACAGCGGCTCCAACACCCACGGGCCGCAGGGCATGGAGTACGTTCCGAGGAAGAACCACGCGGCCGAGGTGCCGCACAATCGCTGAGAAAAGAAGTTGGGACGGGTTATGAGGAGAGGAGGTTGGGGAGTGAGCTTACTACCTGGCTGGGTGATAGTTGAGGCATGTTGGTTGGTTGAATAAGAATAATGGATAGGGATAGGGGGGGTGGATACAAGCTGTACAATATGGACGAGGTCGTGTGGTCCACAGCCTGGCGAGGAAGACTCGAGCACTACTCGACTATATCACCGACCAAACGGAAAACGGAGAAAAACAACACATTCTTGAATGTGCCAATCGCTGATGTATAAAAACGCTAGAACTCCTGGGTATCGACCGAACCAGATCAAAAACAAGAGGCAAGAAAAGACGCCTTATCCATGTGTTGACGAAGAATAAAAAAAGGAAAGCATCAAGACTCTTTCGCTGACCGCTATGCAACCAATGCAAAAGGGTCCCTAGAACCCTGTAACCTCCTTCTTCTCAACCGTCGGCGGACCAGCGACCGCCCACGACCGATCGTCACTTCTCCCAGGGCGGAAGGGGCAGCCTGACCCACCGGACCATCATCCCAATCCCTTTTACTCACAGCCGTCTTCGATGGACCCTTCCCGACGCTTATCTCCCCATTATCAGCTAACCCCCTGACAAGAGCGGAGTCGTCGACCTCACAGTCCGCCTTTGTCCTTGCGAAGGCAGAGGGGGCATGGTAACCCTCGGACTCGCGCCGTCGTCAGAGGAAGTCGCGGCCGTCGTCCAAAGAGCTGTGTCCCCTAGTTTGACGGAGTGTAGCTTTATCTTCACCGCCGCCAGCGAGATCGGAGTCTTGTCGACAGGGGCTGTACCGGGAGTTGTGTCACTCGGGATGGAGTCGTGGGACCCGCTGGCAGCAGCCGCCAGGAGGTTCATCTCCTCCCTCTCGGCGTCGAGCTCTCTCTTGATCGCCAACCAGTTCGCCGTTGCGTCGTCTTGCCCTTCTTCCTGCTGCTCTGCAAATGGCGTCGGTGGCTTCGATGCAACCAGACGATTCTTGTCGGCAGTAGGCGCCGTCGACGCACAACGGTCCACCTCCTTGCCCTTGTCCTCCAGCGCCCGCTTGACCACGTTCCCACCCGACATCTCAGAGGTAGACGTGGACCCCTCCGTCTCTGTCGACTTGCCCGCTCCCGACATCCCGAGAAGCTCCAATAAAGGCCTATCCCGCGCCTTCACCTCACCCTTAGTCGAAAAAGGCAGGCCCTGCGGCACCACACCTCCCGAAAAAGCACCCTAATCCTCGCCGTCAGAGGTAGTAGCAGTAATCCTCGTCGCCGCCTCCCCGCTTCCCGACCCAACCTCCTCCCTCTCAATCCTCGTAAGCGGCTCCCTCCTCGGCACAAACCCACTTCCCCCCTCCTCGTCATCCCCAGCAACAAGTCCATTCCGATAACAAAAATCCAGCAAACCCCTCCAATGCGGGTCCCCGACGAGCACATCCCGGTTCCCGACAACGACAAGCCCGTACTTGGCCCTCGTCAGCGCCACGTTCATCTTATTCGGCTGCCCCACAACCCCCCAGCTGAGCGCCTTGTCCCTCTCGACGAACCGCGCGCTCGACCGCGTCACGCACAGCACCACGGCCCCGTGCTCCAGGCCCTGGAACGCCTCCGTGGGGCCGATGTTGACGTCGTGCAGCGGCCGCGCGCGGTCAGACCGCGCCTTCTGCCGCAGCAGCCGCACCTGCGCCTTGAAGGGGCTCATGACGCAGACCTCCCGCTGCCTCCCCCCCAGAAACTCCGAGAGTCGGGCGGCGTAGCCTAATGCGATGGCCGCCTCGCCGCGGTTGAGCCACCCCCCTCCGTCGCGCTCGAGGTCGTCGGGGGAGGGGTTGTGGTGGAAGAGCACGGGCCACTTCCTGCCTCGCCAGCCGTCCCACCCAGCGAGGGCGGATGTATCCCGCGCGCTGGGGACGAGGGTGTCGAAGTAAAAGAGGGAAGAAGGCACGGCGAGGATGGCCGGGTGGGAGCGGTAGTTGTGTACGAGGTTGGTGAAGGGCGGTCGGAGGATGGGGAGCATCGAAGCGGTAAGCTGGGGTGGCGCCTGGCCCGTCTTGCCGCGGGCGAGGGGGTGGTCGGCGTAGACGGGGCGGGCGAAGAGGCGCGCGAACAGGGACCGCTTCAAGGGCGTCTTAGGCGAGGATGTTCGCGGTCCGAGCTGGCGCTCGTCGCCTGCCATCACGACGAGCGGGGTGAAGGCGAGGGGGGGAGATCGGAGCGGGGGCGAGACGACGTAGATGGGGAGCAGGGCCTCTGGTTCCAGTGCCTGCGCAGCTTCGTCGAGGAGGAGGGCTGTCCAGTGGAGCTTGACCTGGGTAGGGATTTCGGCGTCGAGAGGGTGGATATGTTGGCGCAGGCCATGCTCGGCGGCGAACAGGTCCGAGTTGGTCATCCGGCTGTACATGAGTAGAGAGGCGTCACGGCAGCTTGTGACTATGACCTTGTACTTCATGAGGTCCGCGAAAGGGGGAAGAGCGAACATGCCGTCTGCGACGTAGCAGTAAGGAAGGATTTGGTCGAGGACTTCAGAGAATGGACGTCCCGACCGGTTGAGGCGCAGCATCTCACTCGGAGCCAAATGCTGGCGCAACCGGTCGGCCAGGGTATCCGTGGCTGGCTCGGACGGTGCGCATATGAGGATGTGGGAGACCTGGTCGACGTTTCTCAGCAACTGGAGCGCCGTCTCGATCACCGTCTTCGTCTTGCCGGTGCCGGGAGGGCCGGAGATGATGTAGGGGACGGTGCCGTAGTTCTGCAGACAGACCTTCTCGACGGCATTCTTCTGCGGCCAGTTGAGCTCCTCGTCGATGAAGGACTGGTTGAACCTCCCCGAGTGGAGGTTGGCCTGCATGTCGCAGTCGGCCTCTGTCGGGAAGAGCATCGACTGCAGCCAGTAGTGGAAGTCGCCATCGCCTGGGCCTCCGGTCTGCATCTGCTTGAGGGTGTTCGAGGCTGCGGTTTCCAAGGCCACCTGCACGTGTGGTAGGACATGCCTCATCGGGCGGTAGCGCTCCTCCGGCACCGGAAAGGTGACGTTAAAGCGCACATGGTGTTCCGTGGACCGTAGTGGGTAGCTTGGTCCGTACGGCATCAACACTTCAGCATTGTGAGGAGTGAGGCCCTTGACTTGCAGGACGAGTAGTTCCTTGGCCCTGACCACAGCTGAGACGCGTGCGTGGTAGATGATCCTGTTCCACGCGACGGCAGCCAAAGTCATCCTGCCGACTCCCGACTGCTCGTAGCGGAGCTGGCGGAGCGCAACAATGTCGTCTTCTTCCACGTACGGGCTGTACTCCCTCAGGCCGGGCACTAGGACAGTGCAGGTGGCCGGCGGCTCACCGGGGCCGCCGGGGAAGGTCAGAGTGCCGGTAGCTTCATACAGCGAGTAGGTGTTGTTCTCTTTCTGCTGGCAGCGGATCTCGGACTCCAGCCACGCGCCGAAGTAGACCTCGTACGTCGCCGGGGTGAAGTTCCAGGTGCTGGGTGGCACAGCAGGATCCAGCTTGATGGGACGTGGAACCGGCGGCAAGAGAAGCTGGCCGAGGACCGAGGTCGCATACTTAGTGACGTCTAGGAATCTCAGTGGCTGGGTCTCTATGACGGTGCCAGGCGACGAGTTGACATCTCTGAGTATCTGCGGCACGAAGGGTGTCGCATAGACGTCGAAGCCGGGGAGTGGCTCACTGGTCGAGGAAGAAATAGGAGCAGCCTGTGTAGCATTGAAAGCCTTTGCGGGGATTCCTTTCTGCGCTTTCCTGGGCTTCACGGCCACCGTTGCTGTCACCGGAGTCGTTGAGGTCGGCTCCGGAACTTGCTGTAGAGTCTGGACCTTGTCCCGGGATTCTGGGTTGATGATGGGAATCGGCGCTTTGGCTCGGGGCCGCACGAAGAGGGATAGTGCCATGGCGAGGCCGTGAATAGTCGGTGCCTCCGTAGCACACGATCCCCTCTGTAGCCTAGCAAGAACGGAGAGGAGGGTAAGAATACCGTAGAATCAAACTACTATAGCCGTTATGATGATGGATGAGAGTTACAGGTGATATATACTGTGTTAAGCACGGATTCGTGTCCGGACTTCGCAGTGGGAGCCTTTAATGGGTGGGTTGGGTCCCGCTTGGGTTGGAGCCTGAGGGGCTTGGATCCGATATCAGGCAGGCCCCTCGTTATAGCGCGTCGCACCTGAACCAGGCTGTCGGGAGGGAGACAACCCTTCTGATTGTACGCTTATGGTAATGGCCCAGTCACCCAGACTAAGGTAATTTCCCTTGTTACCTTCTGAGTCATCAACAACAATTGTGTCGATTTTCACCGTTTCATCACCTTTGTTGGCAAGACCAAGCGCCGTGAAGACCTTAGACAACAGAGATGTTTACAGGACCCCGCACAAAGAACAATAGCAAAGGAAGCATCTGATTCACCAGGCTCTGCATCCAAACAAACTCAACACAGCATGGTGAATACGAATTGACAGCAGTGATTCGAACACCAGAGGGCTGCATGTCGAGCCCTGAGGCAGTGCTGACAGCTCAGCACTTGAGGTAGCCTAGTAGGGTCGGGCTAAGCATGCGCCACACCGATCCAGAGACCTCCATGCAGACAGTGACTCAGTCGGCCAACGTTACCGGACCTTTGACGCTCCCCTTCCCCCTTGTTGCTAATATCCGATATATCTGTGATGAGCTGTCCCAACTTCGACAATGGGTCTTTTTGCTTCTTATTCCACTCAGTCGCAACATTTGCGCTGCCACGGGCCAATCTTTCGCAATCGACAGAAACCACCACCGCAGCTCATTTAGCTTCGTAGAGGACACACTCCCAAGCCAGCATGGACAGGATCCAGCTCCCCTACACCCTCCAGACATGGGCAGGCATGGTCACCAACAACGGCCTCCCAGCAGCCCAGTACCCCAACCACAGCACCAAAGCCCACCAGGCCCTGGACGAGCACGAGCCCGTTACCCTTCCTCTCGTGGGAGATTCATCCCACGGCCACCTCCGCAAGACGATGCACCGTCTCCATCTCACCGACGACTGGCGCATTACCTCCTTCCAAGACTACATCGAAACGGACTGGTTCTCCCCCAAGCACGCCTGCATCCCACAAACCGTAACCTCCTGCCTGACCGCCAGTTGCATCCCCAACAAGACTCTCATCCGCGCAACCAGCCCGGACAAAGACCGCTTCGTTGCCAACGTGAATGCCTGCCGCAACCCCAAGACCGACATCCACCGCCTAATGACCCTCATCAAGAACCGCACCCGCCTAAACCTCGAGCAGGCCGCCGCAGCCGTGGTCTCCGCACTCGTCAACCACGACCGCCTGCACGACGCGGCCCTCCTAGTCCGTGAGCTAACCGGCGTCCTAGCCGCCTCCCACATGAGCGAGGGGTGGGAGGGCACAGACGTCTCGCGCAACACCCTCGCCAAGAGCCGCGCCGAGGCGTTCGCGCACGCCGCGGCGAGGGCCCAGCTGCTCTGCTCCAAAGCAGTGGAACGGCGCGGTGAGCTTGTCGGTGAGCCGCCGCGGAACTACCACGATTTCGTCGTCCTCCTACTCAGGATTAGGAGCGTCCGTCCGAGTACCAAGGATAGATGCCTGTTCATCCCGCGGTGGATGTTCGAGGAGGCCGGTATCGAGCCCGCGGGCGGCCACGCGGAATACCTGGACGAGTACCAGGCCCGGCTGAGGGGGGAGGGTAGGGAGGACGATGTGCTGAGGGGTTACAAGTTCCCCGAAGACCCCGCCGGTGACGACAGTATCGTGCTGTCGAAGCACAGCTTTCGCACCCTGCAGCGGTGCATTTTGCGGCTGTATCGCTTCCTGGACCCGGTGGCGAGACTGACGCGGAGGGTCCGAGAGCTGGAGGACAGGGTGCTGTATGCCTCGGCGTGGATCGACCGGCAGCTCAGGGAGACGGACGATGTCGCTAAGGTTGCCTTCTGGTTCTTCGCGTATCAGAGGAGGTTGCAGTTGAAGGTCGTCAGCGATGACCAGTGGACGAGGTTTCTGGCTAGAGGGGAGGGGAAGCTCCTGTACCAGAACAGTGTGAGGATGAAATCTACCTTTGAGGAGGCGCTGGCCGAGATCGCGGGTCTTGGGCTGGATAGTCTCGCTACAGCCGGCTCCGAGGATACGCTGGGGCTGATAGACGAGACGTGTCTCCTCATGAGGGAGTACGTGAACGTCTACGGACAGGGGAAAAAGGAGAATCTGGTGTTCCAGAAGGGAATTAGTGGTGGGAAGGGGAGGGGAGCGGTGGACCAGTATAACATGCTGTGTGTTATTCTCCGGGACCTCAAGCTCAGGGCCAAGGAGGAGGGCATCGAGGATCTGCCTGGGCCTGTGTTCAAGTTCTTGGCTAAGGACATCATGCACTGGAATAAGAGCTGGGATGATGATGCTTTTGTTAACAATAAGGTGCATGGGTGGGAAGAGTGGGTGGTGAAGAGAGGTTTAGTATAGGTGGGTGGTTGATATGATAAGTCCAGAAGGTAGCCAGTCGAGCTTGTTTATAGAGGGTAAACTCGCGTCTATTCGGAGAACAGCTCTGGGTGTGTTCATCAGAGAGGAGTATCTGTGTAAGAACATGGAGGACAGCAGTGGAGAGTCCCCAAAGCTGGTCAACTTCATCGGATACCTTGTTTGCTTGGCATTATCATATGAAGTCATACGGGTTATTGTTAGGTCTTTCGAATTGATATATGCAGCGAAGGATGCCTGCCGCAGCCGGAGCATTGCATGACATGGATAGATGATAGAGTGCTGATGTCTCTACGCCATGCATCGGACCGTCCCTTGATTCAGCCCGGACCAGACGGCCCCCGCAGTCGCTCTTCTCTCCGAATGCATGATCCTCAGCGGCAGCTACAAGAGGGGCAGATGGTTTCCGATTATCGCGAGACAACCCCGCTGCTACCTGCACGGCCACTATTGGAAGCTAAAACTCTATGTCTAGTACAATCGGAATGACGGCAGGCGCTCGTGGATCGTGGGGTCAAGTGAGGGGAAGCCGTGATAATGCACCCGGAAGGTGACCTTCACACGTAAGGTACACTTAAATCCGTGCCCTATATAAAGCTCCCTTGCCTCTTTGGAGCGTTCTTTTCTTCTTGGACAAACAGAACCACTCTTGACAGACACTTGAAGCTCGAGCTCGTCACCACCATGGGCAGCGTTCCGGCACGGACCGAACCCTCCAGCCAGAGAGTCGAGCCTGGCTCTGTCAACCTCCCCGTTCCAGCATGGCCAGATACAGCTACGGATAACTCAATTGACGCCATCAAGGTGGCGACAGAGACCATCGCTTCCTTTCAGTCCGCCATCACAAACACGGACTTCGATGCTGTTGCAGCACTTTTCCACGAGGATGGATACTGGAGGGACCATCTCGCGTTATCCTGGGACTTCTGCACTGTCAAAGGCCGTGAAGCAATCGTCTCCAGGCTAGCTAAGACGCACTGCCCCCTGGTGGCGGTAGGGGTTGACCACGGTAGCCCCTGGAAGACACCAAAGCTGTCCGCGCTGGATGGGTTCGACAAGGTCATCGGCATCCAGGTGTACACAACCATCATCACCGAGATCGGCACCGGCAGGGGCATCGCCTGGCTCGTTCAGCAGGGCGGAGAGTGGAAGATCTGGACTTTTTACACCAGTCTCACTGCGCTTAACGGCCACGAAGAGCCGCTGGGTCCTCGTCGACCGCAGGGTGTCAACCACGGGGCTAACCCTGACAGGAAGAACTGGGCCGACAGGCGGAAGGACGAGATGGAGTTCCGTGAGTGCGATCCGGATGTTTTGATCATCGGTGAGACCCAAGAACCCACGATCCAAATCCGTCAGCTCCTGCTAACCATCCTCAGGTGCCGGACAGGCGGGCCTCACAGCTCACGCCCGTCTCAAGATGCTGAACGTCCCAGCTCTGATCATCGACCGCAACGACGAGGTGGGTGACAACTGGCGAAAGCGGTACAAGCAGCTCGTCCTCCACGACCCCGTCTGGTTTGACCACCTGCGTACGTACACCCCGTTTCCCCCAACAAAGTTTACAGCTAACCGTAGCAGCCTACCTCCCCTTCCCGGACCACTGGCCGGTCTTCACCCCCAAGGACAAGCTAGCCGAGTGGTTCGACAGCTACGCCAAGTCCCTCGAGCTCAACATCTGGACCAAATCCTCCCCAACCTCGGCCGTCTACGACCCAACCACCAAAACCTGGACAGCCACCATAACCCGTACCACCCCAAGCGGCAGCACAGAAACCCGCACCCTGCGCCCCAAACACATCATCCTCGCCACCGGCCACGCCGGCAAGCCCTACATCCCAAGCATCCCCGGCACCTCCTCCTTCCAGGGCGCCCTCCTCTGCCACTCCTCCTCCTTCCCCGGCGCCCAGCCCAACCAGCAAGGCAAGAAAGCCGTCGTCATCGGCGCCTGCAACTCCAGCCACGACATCTGCCAGGACTACCGCGAGCGCGGCTACGCCGTGACCATGGTCCAGCGCAGCACGACCTGCGTCGTGTCCAGCGCCGCCGCCACCGAGATCCTGCTGGGGTCCCTGTACTCGGAGGGCGGCCCCCCGACGGAAGACGCCGACCTCTGGCTGTGGGGCCACCCGGCCGAGACGCTCAAGGCCCTCCACGCGGACGTGTGCGTCAAGCAGCAGTCAAAGGACGCGGCGCTGCTGCGCGGGCTCGAGAAGGTGGGCTTCAGGCTCGACAAGGGCCCCGACGACTGCGGGCTGTTCTTCAAGTACCTGCAGCGCGGAGGGGGTTATTACTTCGACGTGGGCGCGAGCCAGCTTATTATTGACGGGGAGATCGACGTCAAGCATGCCGAGGTCGCGGAGATACTGCCGCGCGGGGTGAGGTTTAGTGATGGGAGTGAGCTCGAGGCGGACGAGATCGTGCTGGCGACGGGGTATGAGAACATGAAAACCCAGGCGAGGATTGTGTTTGGGGTCGAGATTGGGGATAGGGTGAATGATGTCTGGGGGTTCGATGAGCATGGGGAGGTGAGGAGTTTGTGGCGGAAGAGTGGCCACCCGGGGTTCTGGTTCCATGGGGGTAACTTGGCCATGTGTCGGTATTACTCGCGGTTGCTGGCGCTGCAGATCAAGGCGCAGCTGTTGGGGTTGCCGGGGGCGGAGTAGCGGTGCAGTTGATGTTTACTAGTGGAGTGATGTGTAGGCGGCCTTCAGTGACATATCGTGTGGGCAACAGGTTTAGCTGGTCACCATTGAGTCAGTCTCTCATTGCTGCTTTGTGGACGATCACGGAGAAAGTCTCAGTCCCAGAAGTTACGAGAAGAATTGACTGGCAGGTCTCTCTCCATCCCTTCTCCCTGGGTGACTGACCCTGTGCAGGCTCTACTGCCCCCAACTTGATGCTCATATCTGCCAGCCGCTCCCACTGCTACTGGACGCCGATCCTTGGTCGCCCTCCGAGTCCCTGCGCCGTCTCCGCACGCGGGCCCTTGTCCAGTGTTTGACGGCCTGGTGGCAACGGAGCACCACGTAAAGAGCGGCAAATCCGACAACCCCGACCGTCAGAGGCCCAAAGACGATCGCGAGCGCCCCATAGCCGAGGATCTTGGCACCGAGCGCAACATCCTTGAACATGCCCACGACAAACGAGGCCAGCACCAGCGCAGCAAGCGACGCCAGGGTGGCCACCCACCCAAACGTTAGGACCCGGCGGATAAACCGCCGGTAGAAGCCGAACCACATGAGTCTGCTATCCAGTTCTTTGACGAGGCCAAGTGTGATCAGAACAGCGAACAAGGCAATTGCTCCGGAACCCAGGAGGACGACGACGCCGACAAAGTCGTAGAGCAGGTCTCCCAGCTCCGTGAAGCGGGTCTGCATGCTCAGGATCCCCGCGGCGAGCGACATGGGCAGGAAGACGGTTGCCAAGAGAGTGAGCCGCTCAACATTGTCTGTCTGGTCTATGTTGCGCCTGAGCTCGAGGAACTTGAGGCGGCGCTCCAGGTCCCCCGACAGTTTGGCGAGCCGGGCTTGGACATCTCTGCAGGATCTGCGGAGGTCGATCCCCAGCGCCGTGAGATGGCTCGAGTGGTCTTGTTTGTCGGTGGTTGTGCTCGCTAGGGCTTCGAGTAGGGACTCGATGATCTCTGTTATTGACCGTCCGGTGTCTGATAACTCGCCGTAGAGCTCCGAGTCGGCTGCCATCTTCTTGAGCTGCCATCTCAGAAGCTTGGAGTGCTGTGTGTCGTAGTCGCGCTTGCGGGCCCATACATAGTTCTCAGAGAACTCTTGAAGGAAGTCCCCCAGAAGGTTGAGACAGACATGGTGGTATTGGAGTAGGAACGTCTTCCTCCAGTTGCCCGCAGTCCGGATGGGGAGGTAGGTGGCCTCGAGCCGTTTGAGCTCGTGGGCGAATCTCTCTGTTAGTGTGATTGGATACATGTCTGGGTGATCTAGGAAATCCCGATTGAGATCGCGACAGACGAATGTTTTGCAATCAATGTAGACTAGCGGACCCTGGTCAGTGGTCGGGGCCAGTAAGACTAAGAGACGGGGAAAAGATACCCGCCAGTCGCTGATTGACGTCCTCCCTAAAGAGTATGCGTCTCTCCGTCCGTGCCCACCAGGGCTCCTGTCGCACGAGCGCGGTCATCGCCGCCCACACACCCCTGAATTCGGTCTCAAGTCTAGAAATATCATACTTGGCATAGGGGGCGAGATATTCATAGCCGAGTATACAGCAGGGTTGCTCCGGGTTGACATCCTGCCACTGAGACGCAAGCACTCCGAAGCCCCCGTTCGAAGCTGGAGTCGTTCGCCGCGGCCACTTCGACAAGCTGGCGAGGTGTTTCTCGAATGCACTGTTACCGTACGACTCCATGACACGGATTCGAATTGTTGGAGGATCCCGCGATGCTCGTTCGCCAACACAGGCACTGTGGTGCTGCGAGCCTGCGATGCTTCCGCGAGTGCAGGATACTGTGACATCCCACTCCATCAGCACGGAATTGATCATCCGCTCATCACCCTCGGCAGACCCCAGCAGTTGTCTTTGGTTGAGGTCATCATTGGGAATGACGATGAATAACCTGACAAACAAGACAGAAAGCCCATTCCCCATCCTCTGGTGTTTGATACCTTGCGGCTGCGAGCAATGGAGTGTACGGTTGGCGGAAACTCTTCAAACACACAATGGATGTCCAAGATGAAAGGCTGATGGATACTTTTCCTGTCCGAAGCCAGATGCAGCAGCGAACACGCGACGTCAAGAACAGTCTGGGCAACCGTCGGAAGAAAAAAAAAGGCTCATGATGCTCAGCCCATTTACCCCTCGCATGGGCCAGCTACAGAGCAGCAGCCCGCGTTACACGCGCCAATTAACTCCCACGCTGATATTTCAGCGCCTGGACGCAGCTGATATACACAGAAATAGCTAAGTGTTTTATATCTCATGCAATATTCACGGGCGGGTTAGTGGTGGCATGAAGTGGTCGTTGCTGACCGGCAGTTGAAAGTTGAATGGTTGAACCGTCGGCTATTGAACATTCTAAACACGGTTATACCGTGCATACAACATGTGTCCAGATCGTTCAGTTGCCTACATAGCCAACTATCACCACGCCCTCCCGAGCTAATGTTGCGACCCGCACAGGATGAAGTCGACATCGTGCCCTCGCCCTCCTCCCATTCAAACAAACAGCCGCTTCCCTTCTCCCTCCGTCCTTACATTTCCTTCCCTCATTTCCCAAGCCTAAATCCCGATCAACCCAGCACCATTCAGAACCCCAGAGCCTGGTTAAACAGGTCCGCCGTGGTCGCGTCCCTCGTCCCCGCCGCGCTGACCGCGTCCTGGGCCTGCGCGCACAGCGCCTTGGCCGCGTCGTTGGCGTCGCACACGTTGGTCAGCTGGTCGCATATCCGGTTGGTGATGATGTTGGGGTTCAGCGCGTCCTGCTGGCCCTTGGCGACCAGCGGGTCCGTCGGCAGGAAGGTGCCCTCGTCCGCCTTGCGCCCCTCGCGGCCGAGCTGGAAGTCCATGGTCGGGGTGCACTGGCCGAAGTCCGCTGCCGCTGCGTCGGCGGCGGCGTTGGCCGCGGCACCACCAGCGGGGGCGGCGCTGACGGAGAGGGCGAGGGTAGAGAGGAGGGCGAGGAGGATGGTTGAGGTGTACATCTTGATGGTTGGTACTTGGTGGGAGGTAACGACCGGCTTGCGGTGTTTATAAATGAGTGGAAGTTGGGTGGAAGGAATGAAATTGTTCACGGAACTTGGGTGAGATCGACTCTGAAGAAGAGAATGAGAATGAGTGGTGGTTGGGAGGACGGAGGAACGGACGAGAGGCATCGCTCACTTATGTAGCTCATGCAGAGCGTTGATGTGGCGTCCTGAACCAGGGAAGCGAAGTGAAGAAAGAGGCAAGAGTAGACGGCATTGGAACGCACTTTCGCGTAGCGCACATCATACTTGTAGGGATCGAACCTCAGACGGAAAAATGGGAGTCCAAGACTGGCCGAAGCCTTGGATGGGAGTGCGCTTCTTCCGTATTCGTGCCGATCAGCGGCATCTTTACATCTTGGGATGCTCAAGACCTGTGCAAGATCTGGCAGATTGAGCGGCTCAAGTGACGTCGGGATAGTCATCTTACGTTTCGTGATGCTCGGCTGAGATCCGGACAGGGGTTGCATTGACGTGCCCGAGACTACAAGGGTTTGATGTGCGCATTCATCCGAAGAAGTGGACAGTCCAGCCCAAACTTTGGGAAGTCAAACCATTGACGCCGAGAAGTCCGCGTCGCCATGTCAAGATTCGAGCAGGAATCACCATATTAACAGTAGAAACGTGCATATCACAAGGCACAAACAAGTCCGTTTGCGATGTCAGGTCTGAAGTGGTCGATTTCTGTGGGATGAGCTACACGTGTAAGGTAAGTGTGTTATTCAATATCCAATCGGAAGTTCCCCATTGCTCCACAAGCCTACATTTATCGGCGTCTCAATTGGAGGCACACTTGACGGGGCACAGCATTAGCGCCAGCCAAACGAGGATTCACCACCGAACGCCCCTGCTAATAATCTAAATTCGCAGCGCTAAACACCAACGTGCACCTCTGTCCCTTGGGAATGAGCGTAAAGTGATCCGTCATCTCCATCTCGGCGTGCGTCTGCGGCACCATCTCGACCCTGAAGCGGTCCATCATCCTCGCCAGCAGGATCTTGATCTCCATGGTCGCCATGTGCTGGCCGAGGCAGACGCGGGTGCCCTTGCCCCAGACGAGCAGCATCTCGCGCATGTCGGGCGTCCCGGGGCTGATCTCGCCCGTCTCGCCGATCCACCTGTTGGGGTTGAACGTGTCCGGGTCGGGGAAGAACTTGGGGTCGCGCTGGGTCGTGAAGGCTTGCATTGAGACGAGCGTCTATCAAAATATGTCAGCACCATACGCCAGTTAGCGGGCATCAGGAACATGGCTCACCCTGCCGGGGACGTGGAGCCCACCGACGTCGCATCCTTTGCCCGTCGTGATCCGGGGCAGAGCGCTGGGAGCAGCCGGGTGCAGCCTCAACGTCTCCATGACGATGCCGTTGAGCACGGGTAAACTCTGCAGCGACTGGAGAGAGAACCCGGCTGCCTTGGCACCGGAGGCTCGGATCTCGGCGCGCAGCTTCTCCTGCCACTCGCCGTGACAGCAGAGCCGGTACAGCGCATAGGTCATCGTGTTGCCGGTTGTGTCAGTGGCCGCGAAGACCAGGTTGGACACCTCGACGCTGATCTCCGGATCTGTCAGTGGTTCGGTGCCGGTCGACGGGTCTCCTTGGATGATCTTGGTCAGTAGGGAGCGCCTCTTCGACGACCGACCGTACAGCTTGAGATACTCCTTCAGAGCATCGTCGCCGTATTTGTACACATAATCTCCAGCGGCGAAGAACTGCTGCAACGATTTGATTGGGAGCGACTCGAGTGCCTTGCACAGCCACGGCGCGAGTCCGAACAGTGACCAGACCAGGTAGGCATTGTCGAGGTGGTGGACGTACGTGGGGGCCGCTCCGTTCTCCTCGAAAGCGCCGAACGACTTGCCCATCAGCACCTCGCCAGAGATGTCGAGCGCCGTCATGCGACACCAGTGCAGCGCATCAACCTGCTTCCCGCGTCGCTGCTCGATGGCGCCGATCAGCTTATCGATGACGCCCTGGATGAGCGGCTCCATCTGCTGCAGCGCGCTCGGCGCGAAGACGTGCGCAACCCGCTTCTGGCGCTCCCTATGCTGGGCCGGGTCCTGCATCTGGAACATGCCCAGACGGCCGAAGTTGTCGTACGCCGACGACTTGATGCAGGTAGTGCCGGGGCCGTACACGGGCTTCACGGCCGGCAGCGAGGCGAAGGAGAGCTCATTAGGGGCCAAGCGCACCACTGGCCCATATTTCTCGTGCAGCTCGTGCACGGTGCGGGCGCGCGACCCCGAGAGGTCGACGAAGAGGATCCATTTCTTGGTCAGCCGGGCGACGAACGGTCCCGGGACAGAGGACGGGATTGGCGAGAACAGCAGATTCGACGTGACCTGGAACGCGACACAGTCTATCAGTACCTTGGATTGCTGTGGTCTGGATGGTCACGAAGCTTCGGTCTTTACCTTCCAAATCACACGCGTCAGCAGCGCGACAATGATGGCCGTGACCGCCGTCTTGGGGGTGACATGCGATGCGAACTCCATGCCGGCCGTGGTTTCACCTGATGTCAGAATGCACCTCGACCTACGTCTCTGTGTTACCAACGGCACGGCATCCTCTCTTTATTCAGAACATGCGGGCCGGCAACCGAGGCCACGGATCCCCCTGGGTCACCCCTGCTTTAATTGGCGGTCTTTGTCCCAAATGAGACGAGAATCTCCACTTACCCCGCTCGACCGCAGCGGACTATCGGACCACTAACCTGACCCCGATTTCTCCAACGGCCTTCAGACGGGCGCCATCCCAGCAAAAAAAGTCGCTCATCCCACCAACTTTCCGTCCGGTCTCGTTCTGACACTTTGGATAACACTACGGCACGCAATTGAGCAGCGAAATCATGGCGGAAGGCCAGCCGACTAGCAGCACTGAACCGAGAGCGGCAGAGGCACCAGCGGCTGCTTCTTCACCGGAACCTGCGCGTGAAGATGCGCTCATCGAAGCCGAAGAATATGCAGTTCGTCCAACCCCGCATCATGCAGCGATCGCGATGAAACTTTGTCACTGATTGACGCGACCATCCAAGCCCAACGACACTGACTCGGTGCTCGACGACGGACAACTGTACGACGGCCCGTTCCCTAGCTAGCTAGCCACTCCACACACTGTGCGCGCTACACGACACTAGCCAAGCTAACCTCAACCAATCTCTAACAATAAGGTCGGCCTTCACGACATCGTTAACGTCCAGCGTTGTCAATTATCCAGTGGAGCACGGCCGCCGCTACCATGCTTTTCGGGCTGGAGGTGTGTCGATCCCTTCCTTCTCTGCCTACCTTACCCATGCTATGTCAAGCGCCATGCTGATACAGAAATCACAGTATACGTCCTGCCCAATGATGAGGTCCGCGCCAGTGCTACTCTTACCATGCATGCACAGCACACTGACTGCCCGTACAGCCTGAGCTTGACCGGCTCGACTTGACCCACGCGCTCATGACCAAGGGCATTGGCGATAAGCTGTTCTTGGCGCCGATCGAGGGCGAGAAGCTGCATCGCGTGCTCGACATTGGCACCGGCACTGGCATTTGTACTTATCTCCAGTGACTACTTACTTTGCTGACTGCGCACTCGGTCGCTGATATGTCTACAGGGGCGATGTGCATGGGCGACGAGTTCCCCAACGCCGAGGTATGGCGTTATTCTTTGACTTCACCTGCCATGACACTGACGGCCTGGCAGATCCTTGCAAACGACCTGAGCGCTGTCCAGCCAAACTGGTACGGGCCTGTCACCTCTCCCTATCCGTGCCGCCATACTAACATGATCCCCTACAGGGTCCCTCCCAATGTCAAGTTCGAGATAGACGACGTGGAGAGCCCCTGGCTACACAACATCCCCTTCGACTACATCTTCTGCCGCTACATGGCCGCCTGCATCAAAGACTGGCCCAGGCTCGTCGGAAACATCTACGAGTTCGTCCTCCCCTGATCCCCTCTCACCCCCATCCCAACTAACTATACTGCCCCCAGCAACCTCGTCCCCGGCGGCTGGGCCGAGTTCCAAGACTTCGACCTGCAGTACTACTCGGAAGACGGCTCCCTGACCGAAGAGCACGACACCAAGAAATGGATCGACACCCTCCTCTCGGCGGCGCGCAAGATCGGCCGCGACCCCTGCCCGGGCGTCTCCCTGGAGAAGTGGGTCCGGGACGCCGGCTTCACCGAGGTCGTGCACCAGCGGTTCCGCTTCCCCATCGGGCCCTGGCCCAAGGACCCGAAGCTCAAGGAGATCGGCATGTTCAACATCTCGCAGGTGCTGCAGGGGCTCGAGGGCTTCTCCCTGCGCCTGTTCTGCGACGTGCTCGGGTGGCAGCAGGAGGAAATACTCGTCCTGACGAGCAAGGTGCGCAAGGAGCTGAAGGATATGAAGATCCATCCGCAGATAGACTTGTGAGTTTTTTTTCCTCTTATTGTGTTGTCTGCGGTGCAAGTGATTCGAATGCTGACAGAACGTGTAATACAGTCACGTGGTTTACGGCCGGAAACCTGGCGGTGCCTCCGCTTCGTGAGCATAGCATCTGTATCTCCCATTTAGAGCGAGCCTCGTTGGATATTAGCGGCTGATTGTGGATATCACCATCCTTTGGCTTCTTTGCTTTCCGTGGTATGCTTCTGGAGTTGAACTTATGTTCCTTTCGAGCTCCAGTGCTTGTCTCGGCTATACGGTGTTGACAACGTCTCATTCGATGACTTAGAACCATGACTGGGTGGAAACGCACTGCGTTCGGCATGATAAACATCTTGCTTTTGCCTTTCCTTGGTCTTATCTTCGCAATCTCACGAATCTGTCCACGCGTTAAGCTCTTTCCCAGCGTTGCCAGCACTCACTCCCTCACCTTAAACCCATACTGCTCGCCCCTCTCCAGATATACCACCCTGTCACGAAACTCACTCTTTCCCACCTCCCCCTTGAAATCCTCCAGACTCGACAGAAAGACATCATAGTCATCAAAATGAATCGGAATGGTCACATCGGGGTTCACAAGCCTCATCAGCTTGACCCCCTGCTCGGCATCCATAGTAACCATCAACACCGGCAGCCCGGGGCCGGGAATCGTCGTCCCCCCCAGATGCACCAGCATGAGATCAATCCTGCCCTCCCTCAACCTCTCCGGAATCTCCCTCAGCTCGTCCACCATCAGCGTGTCCCCGCTGATATAGATCCTGTACCCGACATCGACCTCGCCCTGCCCGGCCTCTATCTGCGCCCCCGTCGCCCACCCCAGCTCCAGCACCCACCCGTTGGTAGGCGGCACCGCGCCCAGCAAGTCGCTGGCCTTCTCGAGGAGACCGCCGGGCGGGACGTGCTTCCCCGGCGTGGCGGTGACCTTCACGACGGCCTCGCGGGAGTTGGACTTGCGTTCCTCGGCGACGTGGAGCATCAGGCTCTCGAAGGGATCCAGGGCGTGGACGTTGGTGAAGGGCTCGGGCTTTTTGCCAGCGAGATTGTCCCTCGCGTGCGGGGTGGAGATGATGTCGAAGTCGCGGTTGAGGCTGTCCTCGACTAGCTTGTCGAAGTGGTCCTCGTGGTAGTGGCTCAGGAGGATGGCATCCAGGGCGGGCAACTGGTCGAGGTCGACGTGCGGGTCCTTGAGGCGCTTGGCTGTCACGCCCGGGCCGAGGTGCACGTGGTCGCCTGCGTGGAGGAAGTTGGGGTCTGTGAGGAGGCGGATGCCGTTCCATTCTAGGAGGGTGGTGGCGTTGCCGATGAAGGTTATGCTGGCGTCCAGGCTGTCCTGAGTGGGAGGGGATGGGAGGGAGGGGTGGACGTGGATCTTGCCATGGGGGATGGAGGAGGGCGCGGATGAGGCTGTGGGTTGGGATTTGAGGAGGGGTTTGCGGTTGGTTGGGGCTAGGTGGAGGTGGCCGATTGTTTTGGACTCCATGGTTGGGCGCCGAACTGTGAGTTTCCAGGGACGAGATACTTGTAAAGTGAGGTTTGTGAAGGAGAGGAATGTAAAGTTGTTGTTGATGAGTGAGGTCGTCCAAGTCATGGGGGAATGATGATGTAATGGCCATGTCACCGACACTTTGGGAGATGTGGGCCAATGACGGCTTACAGCACGAGCTAGTTCAACCCTGACCCTTCTTCTGTCATAAACGCTTTCTGACCCGCGTGAAGCTTCAATCTACAACCGATTTATTGTGAATATTTGAAACTGCCCTACTGAGCATCAATGCATTACATCCGTCCGGTCTCTGAGCGTGCGATGCCGATCGGAGCAAGATGTGTCGAGACCTCTGTCAGACACCGGACTGGTTACAAGCGAGGTGAGTGCTGTTGTCACGGACTCACGGTGTCGATATTTAGTGGAAACTACTAGTAGGATCACTAAATCACTCTCAAGATTATTCGGGGTATCCGAACTTTGGGCAAGAAGGGGGCGCTTCGCGGAAGCAATGGAGTGAAGCTCTCGGCTCACGTTTACATCGGGCTTGGCCGAGACGTGGCTCAGCCCCTTGTCGCCTACGAGGAGGGAGAAGGGCTGTGATTGAAACGCGTCACAGGCACTGTTATGTTCTTTTTCCACTCCGGACAACTCCATAAAAACAGGATCCAAGGACCGGGCACACGGCACAGGTCAACTCCTGGGTTACTGACTGAGTACGTCCTCCAGCTTTTCCGAGGCAATATGGTAAGGCACACTCTGGAAAAGAGTTTCTTTGGTTATGGCATATTCACCGGTCTCAGACTTCCAAAATGTCGCCGGAGTGACGCTATTGGACGTCGTCTCCTTTCGGACCGCCGGAGCTGATCTTATGGTGACACGAACCAACGTATCGTCCAAATCCGCCTACAGTAAGGAGGAACCATGGACTAACCAACGAAGTTTACGCTTACATGGCTGTCCCACGTGTCAGGGAGCTGCGCTTAGAACCCTTCCAGACGAGTTTCTCGAACGTCAAAGTTTACCGGGTTGCCTTCCGAACCGAATCCTGAGGTTCGATTACGTATCGAACTCATAATCCATGACGAGTAATGAGCCTGGCTTGGACAGCACGAATATAGATTTCCCAGGTACCTGGTCGCATAACCACGCTACTTTCGTTCTAGGTCGTTGTTTCAACTTCTCTCATCTATCCAGCCTGCCTGAGCTCAACACATACGACAAACAGGACCCAGCAGTAGGGAATCTGGGAATTGAACGATTCAAATCCATACAATTAACTGCCTCCTTTTCTAATGAACCGGTCTGGCAGTGCTACGTGTTGCTCCATTTTACTCAAGGCTCTGAGTAGACGCACATGCCAAGTCATTCTAGACGCATCCTGCCTGACACTCTCCAAACGTTTGTAGATTCTGGTCATCAATCATCATCTACAGACTTATAAGAGTCCCCTTGGACCGAGCTGTTGTGTATGGCAAGCACCAGCCTCCATAAAGAATCCTCGAACCATACCTCAACAACGATGGACGAGTCATCCCTCGTATAGATCCTTGCCGCCAGTGATTGAGATCCGTTGAGCAAGGGGCTTTGCTTGTGTAACAGTACCAGACAGATGTGGGCGTATTTCTCGCCGGCTCTGAGGCTGACAACTGCCATGGCCTTAGTCGTAAGATAGTACGCCACTCGCTCGAAACAGTAACAAGTTTGGCTCTACCCGCCGAGAGCACAACGTTGTTCGAGTTGTTGCCTGTTATCTTAACGCATGGACCTGAAGAGCTCATGAAATTCCGAGGAGAAGGCATGAAAAGAGGACGCCACAAACACGGAAGTTCGGCCCGCACTGCGAGCAAGGCACGAGGAGGCAGTTCAACGGTGACCGAGCCGCCATCGCGCTGGGAGCTAGATTGTTGAAGACGTCACCCTTGAGGCCTACGTCGCCTGTCCACGAGGAGCTCAAGGTCTGCGCCGTGGTCGAGCAACAGGTATAAAGACGCGGAAGCCTGCCCTTCTCGAGACGCTTCATCTTCTGCAACCACTCCAGACTCCAGACTTCACAAGCACAGCCGAACGAGCAGCACCTTTCTCCTCAAATATTCGTACTCGACAAACTTCAAAATGGTCAAGTTCGCTCCTCTCATCGTTGCCATCATGGCCGCCATCTCAGGCACATCAGCAGCCGTCGCCGCCCCGCCTCCCTTCAAGCAGGCTTGCACCTTCCCCTACGACGTCTGCGGTTGGACCCTGACCGACGGTGTCCGCGGTAAGTCATCGTGTCACTTGCCCGCATGCGGCGGTTTCAGCAGACAAGACTGACGTTTTTACCTTTAGCCTACGACGTAGAGGTTCTCCGCGCCGCCGCCAAAGCCGCCGGCCAGACAGTCGACCCCAACGGCGACCAGACTCTCCTCTACGACGCCATCTACAACTGCCAGGCCGGCGGAGCTATCGCCTGGAACCGCTACTGCGGCAAGGGGAAGTGCGACGCCGGTCTGCAGGTTCCCAACGCCAACTGTCGTGCCTAAGGGGCTGGCTCGCCCTTTTATTTGCGAGTAGGCTCTCGTAGGGTAGATCGGCAAACCAGGGCTTGATTTGGATGTAGTTCGTTTCGTCGACGGGCGGGGCGAGTTCCATTCCTCAAGACGGACCTGTCATAAAGTTGTGAGCAAGAGGTAGAATTGCTATGCCGCAATGGCTGGGTAAAGGGGACGGGGATCTTAGATTTTGCTTCTCTTTATGTACTCATCAGTTGGCCAACTTTTCACTCTTTACCAAAGTACATTTATATTCATCTATCCTTACTTTGCTTCCTATGAATGCCTAGATGTCTCTGGAACATGCGTGTTATACTGGAGAAAGCAGAAACAGGTGCTGATTAGGGCACTCCACAGTTCTCTTGGACCATTGGGCCTTGGCAAGGATCAAGAAACCTTTCGAAGGGCCATGCTAGGTGGGCGTGTGAACGCAGCTAAATGGGCGTGTCGATCTGGCTAGGTGCGCGTTCCCATACTAGAGTCTAGATGCTAAGGGCCCGAGGAAAGGGGTGGCGATGAAGGACTTCACTTAATGTTTCATCTCATCACCACTGACCCACATTCGCCCCGCGGCGATAAGGTCTCCTCCGCAGTTACTCGACAGTCGGGACGGACGTACTGCCGACGCCACCAAAGAAAGATACATGGCTCCCAAGCTTTGAGGCGTTGAAGATTCGATGCAGCTAAGGGACTCAAGCTTCGTAGCTGATGGCTAGCTTCATTGCTTGTCCAACGGCCCGTGTCTTGGAGGGTGACTGACAAGGGCTATTGGCTTGGCCCGTTCAGCGAGGGCCAGTATTGGATAACAGCGCCATTAGACATGGAGACTTTGCTGTGATACGGAGTACGAGTACATACAGCAAAGTACCACACAGCACATAGTGGAATCGGCTTCATCAATATGAGTCACGCCGTCTACGCCGCAGGACCGCGTCAAAGTCAGAACCTAATATGGTCCTCGACGTCTTGTTACAAAAGGGGCCCTCGCGCCCTCTGCTCGAATTCGGTTCCTATTTTCGCTTCGCAACTCCAAGCTCTTCGATGCATCGTGAATTAAATTTTCCTCAGGTAAGACAGATCGCGTTTCCACTCGGACCTGGCACATTGCTGACCTGTGTTCCAGCAAACCACAAGTACCGCAAGTTGTTGTACATACATACAGGCCCGTCCTCCAAGTGGAAGGTGGGCATGTGCACCCCGCCTGTTTTCAATGCGGTACGGTACCTAGAGACTCACCACATTTTGGCTGCCAGTCAATGTATTCGTGCCCTTCCACAAGTGTGGAGAGCTGCAACCTCATCACTGAATGAGGGCATTTCCGGCGTCCTGCCTAACATTGGCGTCACAATTGACCATACAAATATGTTAGTCGAGGAATATAGGAATGCAAGCACCTTACCGGGGCCAAACTGCGTCGTCTTTTAATTTGTGGACACTGAATCTGATTCAGCGACCAGCGAGACTAACACCAAGAGGGCAGGTTGGACACGCGGGTGGGCCGCAAGATAGGTGGTGATGCCAACCAGCTAACGACTTTCATAGGCGTTCAGACAAGAGCGGATATACGGCAATCCCCGCCATAACTTTTCACTCGCCTCTTGCCCGGTTGTTGGTGATCAGCACTCCCTTTCTCCTTCCTCTCTGGTTCAAGTTCCCAAGAGCAAGGTAGGCTCTTTCTCCCAGCCTTCGTGCTGAACGTGCAGCATGGCTACGAGCGAGCCCAGCCAGAAAGACATCCGGCTCGAGTCGTCCAGTCAGGTTCCCTGATGGTGGACAATGGATCCATTCCGTGTTTTAGACTCTATCGGCCAACAACAATAATAGCCTGATAGCATATTTACGAGTTGCGACATAGGGGCAATTTACCATGTTACCGGGCATGAGCGATCGGCCGCTTCTCCCAGATAGGCATGTCGATAGACAAAGTGCGGTTATCGGACGGCGGTTATCTCGTCCTTTGCCACGCTCCTCGACACATGTGCCCCCGGCAGGGAGCACGGCATACGGCATACAGAATTCCCAGATTGCAGAGCGACTCGGATGGACCACTGCTGGTTCGCTGCCGACCGGAACAGCGCGCCCTATTGCTTCTCCGGGTTTTTGATCTCTTGCCCGAAACAGTTACACCATGTGTGATGATACCGCCACCTCGCACCCAGACTGGGCTCGCAGGATGAAACGGTGATAAATACCCGGCAGCCGCCCGCTTTAGGCCTTGGAAGCCTCTGTGTCTTGCGTTGCTGTCCACTGTGCCTCGACTGCGCCCGACAGAGTACCCCCAAGGAAACAGCGAGCTTCATTGCCAGCCATGGGCTTCACCTGGAGAGGCAAGACTTCGGAGCGGCCCGTGACCGAGGGCATCGCGCCCGTTGCTAGCGGGTCCGACTCGGTTGGCGAAATCGTCGGCGATCCGGACCAGGACCTGCGCAAGTTCAAGAAGCAGCACCAATGGGATCCTTTCCTCGAGGTCGACAAGCTCGACGCCGTTGAGAATGCCATCGAGACGGGTGATGTCGAGAAAGAAGCGGCTGTCGAACACTCACTGCTCGATGATTCGCCCTACCCCGAGGTGCGAGCATCGGTCAAGCCCACCGACGACCCGGACCTGCCGGTCAACACTATCCGTGCATGGACCATCGGATTCATCACCTGCACCATCGTCACGGCTTGCAACGTGCTCCTGGGCCTGCGCATCTCGCCCATCGTCATCCTGTCGAACGTGGTGCAGCTGCTGGCCTACCCGATGGGTGTGGGCTGGGCGCGCTGGATGCCAAAATATCGCTTCAGGCTCTTGGGCCACGAAATGAACCTTAACCCAGGCCCGTTCAACATGAAGGAGCACACCATCATCACCATGATGACGGCCGCGGGTTCCCAGGCCAGTTACGCCATCGACATCCTGCTTGCTCAGGAGGTCTTCTACGAGCAGTACTTCCACTGGGGTTTCCAGATTATGCTCATCATCTCGACCCAGGCCATGGGCTTGGGACTCGCCGGCGTCTGCCGCCGCTTTCTTGTGTGGCCGGCAGCCATGGTGTGGCCCGCGACCCTTGTCACCACCACGGTCATGAACTCGCTGCATGACCACAGGCCCTCGGATCCGTCGCTCAGCAGCGGTTGGCGCATCGGCCGTTACAAATTCTTCCTCCTTGTCGCCGCCTGCACCTTTGTGTGGGAGTGGATTCCCGAGGTCTTCGCCCAATTTCTGCAGTTTTTCACCTTCGTTACCTGGATCGCACCCAACAACGTCGTCGTCAACCAGCTCTTTGGTGGCTTTACCGGAATGGGCATCATCCCGCTCGGCTTCGATTGGGCCACCATCTCGGCCTTCCTGTACAGTCCGCTGCAGACGCCCGCCTTCGCGCATTTCAACGTCGGCGCTGGCCTGGTCTTTGTGTTCATCGTCTGCATCGGCATGTACTTTGGCGGGCCTGACTTCTACAGGTACCTGCCCATCAGCGACAACCACAACTACGACAACACGGGCGCGGTCTACGACACGTCGAAGATCCTGACACCCGATTTTACCTTCAACCAGACGGCCTACGAGGAGTACTCGCCCCTGTTCCTCCCAGCCACTTTCACAATGAGCTACGCTATGTCCTTTGCCGCGCTCATCGCCACCGTAACCCACGTCGCCCTATTCTACGGGCCCGACATCTGGTCCCGTGTCAAGTCGGCCAAGACCGAGGTCTCAGACGTGCACCTCAAGCTCATGCGCAGATATCGCGAGGCCCCCGAGTGGTGGTTCCTCGCTATATTCGTCGTTAGCTTCGTGCTCGGCCTGATCGCCTCGATTGTTTACCCCACCCACCTGACGTGGTGGGCCTACATCATCGCCATCGTGATCGGCGTCGTCCTGATCGTGCCCGTCGGCATCATCCAAGCCATCACCAACCAGCAGACCGGCCTCAACGTCATCACGGAGCTTATCGTATCCTACATGCTCCCCGGCCGCCCCGTCGCCATGATGATGTTCAAGAGCTTCGGCTACATGATCAGCTACAACGGCCTGCAGTACGTGTCCGACATGAAGGTCGGCCACTACATGAAGGTCCCTCCCCGCTCCATGTTCGCCGCCCAGTGCTTCGCCGTCATCTGGCTGTCCATTGTCCAGATCTGCACGTACAACTTCCTCCGCGGCAACATCGAGGGCGTCTGCACCCCGCACCAGGCCCAGGGCCTCACCTGCCCCAACGCCCGCACCTTCTACAACGCCAGCGTCATCTGGGGCGTCATCGGCGCCAGGCGCATGTTCGGCGTCGGCTCCCTCTTCTCCTGGATCAACTGGTTCTGGCTCATCGGCTTCGCCCTCCCCGTCGTCCAGTTCTTCGTCGCCCGCCGCTATCCGCGGAGCGTCCTCCGCTACGTCTTCTTCCCGACGATCTTCGGCGCCGCGGGCATGATCCCGCCCGCCAACATCTGGTGGCTCGGCCAGTGGGTCGTCGTCGGCGTCATCTTCAACTACTTCATCCGCCGCCGCTGGCCCGGCTGGTGGACCCGCTACGTCTACACCCTCTCGGGCGCCCTCGACGTCGGCACCGCCCTCTGCATCGTGCTCATCGGCCTCGGCCTCGGCCTCGGCAACGCCACCTTCCCGGAATGGTGGGGCAACACCGTCTTCGCCAACACCCTCGACTACGCGGGCACGGCTGTTACAAAGGTCCTCCCGGGCGATGGGTCCACTTTCGGCCCTACGAAGTGGTAGATGGTGCTCGTTGCGGCGTGCTTCTCGTTGTTGCTTCCTACATCGCATTATACATCGTTGCTTCTCCTACGGATGTGTGATGCCTTGACATAGTTGGCACTTAGATAGCAGTCACGACCTTGGTAGTATGAGTTCACGAGTTTCATGTTACACAACGCCACCAATTGTGAAGTACAATATCTAAATGGTCCTAAACCATGATGAAAGGAAGTTGTTCCTACAAATGTTACGGGGGTTGTGATGCCTGTCTGCTACTTCGCTAGGCTTTACTAATCGACGGCTTGGACATGAATCCAAGTGCTAGTAGATACTCTTACGCCTCCTTAAGTCTCACAGTGTTAAGTAGTTAGTTGGCACGAATTACCTTGGGGTCATTTTGATGAACTTATAATACCCCTAAATACATGTCTTTTGAGCTCCGAGCTGTGACTAAGCTGTCTTACTGCTTACCGACACCCCAGCAATAAGATTAGGCAAAGTGGAAGGTTCATCTCCATCTGTATATAAGAGAATTCTCCAGACCGCGACCAACAACTATTGTTCGAAACAAGTGTATTGGGGCTTTCTTCCTACAACAAGCAACTGAACTTTACACATAGTTGTTGCGCATCTCACCTCCCACAAATCTCAATCCTCTCGCACCATTCAAATCGCAGTCGCCATCGACTTTCTCACTTGCCATCGACTTTCTCAGTCCACCCATCATCGCCCGAAATGCCTGAGCAGGGCTCACAGCCAACCTGCCCTGCACCATGGGACCGCTCAGACCCAATCCAACAAGAGCTCACCACCATCTTGAGCTCCCTCAAACACGACGCCTTGCTCATGGGTATTCTCTCCCTTAGCAACGACGGCGTCATGAGATCCTTCACGGCGGACCGCCATGTCGTCGACGCTGTTGGGCTCAGCCCTGCGCAGATCGCAGCGTACCTGGATCGCATGCCTTCGGCCTTCAGGCAGGATAATACTCTGCTCAAGCAAGCCGATGGCACAAAGGTACCGCGGGAACAGTGGTTTTCTCCCGATAAGGCTTTGCTTCCCGAGCCGATGAGCCAGGAGGTGAGGAAAGAGACGGAGCAGCGGACGCGAGAGGACGAGGAGAGGGGGCTTGGTTCGGTGAAGACGAAGCGGGAGGAGATGGAGGCTAAGGGGATGAAGTTTGCTTAGAGCGCTGGCTTCATGTTGCTACTAATCAATGTTCTCATGTTTATGTGCGCTCTATTTGAGTCCAGGAGGACCGGTCAAAACATCAATACTACTTCTTAATTACTGTTGGAATCACCAGGTGTGGTGATGCCTGTAGTCGACTATCAGGTATCGATAAACAAAGCAAACAAAGCAATCGCAAACAATGGGCGTTAGTGGTCTCTATTCTTCTGTGTGTAAGGAAGGAGGCTAGGTACGGCCTCGACATGGCCCCGCAAACCAGTGGGCTCAATGGAAGGGAATTGTTGTGCCGAACTAGAGACAGATATAGATTCCCATTGATAACTCACTTGCCGGGACTGGGCATCAGCTCAGCTTCATCCCAAGAGTGACAATCCACTTATGTTCGGCTTGAACTACTGGTATCAGATACGCACGCGAAGCTTAAAGCACCCTCGGCACCATTATGCACAAGACCGGAGCCGGACCTCCTCAAGACTCCGTGGGAAATTCCAGGCGGCATGCATCGTACATGGCAAAATACCGTCTCTCTCTTCAACAACCAGTGACCGGGTCCCCAGATTCCGAAACTTCCCTCACAGTCATACTGACCCAGTTCCAGGCGCAGGTGTTCGACTCCGGCACTCGACCGATTTCCACAAAGCTAACGATGACTTACAATACCACAGGCTTGCGTCTAGACCACAGCTGCCAGAGCCTTCATGCCCACCCACCACCACCAGTCGGGCGCTTCAGTGCGCCCCAACCCTCCCCAACTCCCCAAGCCTAACTCGACTCTCTGAGCAATCCACCTCCTCGCAAAAAGCGGAACGCACCCTTCCCGAAAGAATCATCACAACCTGCACAAGTCACGAGCCCACCTATATATGCAACAAACAAATGCATCCTCACTACAGCGCACTCCATGACCGCGCAGAATCGCAACCGCCCAAACTATCACCTCTTTACTCCTATTATAATCGCGAAACAGACCCACAACAAAACTTCATATCCGAGACACACTTATATGTAAGTACACGCTCCCAGAGACTTGGTGTGGTTGTTCTCTTTTTTCCCATTTCATTTTCGCCACTGTAATAATCCTTAACGGCGACGGGAACACTTATGCAGGAAGTACAACATGCTAGTTCCCGGAGAAGATGTTTACTTGACAGCCTGCCGTAGCATGCAAATCCCGCCAGGATACCAATTGAACGAGACATGCCCTAGCTGTCGGCAGAATACGAAGCTGCAGTGGTTCTTAGCTAGGAGTCAGTGCCACCGTTGGTTGCAGGACATGATGGACCTCCTAGTCAGTGCAAGGATGCATACCTGATGCTCGAACGTCAACTTGTAAACAAAAAACACTCACGTCGTTGCACCAGATATTGCACTGACCTCCACACTCGTTGGTCCTTGGTTTCCTGCGTGGTACATGATGTGCGAATGCTTGCAGCAGGTATATCAACGACGATGTTGTTCCAGGAGTCACCATGGAACTCGATATCCTAGTCCTGTGTCGGGTTCTGGCCGCACATGAGGTGCCCGAGGGCGATAGGAACGAAAAAGAGGCAGAACAGACCTGATTCTGCGTCCAAAATGACTGGATTCTCGCATTGCGACTCAACTAGGACTCACTCAGTCATATATATAAGAAGATCTATACACATCATCACGCTATATACAAGCAAGTTGGTATCTATATCAACGCTACACTCCAACATTCGCTCACATGCCTTCCCATCACTCATAAATACGATTACGCCCGTCTATCTACCAAGTCCCCAACCCCCCATCCCACCCCCGTTTGGTCCCTTGCCCTTCCTGTAACCCCATCCCAAACCCCCCTTGCCCGTCGCCCGCCGGCGTGGTCGGTTCCGTCCCGGGCGCCGAGTGATGTTGTTGATGATACCTATACCCGTGATGCCCGTGCAACCCCCCACCACCACCACCACCCATCTGATTCCCGTTCCCGTCCGCCCCAAACGCCGCATAAGCAAACTCCTCGGCCGTCATCGTCGGCCCGTAGGAGAACGCGTCCATCGGTTGGACACCGTGCTGGCCGCCGCTTCCGCCGCCGGTCTGCGAGGGATCCGTCGCCCAGCTTCCGGCGGCGGCGTGGTGTTGCATGACGGGGTGCCACATCCCCGCCGCCGCCGACGCGGTGGTGAGGCCCGGTATCCCGGCGCCTCCGACGAAGCCCGGGTGGTCCGACACGCCGGGACTCAGCAGCCCGACGTCGAACTCGCCGCCGTATTCGGGAGGAGGAGGTATTTGCGGCTGCTGTTGGGCGGCGCCCGTCATGACCGGCATGCCCGAGATCCTGCTCCTCTTCGTCCGCTGCTCGGCGGCCGGATCGACGACGCCGTCGTCGCCTTCTTCCTCCGTCACCTCGCCCAGCACCGCTCCCGCCGCCATCTGCGGCACCCCGCCGGGCGCAGCACTCCAGTCGGGCGGCCCGACCCCGGCCGCGGCCATCTGCAACGGCACAGCAGCCAACATCCTGGGCGGAGGCGACAGCGCCATCTTCATCCCCCCAGGCCGCCGGCCCGCGTGCGCGATGAGCCGCTCGGCAAACTGCGTCCGGCTGTTGGGCGTGGCGCTCAGCGTCTTGACGAAGAACTCGAGCGGGTCGATGGTGAACCCCCGCCTCCCCACCCCGAGCACGCCGAGGTCGCCGCCGCTCGCAAAGTCCATGCCCATGCCCAGTCTCCCTCCGACGTTCGGCCCCGCCGAGTCGCACGCGCTGAGGGCGTCGATGTAGGCCGCCCCGATCTTGAAGATCTTCTCGAAGATGCCCATGCCGTGCACCTCGACGGCGGTGCTGGGGAGGGACTCGAGGATGGAGACGGTGCTGCGGGCTATCTCGAGGGGGAAGGCCACGTCCATGCTCTCGTGCGGCGAGGACCAGCTGAGGAGGTGGCGCTGCTCGGAGCTCCGCCAGACGATGAGGCGGAGCCATTGTTGGGTTATGAGGAGATCGGCTTTTTGGATTGGGGTCGGGTCGGGGTCCGTGTCTTCTGTAGATGCGGCGGAGTGGAAAGGGAAGGCCGAGGGTGCTGCGTCGGGGTCTGGTTTGGTGGGTGTTGTCGTCTGTGCGGTGTCGAAAACGGAGGTTGGGACGATGGTGGAGGATGGGGTGATGATATCTTGAAGGCTTCGTGCGGTTCCTTCAGACGAAGGCGTGGTGGCTCGCGAGCGCGTAAGAAACGCTGGCGGGCGAGAGAGGATGTCCTGTAGGGCGAGGTAGGTATCGTTGCTGACGCTGGGATCGGAGCTGTCGTTCCAGGCCGCGACAAACGCCTCGTCCAGCGGCACGTAGGACGATATCAGCTGCCTGAAACCCGAGTGTATGTCGGGAGCCTCGTATGCGTGTCGTGTTCGTGGTAATGAGGGCGTCTTCTTGAAGGTGATGGGCCTGTTGCGCAGGATGGCAAAGGACCTAGGCGGAGTCAGCAGAGACGCAGGTGAACAGCTTAACGGCGCCGCGCTTACCGTTCAGTGACGAACAGGATCCAGTATACCCGCAGCCGACACAGCTTTTCTTCCGGACTTAGGCCGACATAGGTCGCATCGTCGTCCAGCCCCAGGTCTAACGCCAGCGTGAGGGCCTCTCGGAGGTAGACCCACGATTTGCGCGACTGGTCGATCTCAAAGAAAGATGTCGACAGCCAGAACGACGAGATCACAGCATACAAGGACTGGTCCTCGAAGAAGTCGTACGACTGCCTCACAGATATGCACTCGTCGATGAAGAACCGGCCTGCCGCCTCCCACGACTCTGGCCCCGTCGCCTGTATGCTCTTGCCAGACATATGCAGACAGGTGAGCGCACATAGCGCGTAGATGAGGTTCTTCTCGGCGAAGGTCATGGGCCGGAGGATCATCTCGCGGATTGCGGGCATGTAGAGCAGCGGCATGATGGGGTAGATGTGCTCGTAGTAGAGCTCGACGCACTGGGGGATGAGGTAGAAGTAGTTCCGCGTCGTCGGGCGGTACTGGTCGCTGGAGTAGAGGCCCCTGGGCTCCCGCACCGACCTGGAACCGGGAGGGGTCCTGCTCCCGGTGTCCGGCGGCGAGGACGGGACAGAATTAGGCGCCGTCTGCGGCGCGCTGATGTCCCCTCCATCGGTTGACCTCTCAGCCGGGTCACAGCTGCTCTCCCTGCTGTTTCTCCGGCTGCCACCCTGGCCTTCTTGGGCTCTCAACTCATTGATGACCCGGCCATGGCCACGCTTTGGACCCCTTTTGCGGGGAACGTGGTCTCTCTTGCAGGTGAGAGCGGCATTGATGCATTGCAGGCAGGGGAACTGGCCGTCGCACCGGATTCCTAGCAAAGACAGTAAATGTCAGTTGTTGTGCTGTGATGGCACCAAGGGGACACAAGACAAGCAGTTACTTCTCCGGCGGCAGTGGTCGCAGACGGTGCGTTTGGCAGATGGAGCGGCGCCGCCGGCAGTGGCAGCCCCGCCGGTGGGCCAGGTGCCGGTGACACCTGCCCCTGACTCGGCCCGGGCGCTGACTGATGCGGGCGTGCGGCCGAGACCTGTCGATCTCGCTTGCATCCTCGGATCACTGTCCATTCCCGCAGCAAGGACGAGGGCTGCAAGGCAGGAAGGCACCACAGTACGGGGGCAAGGCAGAGAACTCAAATCGCAGAACTCAATCGGACCAAGGGCTAAGGCAGGCAGGGAGGGGGAAACACGAAGGGTTTTGGCGAAGAATCTTGCGATTGATTCTGTTTCGCCCCTTCGGGCAAATGCGGGGAAGAGGCTTCAAAATCGACACAAAACCTTGCAAACTCTAAACTATCGTCAGGTGATCCACTTCTGCCGCTAAACCACGCTTAGATCAATGAAATGACGCTAAACCACGCTAAACCACGCTAAATCAGGAGCTGCCGACCGCTCCATCTTGGGTTGGACTTGGCAACAAATTTCAATTTGAACTGCATCGAATTCCAGACTTCAGCAAGATTCCCTAGAGCGATTCCATCGAACAAGCACTCGGAAAGTGTCAATTACATGACAAGCCGTGCGACGTGAGTCCACGTACTACCGTCACTTGTATCAGACCTGGCACCCGCCACTGTCTACAATGCCTGGCGTCATTGCTTCAGCGATGATTGGCAACAGGAACGGCTAGCGTGATTGACCAAGCCAATGTGATGCGGCTGAAAGTTCCTTGGGTTCCTCCGGCAATACAGAGCCTACGGCGCAAGTGCGCAACTGACGCTTCTACCGTCGACGCCAGCTTTTCATCCGACCTGTAACATCTTTGGCAGTTTTCCATCGTTTGTCTCCTCACTTGCATCTTCCAGTCCCTGTGGCTCAATGCTGGGCGACTTAAACTTTGATCCGGCGTAAGTGAGGCGATTACCATGGAACCTGCCGTACGTGAAGGCATTTGCCGGCGATGACAGGTATTCGAACGAACCCTCACAATGAACCACAACTTGGAAGGACAAGACACTTTCCAAGGCGAACGTTTTCATGCTGTCATGGATGACATCGGAATGAGAGTCTGGGAACTGGACTGTGCTGGTTGAGGCTCTGCACTGAGGGTTTATGGACGGAGAGATGATTGAGGAATTCTCCAAGGTTTAGTAAATGTCGAAGCGGATGCTAAGACAGGGAAGGTGAGACTTCATCTCAAGCCCATCTTTCTTTGTTGAGGAGGCCGAGACCGCGGACTGCGAGACAAACGTTGATGCGTGGCCCAGAGCTGCCCCCGACTGTTGTGTGCGAGCTGTGAAGAAGATTTTGTCCAGAGTTCTTCGCTGCGGATCTCCCCGCAAAGCCAAAGCGAAATATCACTCTTTCGGATTCCACGATAGCCTCAGTTCTCAGTCGGCCCGCTTCGCAGTTAGCCCTGAGGTGAGCGCGTCCATGAGGATCGTGTTGGTGTTCGTCAACATATGGCCTTTCTCATTCCCGTGGCAATCTGGCACCTGCGTTATCCTATAAGTGGGCAGAAAGGTCATGCTGGAGGATGCCAGCAAGCCGGAGATGTCTTGGATGGATCGCATGTTTCATCCTTCCTATTATAGCTGACGCATTGCTGACGGATTGCACACGTGTTACTTGGTTTACAGACGGTCGCGATACCGTCAAAGATCCCACCGCTGTGGACTTCTAGAGGTGAACATACTTCTCTTCTGCTGCATCGATATGGCAAGATGTGGTACTAAGCGAATTCATCTGGTTCAAGGACGCTTTCAACAAGCGATCCTGAAGCTTGGGATGGAGACCAGGCTCGGGAAGTCATGATGGTCGCCTCGGCCTCCACAACATGGCTGGGCTTGTACTACCCCAAGCGAGACCGTTGATTTTTCGGACTTCGGCCAGACCGAAGTGTCCGAGGTGGTGAGGACTGAAAACTGAGGAGCTCACCGAACTGTCCGCCTCCCGAGTGACTAGGTCTCTGGGTTTTGTCTTCAGCTATCGGGCAAGCTCGTGTTGATATCAGGCTGGGAACGATCTTCCATTTCCAGCGAAAGGAAAGCCCCGGATCAGTCATACGCCTGCGGTCGAAAAGGTGCCTGGTTCAGTCGTACCAGGTGTGACTAGATGTCGTGGAAAGATCCTCTTGCGGTTTTGACGGTCTTCGAAGTCGCACTGGCCGGGCGCTGCTCCACCATGACTAACTCTGAACCACATCATGACCTTGGTATGGGGATTTATGCATCTGACTCTAGGACGGGAGGCTCCAATCGGCCAATCTCCTACACCTAGTGGATCAAGAGAGAGCGACCGATAACGTGTCTTAACCGTATTGAGCAAACCCAGTGTTACAGGGCGATGACTGCGTATGCTTCTGTCACCGAAACGGAAGATCACGACCTTGTGGCACCCGAAGAAGAGCCTCACGCAGGATACCTGGATCAACTGGACTGTTGGCAGGCTCCGGTGTGACCCAGCTAACACATAATAAAACCAGATACTCTCCTGCAACGACCTTCAGCCCTTGGTTTGGGTCTCCAACGGCAAGGATCAAGACAAAGCATCGGCAGACCGAGCTAACACCACCTGGAGGCGAATATGTACCAGCCTCTTCCTACGAATACCAGCATCCGGCTACTGCGCATCATCTCCAAGCCTGAAGACGATCCAGTATGTTGCCTGGACACCTTAGACGTTGATGACGACGTAGTGTACACCTGTCTCTCCTACACATGGGGTGATCCACTGGACCACCAGCTCTCGTCACCCAGCAGTACGCCACTAGCCGAGCCATCACCTGCTCGGTCAGTCACACTCGACTCTGGTTACAGCATTGACGTCACACCCAACCTTTTCGATGCCCTGCGGCACCTGTGCAGCAACGGATACTCTAATGAGACTGCCGACGCTGAGTCTGGTAGAATCAAAAACTACCTCTGGATCGACGCAATATGCATCGACCAAAGCAACACCGACGAGAAGAACAAGCAAGTCTCGCTCATGGGCCGCATCTACGAAAAGGCGCAGACAGTCATCATCTGGCTAGGTCGAGAAGACGAGCACCTCGCCGGTGCCGCCAAGGTCATTTGCCGACTTTCCTCCTTCAACCCGAAGCAAGCCAGGAGACGCTTCCAGGACATCGACGACCCGGAGCTCCTCGAGACGGTTGGAATCAGCCAGCGGCAATGGGTTGACTACGCCGCCTTCCTTCAGAGGCGCTGGTTCGGGCGCATCTGGGTGGTGCAGGAGAGCTTCTTCTCCGGCAGCAAGGAGGTCTGGTGCGGAGACAAAATCCTGCCATGGTCCAAGCTGATGACTACCGCCCAGCTGCTCGAAGAGACACACCTGGATGCGGTGCTCAAGGCGTACGTCCTCACCATGCTGGAGAAGCCCAAGTTCAAGGGTAGCATCAAGACGAAGCTGTTCGACAACCGGCTGAACAACCAGCAGGTCTTCGGCAAGCTCAGCAAGATGTCGGCCCGGTCCCTCAATCTCGGACAGCTGCTGTACTTCAGCCGCTGCTTCAACGCCACAGATCCGCGGGACCACGTCTTTGCCGTCCTGGGCATGTGGGAGGCGTCGCAGGTATATCGCGGAACGTCGCTCCGGATACGGCCCGACTACGACGCCTCGGTAGCGGATATCTACATTCAGGGCACATACATGGCTATATACGAGTCTCAAGACCTCGGAATGCTGGGGCTCGTGGAGGATGCCGCCTTCCGCGACGACCCTGACCTTCCCTCGTGGGTGCCGGAGTACAGAAACGGACACCGGATGCTGCCGCTCACGAACCAGGTGCGGAGTGGGACACGTTCCTGCCGCTGGAATGCCAGCGATGGACTAATCTGGACCAGACCTACCACCAGCAAATGGTCCAGAACCCTGCCCGTTGAGGGTCTTCTGGTCGACGTCGTAGAGGACGTCGGCCCAACACATACAGAGATTGACATGGAGTTTCTGCTCAAAGACATGTTGCGTCTCCTGGTCGACTACCCCTTCGACATATACCCCAGCCAAGGCGTATCCCCGTCCGAAGCCTTCTGGAGGACCATCATCCAGGACACCTATCGCGAGGAACCGGCACACAACGAAGCCGCAAGAGAAGCATTCGTCGCTGCAGCCGTGGGCAAGATGTTGGATCTCGATGCCGAAATATCTGCCGTCGCTGATGCAGACTACAGCTGCACGTCAGCCAGTCAGGAGCTCAAGTGGCTAGTGTCCCTCCGAAGTCAAACGATCGCCCTCCTCTCCCAGACATCGACCAAAGCCCCATTCAACCGTATCATTGCTGCCATGGCACAGAGAACTGCACCCGACCCACGGGGGAGGGAAGACTTTGACGAAAGCGTTCGCATTGCATACTACAGACGCAGGCTGTTCAGGACAAGGAATGGTTATTTCGGTATCACAGCACAATCACTGCACCAAGGGGACTGCGTGTGGATTCTTGCTGGTGCAGACACGCCATTTGTGCTGAGTAAGGTACAGGAAAATACCTGGAGAGTTGTTGGGGAGGCATATGTTTTGGGCATCATGAACGGTGAGGTGTTGACGAGTGGGCAAGACTTGGAGAAGTTGGTTTTGCGGTAGTCCCGCTGCCCAGTCTTGCCAGTAGCTGATCAATTGCACTGTCTTTTATTCTCCTTGCTCGACCTACTTTACATGAGAAGATCTCTTTCTTAATCACCTAATCTTTGCGTTGCGTGTCTACAGGCCCAGCCTTCCTGCTTCTTCTCCATCATCTAGAACGAGTACGTCCACAACGGAGCTTGACTCAGTTCGCCAGTTCTGGCTCCAGCAGCCCAGAATCAAAGATAGACTTCACAGTATCCTTGACACTCTTTTCCAGACTCGTGTACTCCAGGCCCAGAACCTCCCTCGACCTGGCATTATTGAACTGATACACCCTTTCGGGGAGATCATCCTCCGCATCCTTCGGGGGCAGTCTATCAGCCAGCTCCGGGTACGCCACGCTTACAATCTCCGCAATCCTCTTATTCGAAAAGTGTTCCCCAACGACATAGAACCTCTGCCCACCAGCCTTGTCCACCATCAGTGCCCTCACATGCGCCAGCGCGACATCCCTGACATCAACAAACGTGAACACCGGGGCAGTTGGTTGCAGCCTGTTTCGCATCTTCCCCTGCAGCATATCTCTGATTCGGTGGTTGGACGCGTTCATCGCGTCCAGGCTGGAGAGATGCCGCTGTAGCGGACCAAAGGTGTAGGTGTTGTTGATGGTCGCCAGGTCGAAGTTGGGCCGCTCCGTCTCCACGAACTTCCAGGCCGCCCTTTCGGCGTAGATCTTGCTGGCTTTGTACGCGGTATTGGGCTGGAGGGCTTCCTCCCACGTTATCGGGGCCCAGAAGGTCTCGTCGTAGACCTCGGCGTGGTCCTTCGGGTTCAAGATGGCGGCGCTGGAGGATGTGAAGACGACGCGCTTGACTGTAGGCGCGTGAGCTTTGATGGAGTGCAGAATGCCTGTTGTGCCTTTGATGGCTGGGTCGAGGAAGTCTTTGACTGGGTCCTGCGGGTTGAGGTGGTAGGGTGACGCGGTGTGGACTACATAGTCGAATGGGGGGTCGGACTGGACGGCCTGGGGGGCAGTGTTAGGATTTGAGCTACGGGGGCGAACAGCATGGAATGTCATGTACCGCGTCGAAGGCGCCCTCCTTAGTAATGTCATCGACCACGACGTAGGAGACGTTAATTTTCGATGGGCTAAGGTAGGAGTCAAGTATACGCTGTCCCTTCTCCTGAGACCGCACGGTCACAACGACAGTGAAGCTACAGACTGGTCAGCAGGCGACGCTAGATCTCCGCCGGATAGTGTGGCAAACCCGTGATACAGGAGCTGATCGAGGACATGAGAGGCAATAAAGCCGCTTCCACCTGCGACGTCCGATTTGTCAGACAATCCGGTCAAAGCTGTTGGGGGTCACCGCTGGGACTGAGCCTACTTACCTGTGAGCAGCACCTTGCTAAGGGAAGAGCTACCTGATGACCACATTATGAGCCTGAACTCCGAGACTTGCAAACCAAAATGAGGCCCAGCAAGGATTGTATGTTCGACTTGGGTTTCAAAGTCCTAATGATGCGCTCTAACCTGGCGTTGGAGTAGGCACTTGCATGCTTCGGGGCTCCGGAGTCTTCCCCACCGCAGCCCGGCAGCGACGTCGCACATTGAATCCCTGGGGCGTCCCATCTTCGAATACATGAACACGGAAATTCCCACCCGAAAACGGGATCAAGACTACCTTCCGGACCTTTTGTTCAGTCCAAACCGCAAATGTCCGGAATGGTCCATTTTTGATGCCAATGCTTCCTCCCCTTTTGACAGTCCAGCTGACTGAGTCTCGCTCCTTATCTCCTATACATCGTTCTTCAACCATCCTACAACTTCCACACTACAATCAGAACCGATAGGTAGACTTACGAAGTTGTTCTTTCATATCACTGACGCCACAATGGGACACATCACTCCCGCAGCAGCCCAACGCGGCCTCGGAGTAATCATCATCGGCGGTGGCATCACTGGTCTCGCTCTGGCCCTGGGCCTACAGGCCCGCGGCGTCAAGTACATGGTCTACGAGCGCGCCTCCGGCTTCCACGAGATAGGAGCCGGCGTCGGCTTCAGCCCGAACGCCGAGCGGGCCATGATCGAGCTGAACCCGGACGTGCACCGCGCCTTTCGCCAAGTAGCCAATCCGAACGGGGAGGACTACTTCCAGTGGATTGACGGGTACCAGACTGGCGAGCTGATATACAAGCTCTACTTGGGCGAGGGTATGTTCCAGGGCTGTCGACGGTCCGAGTTAATCGATGAGCTGGCGAAGCTCGTGCCGAAGGAGAATGTCGTGTTCAAGAAGCAGGCTGAGATGATATTCGAAGACACGGACGGAAGGCCGACTGTTGTCTTCCAAGATCGAGAGAATGTCAGTGCTGATATCGGTTGGTAGCTCTCTTACCCTTGACTCCAAGAAGTCCCATCACTGACAGCAAGGATAGTCATCGGCTGCGACGGCATCCACTCCAAGGTCCGGCGTCTCCTCCTCGGCGAAGACAACCCGGCGTCATACCCGGGCTACACCCAAAAATACTGCTTCCGAGCCATGATCGGCACCTGCGAAGTCCAGGACGCCTTTAACAATCCTAACAAAGACATTACGTCGACTCGATACATGTACAACGGGCCCGGGGCGCACATAATAACCTACCCGGTGGCCATGGGCACCCTCTTGAACGTCCTCGTGGTCCTCTCCGATCCGGACGACTGGAACACGGCAGGCGGGAAGCACACGGTCATGGCCAAGAAGCGCGACATCGTCAAGGTCTTCGAGGCATGGCGGAGCCCCGCGGTCAAAGCTCTGATACGCCTGCTTCCCGAGGAGCTTGACAAGTGGGCTATCTTCGACATGCTGGACCACCCGGCCCCGAAGTACAACGACGGATGCGCGGCTATCGCTGGTGACGCCGCCCACGCCGCCGGTCCGCATCTCGGAGCCGGAGCGGGCTTTGGCATTGAGGATGCCGTTGTCCTAGCCACAGCCATAGCCCACGTCGACAAGAAGGTCAGTACGGGACGCGTAGCGGACGCCGAGAAGGTTGATATGTGCTCGAAAGCGCTGTCCGCGTACAACGGAGTGCGATACGACAGGACGCAGTGGCTCGTTGGGGCAACCCGTGAGGCTTGCTCCTACTTCCAAGCACATAACTTCTGTTGGCAGGATGAGAACGGATTGTCTATTTCCCCTTTTATCCCCCATGGTAGAGACGCCTCCATACTGTTGAACCGTGTACCGCCAGCAGATCGTGTACGTTGCTTAGGCGGACACGGACTCGATGAGAACGGGGCGCTTAGGGATGATATATTTCGGGGTGCTGGGCGCACTAGCTCTGCCACGGAAGAGGGCAAGGCGTCGGAATCAGAAATCAGTCGACTCTTCCATGAGATATGGGACTACGATATCGACCGGATGGTGAAGGAGGCTGTAGCCGGTCTTGGAGCTGCGGAGTCCACTGAGGAGGTGGTACATGAGCCCTGGCTGATAAGTTCTATTTGAGAAAGCGTCGGAGGGGGTTCTTTGGTGATTGGGAGGGTAAACACCTGCATTTGAATCACCGGTAGACAAGTGTCTCAACGCCTAAGGACGTGCCGCTAGCGTCCTAATCTAAAAGTATGGTGAAGAAGGCAGGCACCCTAATGAGGTGGATAATATTGCTCTGCTCTAATAGGTGATTGTGCAGCTGCGTTAGTAGTTAGGAGTTACACCACACTTTAACAGTCTCGACGTATTTCTCATCGCCTCTACCCTGCTCCCTAGGCACTTTACAATAAGACGTTATGACCGTCTCCCTCGAAGAGAGGACCCGAGAGCCTAGGACGACGGAATGTCAGGATGTCAGGATGGCTAAGCTACTCACAACGAGGGGCCGGCCTGATAGCTTTTTCAGTCGTGTCCCCGATTACGAAATGTTCCATGAGCAACATTCGACTGCCCGTCAATATCAACCTTTCTACACCGCGCGGGACTGTCCCGTGCATATCGGTACCCCTATATCTGTTTTGTCTTTTGGGCTGCATCGAGGCACTAGGCTGTCAGAGTGCATCGTTGCTGCCACTGCGACTATTTTCTCCTCGGAGCTGATGTTGTTTGCCGTAAGGACACGTTAATCTAGACGACTTTCACTAGCCCCTGGCATTTGCCCTGCTGCGACTTTTGCACACTTCGACACCGGCGCTAAGTTCCTGCCACACAAGTCGACACAGGTGAATGCGAAAAGTTTCAGCTCCAGCCGAGAGAGCAGAAAATGGATACCCTAATTACCAAGGGGCCCAAAACGCATCCGGGATCCCAAAGCTCAGAGATCCTGGTCTTTGTCCGCCCAGCTATGACGATGCTATTCAACCCATCACACCCTCAAAAAAGCACTGTGAACGCGAAATATCGTTCATATGTAGCTATTCCTGCACATCTTGTAGTGGGGAGGTATCGACGTCCGACACCGAAGGCCGGTGATCACTAGGGTCACAGACCAGCAGGCCTAGTTTTCATCCACGGATGTCGATGTGCCGTCCGAGCAGCGTCTCGGGGCCATCCGCAGATTCGACAGCTTCCGGATTCCCGGAGCCCGGATCAACCGAATAACATAATCACCAGCCGACCCGACTATACTAATCCATGCAGACAGAGGCCCCGGATCAGCGTCGTCCCTCCCCTAGCCTAACATTTTCCGCTCCACCGCGTAGAAACATCAGCTACACCAGGACCATCCAGTGTGAAGGCGACGCGTATGTCTCACTCTACGGCGGGATGCGCGTTCCGCTGGTAGAGTGGTGCGTTGTCGACTGGTACGGCGCGCACAAGCCATGCACCGGCAACGACACAAAGCACTATCCCTCGGCGAACCAACGGTGGGAAAGAGCGTTCTGTGCAGTGATCCTCCTCGCTGGGTCCAGGTTTGTCATCTTGCCGACCAGGTCCCGAAGCTCAGGATCGACGTACTCCCAGTGGCTGAACGGTTGTCTCCGATCCCCAGGAGGAAAGTCTTGCGAGAGTGCCACGATCCTCTCGAAGAAAGGGTTCTCCTGTCCAATGTGCTGCAGAAAGCCGTTGATGCCATCTTCATCTGCGAAATACGAAATGTGCCGACGGAGAATATATCGCCACGCGTCGTCGGCCGCTAACTGGTCGTCGCTGACTCGGAAAACCATTTCGTTGAGCATGACATATATCATCTAGGAGAAAGAGACTCAGTCATTCAAGACATGAAAGATGAGATTTTGTCGGCTCTTAACTTACCACAATCCCGAATGAGAACACGTCTGAGGCTTGGTTCTGAGCGGATCGAGCCCAGGCCTCGGGACTTCTCCACATTGGGTTTCCGCAAAGTGGGCCACGCAGATACTTGCCGGGAGGCACGATGACCGCATCATCGAGGTCCGAGATTTGGACTTCATTGACAGTAACGTTGTTGTCGCCTTCTTGGTAGTCCACAAGGATATTGTTGGGCTTGATGTCTGACTAACAATATCAGCTCTCGACACCGAGGACTTTGGGATGTACTACGCGTGTAGATTGTAGATGTACGTACCGTTATGTACAACGTCCCTCTGGTGGATATCAACAAGACCTTGGAGGGCGCGCCGAAGAATATCCTTGCGGGTCTCCGCAGAAAGAGGTTTCTGGCTGAGTCGGAGAACGTCTCCGGCCAAGAAGGGATAAATGAACAGCTCGAGTCGCCGAACGGTATCCTCAAATGTCCGGACATTTGGAGCAGTTTCAAGCAGTTTCTGCAGACTGAACTGATAGTCAAATTCCCCAGGAATGAGGTTCTTGACAATGCATTTTCTATCACCAGCACTTCGGTGGCCATACGATGTTAGCGGAAACCAGCTCGCCGTAGAGATAAGCCCGTCAAGGAACGAACCTTGCTCGATATACACACAACAAAGGATCTCGGCGATCTATCAAGACTTCGTCGATTCGGTATTCCTGTCCTGTGTCAGAGGTCACCGTCGCGCCGACGGCGAAGGGCTCAGACTGCATTGAACACAACGTCCTACAGGCCACAGGGCGATGCCCGGCTATGGTTCGAGAAAGACCGAGTCCCGTCCCAAGAAATGACCGCGCTCGAAGAGATCTGAGTGCGAACAGAGACGAGATGGGCGGCATTCTGTCGTAACAGGTCTTGATGCTGGATTGAGGTTTGCCCGGCGTCATTGGGGCTTTGGAAGCATTTCAAGGCTAGGCCATAAATGGAAGGCGGTGAAACCGTCATCGCCCCCACTGCAGCCATGCCGCGCGGTTAGACCCCCCTGGCCGGGCCTCATTGGCCCTTAAGCGCCTACGGATACCTCAGCCACCTCACCTTACCTTGGGTACCTCTAAAGTAGGTTGTACTGGCAGGCATCTCTCCATTGACGGCGGGTTTTTCTGGTCGCCCAAGTCAGCCTGCAACCCGTCGGTCTATGACTTTCATCAGACATTTCGAACCGCTCTGTTGGAACTGTAAGCGCTCGACCCGACCAAACTACCCGGTCAGCAGCCGTTCTTGAGGCCTCGAGGTTCGCTTCGGGTACTTGTTGATACTTACGATGGACTCCGCAACCACAGCCGAATGCACGGAGAGGCTGCGCTGAAGATCCGGTAGACTGTACATGCCCTCCGGGACGCTTGGCATGACAGGATTGTCGTTGTTGGTTTCAAACTCAACTGGAGTCTCTGTCATGGCTTTGTCAGGTCAAGCCAACAGCAATGTCGGGCGAGGGTATAAAGCTGCCAAATGATATCTTCCATGATCACAGGCAGTGTAGTTGTTGCTTCATTTCTATGACCTGAATATAATCTTTGACACGTCTCTCTACCACTTCTTCACCACCATTGCTTACCTGCGCATCCGCGCTTTACGTCTTATACGATGTCGACGGCCAAGGTCCTATCCACTCGAGCTACCGCGGTTATTACTCAAGGCAGCCGTGTGGTGCAAGTTGGATATGTGGATCGCACAGATCAGTGGAAAAGAGTTCATCTGAACGAGGAAGTACAGCGGAAGTTCAAAGACGCCACGGAGCAAAACCTGTCATCTCTGCGCTCGGACACCGAGGTTGTTGCTCTCCAGTAAGGACTCTCCCCCTTCATCTAGCTTGGGTCCGCCTAACACCCAATTCTTAGGGAGACTCCTCACAAGAGTGAGCGAGACAACCGCACCCACTTCACCGCGGTTGAGTTGGATGGCTCCGGCAAGGTTACGGCCAAGCGACACTTCCCTGTCAGCGCTTAGGATGTCCCGGATCGCCGTTGATGTTCTGATGTCATAGCCACTGCGGAACTGGTTCACTTGTGTCAAGTTATCCGCTTTCGAGTCTCATCCTCGTTGCTTCGTCGTAGTAGTTGTGATAATAGAAGTTTCGGGGGCGTGGTAGTGAGAATCATACGCTTCGTTGCATGCCTAAATTATCCCCCTCTTACACTCGGCAGTAAATACACCTGGGAAAGCCGACCGGGTGACAGGTGAGCGGCGAAACGGAAGAGCCACGCTCAAAAAGAGAAAAAGAAAAAAAAAAAACAGCTAGAGGATCAGGACCTAAGTAGTATGATGACCAGACGCCAGGCTACCAGGAATCCAGATCTCGCCAAATGCAAGACTAAGAAAAGTCCTACAGTAAAGCGGCAGGAGCTCTAGCCCACTTAGACGGCCGAGTTTGGCAATTGCTGATGTCTAGATTAACGTGTCATGATTGACGACTGTTATGTAGAGTAAACCATCACCACGGTTCTGGGAAACCCAGGGTAAAGGCATAACATGGAATAACCACAAGCAGAATGAATTGGTTTTGGACTGGAAGCGACATATCTTACATAAATTTTGCATCAGCTCGGTACTCGTCGCCCCGGTTTCCCTTCCGCAACATGGTGGTGCTGTGCCTGCTTCCGTGTTGCCCAGACCGAAAGGGGTGCACAAGCTGTTCATACAGTATACAATCCTATCCATATCTGCGGCTTCGACAACCTTATGGCATCCAGTCCGTGTAGGGCTTGTCCACAACCATGTGTTTCACCGTCGGCAGCGGCCCATCTCCTTTCCAAGACTCGCCAAACGCGACGCACATCTTCATAAGCTCGCGCCACTTCTTCCCCGGCGCGATCTTGCCCGAGATACAATTGGGAGTGAGCGAATCACTGTTAATCGGAACAAGGGCGGCGCGACCCAAGACGGCCTCCAGGGCCTGCTGCGCGAAGCTCACGGCCTCCTTCGCGTCGGCCGGCACCCCCGTCTCGTCGAGCTTGCAGATACGCGTGTTAGGCAGCTGCTCCTGCAGGTAAGCGATGATATTGGGATTCCGCGCGCCGCCGCCGCACATGAAGATCTCGTCGATCCCATCGGGGTCGATGCCGTAGCTGGGGAGGAAGGTCCGGTACTGGCGGACGATGTTCTGGGCCGTGATGCGCGTCACGGTCGCCAGCGTGTCGTACCTGCTGCAGCCCGCGGCCTCGCACGCCTCGATGATCTCCTGGCACTCGTTGTCGCCGAAGACCTCGCGTCCGGTCGTCTTGGGGGGGTGGTGGTTGATGTACTCGTTCCTGGTCAGGAAGTCGTCAACGATGGCCTGGTTGACGGTGCCCCTCGCGCCCCACTCGCCGTCCCTGTCATATTCCTGCTCACCGTTGGTGTAGTGCCTCATGGCCGCGTCGATGAACATGTTGCCCGGCCCGCAGTCCCAGTCTACCATGGCGTCGACGCCGCCGTCGCTGTCGGCCGGGATGAGGCAGAGGTTGGCGATGCCGCCGATGTTCTGGCATAGTCGCATCTTGGTCGGGTGGTGCAGCAGCAGGCCATCAATAAGCGCTACCAAGGGCGCACCTTGCCGGCCAACAGACTGCTCAGCTTGGCGGAAGTCGGTGACGGTTGTGATGCCTGTTTGTGCGCTGATGATGGTGCCCTCGCCGAGACAAAAGGCCGAGCGAGTCTCGCCCTCCTTGGGCATGCTTAGAAGCCAGATGGTCTGGCCATGCGAGCCGATAAGATCGATGCCCTCGATATCGACATGGTGCTTGTCGCAGAACTCATGAACGGCATCTGCGAACATCTGGCCAAGTTGGACGTTCAGCTGCGACATGGCACTCGGTGTTGTTCTGGTTTCGCGCAGCATCTTGAGGATGGGCTTCTTCATCCGCTGTGGCACCGGAATCTCGTCGTACTATTTGTTACAGGAAAAGTCAGCAGATTATCACAATGCGGCACAACGAACAGACTTTGCGTACCTTCAGGACCTCCATGTGAAGAGGAGCAGTGGGTGACTGCTGACAATACCGCACGAGTGCACAGTCAATACCGTCCATGGCAGTGCCGCTGTTCATTCCAAGCACCGTCAAATCCAAGGATCCGTCTGCGTGCCTATGAACACCGTTACTTCCATTTGCTGAGAAGCCATTGCTGTTGGTGTAGGCTCCATTGATGTTGTGGCCGTTGAGGTTGTTCGAGTTGTCCGGTAGGGAGCCCATTGTGGTCTGCGCAGAAGGGAGGTTGTCACATCTACCACGTTCCTTGCCCTCGTCCCCTCGACGGACCGCAACAAGCTATATAACCACTCCGGCGAACTTGTCATCCCGCAATCTAAGCATGGCTGTTCCAACCCGCGTTAACTCGCGTGGATCGTACCCCACACCGGAACGTTGTTGATCTGGGAAGCCAGACCAGAAGAATGTCGTGCCGACATCGCTCGAGCCGAAGGGTGGCGATGCGCTCGAGACGAGTCGAGCAATAAGCGCTAAAGTTCGGCTATGGTAGGAGTTGACAGGCTCTTGAGATAGCGTATGCCGAGACGAGACGACCTACAGTGGGGAAGCAATTGCTGAGCAATTCCCGGAGCAGAGCGCTAAATGGAGTGGGCGTGGCTATGTCTAGACTTGAGCTTGCTCGACCGGAGACAGTTCGACACGAATTTCCTATTCGGGAAGAATATGGATGTTCCCAAACCCCAACCCCGGGCGTTGATGGGGCACTTTGCTACCCTCGCAGACGACGTCTCGACGGAGCTCCTGTACGCGCACCAGACAACAGAAACACTGCCTCCTTTCCGTCATACTTAAAGAGATGCGCATCAGTTCCTGTTTTCCTGCGATACGACTTTCGTGAGGCACTGACAGTGATTCGTGATCCTGTCTGTGTTGAACTCGCCGAGATGCCGTCCGCCACACATCCCCAGCCTCCAAAGGAGGTCTGGACCTCACAAGAGGGCTCCATGGCCCGCGAGACCGCAATAATCCGATGGCCGAAAATCGTGCAGAACATGGTTGACGACATGGAGGAGAGTCTTGGACAGTCGGACAACCCAGAACAAATCAGCGAGGGACGCCGTATACAAGCCTCATTGAAAATCATCAAGCAGGAGATCATGCAGAACAAGCCGCTACAGTGAGTAGCCCCCAGCATCATGTCGCTTTGGTGAAGACAGATGCTGACCTGGTCTCTCCAGCCCCTTGATCTCGGACGGCCGCCCTGACATCGAGAGCTACAACGCACAACTGGAGTCCTTCGGCAGTATCACCTGGCACAACTGCCCCTGGCTCTTTGCGGAGTGCTATATGTACAGGTATGTGCCGTCTCGGGTTCCCTCGTTGCCAGTCACAAGCATCTAACCCGCGCAGATGCGTCCAGACACTCTTCAGCCGGTCATCCTTCTGGACAAACTACGACATCTTCGCGCGCCAGAAGCTGAACGCCTTCGTCGCATCCCACGCAGCCGTCGAGGAGCTGTGCGAGCGATACATATCCCTCACGGACAAGAGCGCGCTTCTGGACAAGACCGACGAAGAAGCGCAGCGCCTGATCTTCTACGAGATGACAGAGATTGCCCTCTGGGGCAACGCGACCGACCTAAGCCTGTTGAGCTCCCTCAGCCTCGACCAGATCCATTCCCTCCAGGGGAAGAAGGCGATCCACGATGGCCAGGCCCGCATCGTGAGCAACGGCATGCCGGAGGCGTGGGACTACCTGAAGTCCAACCGTGGACGCCGCGTCGACATCGTCTTGGACAATGCCGGGTTCGAGCTCTTCACAGACTTGGTGTACGCCCTCTACCTCCTCGACTCGGGACTCGCGTCGGCGCTCAGGCTCCACGTCAAGTCCTTCCCTTGGTTCGTGTCGGATGTCCTGCCGCATGATATGGGCGTCCTGCTCTCGGCGTTGACGGATCCATCCCTGTTCCCGGGCTCTAAGCATCAGGGCGTGCGCTTACTAGCAGAGCGACTGAGCGCCTGCCACAAGGATGGCCTCCTCAGCATCGCGGAACACGCCTTCTGGACAACTGGTTTCGACTTCCAAGAGATGCCCGTGGTCGCGCCGGAGCTGCATGATGACCTCCTGAAGTCGACTTTGGTCATCCTTAAAGGCGACCTCAACTACCGAAAATTGGTGAGAGATGCAAACTGGCCGCACACGGTGTCGTTTAAGGAGGCCATCGGTCCGCTGTGCGGCCGAGGATTGAAAATTCTGGCGTTGAGGACGAACAAAGCGGACGTATGCGTTGGCCTCGACAGAGAAACGCTCGATAGAGTGGAGGCTGAGGCACCTGGGAAGGCGTGGGTGAGGAACGGCAAGTATGCGGTCATCAACTTCTCCGATGGTGTTTGACGGCGGCTGGCTCTGCATACGGCCATAGCTAGATGGATTCCAGGACCAGAAATGCACGAGAATTGGGACTATACGGCAATTGTGCCCCATTCTTCCCTGAGCAGTGATATAATCCACGCGGTTGGCCAGGCGTGGTTGTGTTCGAGCTCTTCAAGTAATTGGACCAGGCAGTTCCTTTCGCAGGGGTCGTCCAACAGACCTCCCCAGAGGAAAACACTGTGGCAGAGGGTTATTCTCGCCGGTACATTGCCTGGCTCGCTCTTACAGGAGCCGCACAATGCACGAGCATGCTCTAGGATCTGGGCCTGGCGCGATTGTTTCGTATTAGCTCGGCTGCCACCAACGAAAGAGTGCCTGAACTGGGAGCTTACGTCTTCTTTCCGCAACCTCCCAGCATGAACACTGCGGATTGCAAAGCGTGGGTTGGGTTTGTATATTATCAGGAGCATGCAAGCAAGCTGGTAGAAGCCAAACGCAACCACGTGCCAGTCGGCGGCAAAGTAGTATTCCGGGAAGGGATTCTCGTGGCATGTCTCATTGCTCTGCCAAATGGGATTGAAGCTCGACGGCCTAGACCTAGCCCAGTCTTCTAACGTGTTGCTAAGTTCTTGCCATTTGGCCATCCTGTTGCTGGGCTCTTGTGCGTGGGAGCCGAAGCAGAACTGGACAATGGTTGCGCAGATCCACGTCATGGTGTTGGCCCAGGCGGTCTCGAATCGAAGGCTGTCCGCATTACCGGGAGTGGGGATGGGGGACAAAGTCAGGGAGAAGTCCACATTTGGCGCCTGCTGGTTGATACAGGCATTGTAAAGACACTGGCGCATGTAGACCCAGAAGGCGGCGTCGCGTAGCCCCGGCGCGGCGGGGTCGACGCAGGGTCCTTGGCAGGCCCGGAGAAGGGCGCTGCAGCCGGCTAGGTGCCTCTCCTGATCGCTTCCATTGCGGAGAGCCGTAAGTTGCTCGAACACGCGCAGGATGACGATAGCGCAAAGTAGCACGTCGTCGTCGGCAACTTGTTCCGAGTCTAGAAGGACAATGAGCATGGCGATGCTGCGCTCGTGTGCGAGGCTCGCAGCCTCGGCGTCCCCTTTGTGTCTTGCCGCAAAGGACATGATCGCCTCGAGCAAGACCGGGGAGGTGGTAGCGAGGGCGGGTATCTTGAGCGTAAACTGCCGGGACGCATCGGTGCAGTCTAGCCACTTCCCCAGATGTATGGAGTAGTAGTGCACCAGCGACGCCTCGTGACGAGTGAGGGCCTTTGCAATAAGGTTTTGCGGGGAAGCAGGGCCCGGCCATGGACTCGGGACATGGAAATCCGGAGAAGCGGATCCCGGCTGAAGCAGCTGTGCGATAGAGATGGGAGCGCAGGTGAGCGGGATCGAACCGCTTACCTGGACTGACCCACCCTGAACAGATCCATGGTGAACTGATGTCGGAGGGCTACTGCTGTTGCTGGTTGCAGTGCGGATTCCCTCCGGCGTCTTCGAGGGTGACACGTCTCTCCTCCTGTGAAATCGAATCTGCGCTTCTCGCCGCAGCTCCAGCCGACAGTCGCGGTTGGATTTCTGACAGTTCCCGCAAACTGGCCGTGCCTCATCGCCTACATCTTGTTAGCAGACAAGACAAACATTAGCCACCACCAAGTAACCAACATTTGACACGCCGTGACCGGCAAGTTAAGCTAGGCAAGAGAGCTGATGTCAGAACATCCGGACATCGGCCGGCAGTCGATCGGAAATAAAACGCGGGGGAGCATCGCGGGGAATGGAAACCCACCAGCCTTCTCGAGACCGCAATTTCCCCATGGAGAGCTACTAGCTCGCGTCGACAAGTGAATTCATCTCGACATTCGAGACGAGTGTCGACCATCCTTTGCGGGGACGGGGTGACTCCTTTATAGCCGTGGCGGTATGCAATGGAGGTTCGCGGTCGTAAAACGGTACCCGGCAGAATGGCCTGCCCCTGTCTTGAGCATGATCCGCCTTGCATGACATGGTAATGGCGCCCGTACTGGGAGGCGAAGTCGACCACGACTAGACCAAGACCGGAATCTCGAGACGAGACATCGCTACCCCACAGACTCTGAGCCCACAGCAACTCCGCTTGAGCAGGGATCCGGCGTGTTGAGCGTGGCCGATGATGGGGGATCTGTCCGGGGATGCCAACCATCTCCGCATTGCCCTCGAGGGTTTGGGACTTCAGATGAGGCCATCCATAAGCGCATATATAGAGATGCGGCGATGCAACTCTCTGGCCACGAGTAGTCCTGTCGAGGACATCGCCGATTATCGTCGACACTCCCCAACCTCACGGACACTTCCCGACAGATCTGCCACCATGTTCAAGACAAACCAGAAGTACTGGAAGAGCCTTTCGGGGCCGAAGCTGCTCAAGCTGATCATCGCCGTCTCCGCCCTGGCCATTGCTTATGAAGGAATGAGCCAGGGAGTTATGGGAGCGGTGAACGTGGCACCGGAGTACGGTGTAAGTCTTCACATCTTCTGCGGCCAGTGGTTCGCTATGGCTAAACTCAGAGTCACCAGCGACGCATGGGCTTCGCGGACGAGAATGGCCACGTTATCAAGCCTTCACTGCAGGGCGGAATCGTCGCGACATACTATGCCGGTTCGCTGTTGGGAGCCTTCTGGGCTGGTCAGTTCTCCGACAAACATGGACGTATGTCTCACCCGCCGCCACCCATTCTGTTCATTCCTGAACGCCACTGACAGAGACACGCAGGAATCAAAGGCCTCTGGGTGGCCATCTTCTGGTGCATGCTCGGCGTCATCCTCCAAGCCTCTGCTGTCAACCTCGCCCACATGCTCGTTGCCAGACTCTGTGCCGGCTGCGGTGTTGCTTTCATCATCGTCATCGCTCCGGCATGGACAGCTGAACTGTCGCCCGCGGCCCACAGAGGCAAGAACATCGCGCTGACCTTCCTTGCCAACTTCTCCGGCATCACGCTATCTTCGTGGATCGGCTTCGGAACCTCCTTCAGCGAACTTGCGGGCGGTGCTTTCCGGTGGAGGTTCTGCTTCGCATCCCAGGCCATCCCTCTCGTCTTCCTCTTCGTGGGCACCCTCCTGATCCCGGAGTCACCGAGGTGGCTGATCAAGGTCGGCCGCTGCGAGGAAGCCCTCGAGATCATCGTCAAGATCCGCGGCAACGACGACCCTGACCACCCTGACGCGCAGCGCGAGTACCGGGAGATCGTCACCGTGGTCGAGATGGAGAGGGAGACCGAGGCCACCAACTACGTCAAGATGTTCTTCGGCATCGGCTCGGGCGACATCCACATCGGCCGCCGCATCCAACTGGCCTTCTGGCTGCAAGTCCTCATGCAGTACGGCACCGGCATCGCCGCCGTGGTCATCTACTCGGGCACCATCTTCCGCACCGCCGGCTTCGACGACCTCAAGTCCAACTGGCTCTCCGCCCTCCTGATGATGGTCGGCATCCTCGGCACCGCCATCGCCGCCTTCACCCTCGACCGCGTCGGCCGCAGGCGCACCCTCTACTGGGGCGCGGTGGCCCTCAGCGTCGTCCTCTTCGCCATCGGCGCGCTCAACCGCGGCGCCATCGACCACCCGGACCGCAAGGAGCAGTACGGCACCGCCGCGGCCGCTATGGTCTTCGTCTACGTGCTCATCTTCAGCTCCTCCTGGCTCATGATCCCCTTCATCTACCCGACCGAGATCTTCCCCACCTGGCTCCGCGCCAAGGGCAACGCCTTCGGCGTCGCCGGCTGGGCCGTCGGCTTCGGCGGCGGCTCGCTGCTCGTGCCCATCATGTTCGACGGCATCGGCGAAAAGACCTTCTACGTCTTCGGCGCCGCCATGTTCGCCTACATCCCCGTCATCTACTGCTTCTTCCCCGAGACCGCCGGCCGGACGCTCGAGGCCATGGACTTCCTCTTCGCGAGCAAGAGTCCCTTCACCTGGGACGAGGAGGCCGAGTTCAAGAAGCGCATCACCGAGCTTGAGGGCCGCGTGCAGGCGGCCGGGAAGGAGACGGACTCGTCCGAGGAGAAGGGCAGTGTCGTGAATGTGGACGAGGTCTAAGACTCTGGACTGGAGCGAGCATGTTTGTTTCCAGGCAATCTGCGAATGGTCTTAATCGCGCGTACGTAGCGTTCAGTACTCAGCAATGTTGCAAATATTCATTGAGCATACCCCCCGGCCACTCCATGTCCTCGTTTAGGTGTTAAGCGGGTGATCAGATCGGACTCTGTGTGCTCGTGCCCACAAACACAACCAGCACGGCAGCGTAGGCCGCCGTGCTCCCCAGCACATCCTTGCCCTCCTCGAGGACACAGGCCATGGTGATACCGAACAAGGCAACGAACGCCGTCGTCGTGACGAGTGTCGTGAACTTCCCGCCCTGCAACACCATCAACCACATTGGACCGATCAGAAACGCGCCGCCGACGGCGGCAACCAGGACCCGGACTTTGAAGCCCAGACGCCATGACTTTGCTACGTTGGCATTGCGTGTGCCGCAGATGGACTCCTGGTGTTCGGAATCGGAATGCTCCCAGCGCTTAATCGAGGCGAGGGGCTTCGTCTCCGGGTCGTTCGCGATGGCGTTGGCGAGGGCGCTGTCAATGTTGCAGTTGAGTACGTAGTTGTCGAGAGTGTACTCTCCCGTAGCCAGGAAGGGGTCGCGGGACGATGTGCTTCGCTTCTCCATGTAGTCGTGGTCTTGCAATGCCTTGACTGTCGTGATTTGCCAATGTCAGTCCCTCCTCCTCGCGTGGATCCATTCTACTGGCTGCTGAAAATGGGATTGGTGAGGAGAGGATTGAAAAGGGTTGACCCTTACTGTACTCTTTGAGGGCATCCTCCCACCCTGCCGACTCATAACCGTCCAGACGCATCTTGACGACATGTCTGACCAACTCACATTGCAGTTTGCGAATGCGTAACCTCTGGACCTCAGCGAAACTGATGCGAAAGCGCATATCGTCACCCGGGCGTTCGATCTGTTCGGGCGTCTTCCTACAAGGGAGTGTGGCCTTCAATGCTTCCAAGATACACTGGACACGACCAGGCCGGTACTCGTCCAGTTTCACAATAAGATTGCCGAAGTGATGTCTTATGGCAAATTCGCCGGGATTGTCAGGGTCCAGGTGCGCCTGCTGAAAGACAGCGGTGACAGCGGTCCGTGGTTCAACTCTACCAACACTACTGGTCGAGCGAGACTTCAAGCTGCCGAACGTCTCAGACGCTTTGTCTTGGACACCGGGAAGAGGATGAACATAATCCCTGGACGAGTTGGTGGGAGCGGGACTCCTACTACGTGATCTGCGGTCGGAAGAATTACTTTCGTCCTGGTCACCAACTTGAATGCTTCCTGCGCGACTGCGACTGCGGCTGCGACTGTCGCTGAGGCTCCTGAAACGAGGCCGTACGCTCATTCGAGCATCCTCGTCCACGGTGGCTGTAGTCAGGTCCAGTGTTAGCGGCTTTGCTTTGAGACCTGATATCAGGCCGTGTCCAGAAATACTCGCCAGATTCCCACTTCTCAATTATCGGTTCGAGACCGGCGACCTTTTCGACGTCTCGGTCCGTTTCCCCCATGCCGTAAGCTTTTGGCGACATCGGAGGCCGCATGACCGGTAGCAGAAGATCAAAAATAGAGAGTCTCAAGGTTTCCCGGATTCGAGACTGTTGGGACCGTAGTGGGTGGCCGGTCAAAGGCAGGCTGCGAGAATGCAAAGCCTTATTGGTTCCAGAGCAGCGCATGCAGCTATCAGGCACACCATTGCGGCTGAGCCATGCTGGCCGAGCGCAGAGGTCCCTTGCGTGGCAGCCTGATCGTCTCCGAAGCATTTAAGGTACGCAACTCAATTCCACAGACCTGCTGTCGCTTTGCATCCTATCCTGGTGGAAACGAAAGACAAGCACCACACTCCACATACCACAACCGTGCAAACATGGCTGCCCCAACGGACCTCCGTCTTTACGTCTACCTCATTACCCAGCAGCCCTTGAGGCTTGAGATCGTCTTTCCAAACGAGCAGCTTGCGCGGCGCTACAGGTCCAGCGTCGAGGACGGGAAGATCATGTCCGCTTCGCGGCAGAAGAGCAAGACCGTGGCCGTCCAGTTGCCGTATGGGGTCGCCTATGTCGAGACCAACCGCTCTCTCGGCGGCTTCGTGCTGCACTTCGACAACGAGAAAGGAGCCGCCAGTTGGACCGACGCCGTGTGCAGACCGATCAAGGCCCATCCGCGCCAGATCTTGGTCAAGCAGTATTGGAGCGGAGAGGACGAGCTGGAAAGGGAGATCGCGGCGATGGCTCCGAAGGACGCGCGATTGGATATTGGAGGCGGTCGGACGGTGCCGCTGCCGACGACGAACGGTGCAGGCGATAGGTCCGACCGTGCGGGACGTCCTCCCAGAGGAGCGAGTCCTTCGCATTCGAGCCCCTGACCTGGTACCTACTTGGTGGTTGGCAACCCGTGTGCTTCATTTTGGCTCGGAACGACATTGTTGCGCCAGACTTCGGTATGCCCGTAGATACAATATGTTCTCTGCTGAGAAAGCGAAGGCTGTCAGATGGTGCAACAAAGCTACGACAAAATAGTTAGGAGACAAATTGACGATGATTCTTGTCGAAGAGATGCGCCATTACATATATATATATATATGCCTAGACATGCGATCGCCATTGCTGCAACCCTAGAGTTGGTCGCCAGATCCACTACGTCAAGTACTAGCTCGGGGAGCAGTTCACTGGTCAGTCAGTTCTACAGATATGTTACGCGCTATTTTATCATGGTGGAATGGCCGAGTGGTCTAAGGCGGATGATTTAAGTTCACTTTTACTTGAAACTCATCTCTCGAAAGAGGCGTGGGTTCGAACCCCACTTCCATCATTTTGCTGCGAAAGAGAGGTTTCGTTGTCTTGCCGCGCCTTCTACAAGAAGTTGGTGGCCGCTGGGTGGCCAAAAAGAGACCTAGGCATGTCCTTCCGTCGAGACCTTGCGCAAACGGAAGACGGCTTCAGGCTATTTGTCGATCGATACGTACAGTTGCCTCGAACCAGGAAATCCAACAAGGGTAATCTATAGTAGCTATATCTCCAGCTGATGCAATTGGCTATCACTTCGTCGGTAGGATTTGCAGTTGATATGGCCATGGCATCATGATATCTTCTGAGCTCACCCACAAAGCCGACACCGCCAACCCTCAACCCGAACCCACCACCACCCGCGGCCCAGCCACGTAACAACACAATGAGACTTCCCCGGCCATCTGCTCTCCTCCTATGCTGCACCCTCGCAAAAGCAGGCCCAACTTCCCGCGACCAGCCACCACCGTCGTCAACCAACATCCTCGACTACGTCGACTCCTTTCCGTATGACACAGGCGATAAATGCAGCGCAGTCATAACCAGCTACGGTGACGACCACTACCTCGCGTACCCCAACGCCAGGATCGTCCACCAGAGCAGCGGCACCATTGACTGCCAGACTCGGCTGCGGCTCGCGGCGTCCCAGACCGGCTATCGCTTCTCCGTCGACTGGGTGTCGCTCAGCGGACACCTCCAGCTCGAGCCGGGGGCCTACATCGAGCGGATCAACGTTTCGCTGAGCTACTACCCCGGAGGCGGAAGTCAAGTGGGTATTACCAACAGCCAACTGGATCATAGCTGACGTGTGGGGTGTTAGGTGGACGTCGCTACCGCAAGGAGCCTGTACGGTAAGGGGGGTACGGGGTATGACGGTAGGTTCAACCTGTCGATACCGGTGACGCCGGGCGGCAGCGGCGGAAGGCTGGGGACGACCGGGTGTCGGAGTTCGACGGGCGATCAGCGGACCTGGATAACCGCCTATGTCTTCGTGTCTCTGGCGCACGAAATGATCGAGTTCGACGAATTCACGCCGCACTACGGGACGGTGGGGGGCGACTCGGCGGACAAGCAGCTGACGCTTGGGCTCGAGGGGTTCTGGGAGAAGTGTTGACCGGCTAGGTCGTGGGGCGCGGGATAGAGGGGGAGCCCGGTATTATAGGCCAGCCAGACAACCACCATATTCCACGGGTCTTCTCAACTAGGCTCGATCCGCCTACACCAGTCCCTCCCATGATTGACCTGCCACTCGCAAAGCCACACCTCGACCGCCATTCCCAAAAAGCCGGCAATGCATATGCCCCCACTGTCACTGACCGACGTAGCGCCGAGACTGAACTCGCGGTCCTCCTCGGGCACATGCTCCATGATCTCCGCAAAGGTGTTGACATACACCGCACCGCCGAGCAGGCCCTCCCAAAAGATGACGACGAACACGACGTACACCGACGGGATGAAGTTCAGCACCGCGTGCAGCATAAGCAGCACCAGGTTGCCCACCTGCAAGAACGAAGGGACGTACAGATGGTGGATGCGGATGAACGGCGTCGAGGACCGAGATATAAATACCCCGAGCTGGTAGAGGAACCCGTAGAACGGGTAGAAGGACCTGAACTCGGAGAACGGCGAAGAGTCGAGCGGGAAGAGCAGCGTCGGCGACACGCCCTGGTTGATGGTGTACTCGGCCACGTAGACCAGCAGCAACGGCAGCATGTACGGAAAAAACAACTTCCTCGCCCGTCGGAGGTTAGCCGCCAGCCCCATCTTCTTCCCATCCGCATGATGACGGACAGAGTACGCCGTCGCCGCAAGACCCGGTCCAGGCGCAAGCAGGCTAGACGACGCGTCGCCGAGGGGCATATCCTCCACGTCCTCTTCCCGCAGGTCGTCCTCCTCCTCCTCCCCCTCCTCTCCCGGTGGCACGACCGTATACTCCTTCATCCCAACCCCACGTAGCGGACCCCTAGGCAGCACAACAAAGAAGCTCACCAACATAACCCCCGGCAAGAACGCCGACGCCAACAAGCTGCTCTTAACACTAAATCCGATCCAATCCGTCAGCAGCACATACAGCCCCGCCCCAGCCAGCCCCGCTCCCCCCGTCCCGCTGCCCCAGGCCGCGAGGCTCATGTGTCCGTAGTAATGCGTCAGCCCCAAGAAGCTCAGCTCGCCGCCCCCGCTGCTCAGGCTCGCGAGCACGACGCCGACGAGCTTGACGGCCGCGCTCTGGCTCGGCGGCGTCAGGGCGACGAGCAGCATCCCCGCCGAGGAGAGGGCGACGAAGATCAGGATTCGGATCTGGTACGGTATCCGGTGGATGAAGTAGGGCGCCACCAGCTTGGTCAGGAACGAGGGCACGACATCGGCGAGGAGGACGACGCCCTTGGGGAGGGAGCCGACGAGGTCTTGGGCGGCGGAGAGGATTATCACGTATAGGACGTTATTGATCAGGCCTGTGACGAGTTGCTGTTAGTGGAAAGAGTGTGCCAGTTGGGAGGGTGTAGTGCCTGAGAGGGGGCCGCACCGAAGAGCCAGAATGCGACCATGACGGACGTGTCGGCGTTGCGGAAGATGGAGGCAAAGCGCGCTCGGTAGAGGGCCCAGGAGGACGAGGGCGCTCCCGGTAAGGGAAGCAGCCCCGAGGAAGAGGGAGACCTGGTCATTGTTTCGTGTCGCCGCGGCGCCGATGCATTGCCTGCGTTGTGCTGGACTTGGCGTGGAAATTGGTGTTGGTGTTGAGACGACATAGGCTGCCGGGGCGTCGCTCACGGAAAGCGGCGGACCAGCCCGCGCCGCACGGACCGGCATTCACAACCCTAACCCTCATTTATCATTCCCTCCGCCTTATCTGCTGTTGCGCGGAGCAGCTTGAGACTGCTATGTCTGTCACACTTGATCACTTCTTCTTGACATCAATCAAATCTCACGTCAGTAAAGGTTGCTTCGACTTCTGCGGTAGGTGTCTTTTCCAACTCTATTCGAAAACGCCAAAAAGCTACCAAAGTAAATGACTCCTGACCCATGGGCTATGTACATGTACAAACAAAACTCAACAACAACCTGCCAAATGGAATGATGCCCCTTCCCAGATCTCCAGTATACTCCTTTTAAACAACTCGGTATGAGAGTACACGACGCCTTCAATGACTCGCACAGTTTCATCTATGTCGCATCGCAAGAAACTCATCCTCCCACCCATTTCAGCGGAGGGAGCCTGATCCCCGCCCAACCCGCCCGCAGCGTCTCGTTCCTCCTGACCATATCCGCCGCCTGCCGCGCAATCGCCGCCACAGCCCGCTGCGACACCGTGAAGCCGGTGTAGAACAGATGTTCGTCCGGATCCTCACATATGCTGACAGCCGCCTCTCCCGGCTCAGGTGTGCTTGAAGGCGATGTAGGTGCCCGGCCCCGAATAGCCGGTTCCTCGGAGCGCTTGCGCTCATAAGGCGCATCCCCTTCCCGACTTGCACCATTCTCCTCCTCTGGCGCGGCTTCCGCATTGTTTGCCCGGACTCCGGAGGTGCCTGTCACTTCACCTACGCACGGCGTCCATACCTCGTTAAAGCCGTCCACCGTCAGCTTTCCGATCTGGCGGGCATCTCTAAGGCCCGAGATCTGGAGCTGTCGCTGGGCGATGACTTCTTGGAGGTAATTGTTCATGTCGTACAATATGCCGTCGCGCTGCGGCTGGGATAGACCGACATCGTCCTTCTCTTCCATGTCCCTGGCGGCATCTGCCTGCTTCGCCGACATGGGTGCGACATCCGCTTCTCTTCTTTTGATGGGTGTCGGCGGTAGTGCATGGTTCCGGCCGCCAATGACCCCGGTCTTTTCTCGCTGGCGCTGAGCTTGCCTTTCCCGCGCAGCAGCGATCTTTTCGTTGACGATCTCTGCGGCCGTCTTGCCCGCCCTTGGCACTTCCACGCCTTCTTGTCGTCTTTCATCGCTCCTAATCCACTGCGCCATGGCAGTCCACATCTTTGCGTTCCACCTCTCCGTCAGGGCGGCGGCGTTGCGCATCTGCTCTGCTTTGGAGTGCACGGCCGGCGTCTTCGGCCGGGCATCGTGCCACCCTGGAGTCAGAGACGGATCGAATAGTTTCGGTATGAGGATTTGGAAGTGCTTTGTCGGATCCGGGCCTGGTTCTGGTTCAGCGCTATTGTCCTCTTCTCCCGGTAAGGAGTCTTCCTCGGAAGGATCCCGCTCTATGATCCACGGTTTGCCTGATTCTGTATTTGGTGTGGGCGCCGGTAACCCGTCTGACACGCCGCCCAGCATCGATTGAGCCAGCTCCGGCTCCGACCATGCGATCGAAGTGTCGTCCATGGCGCTGGCATATAACCGTTCCACCTCCAAAAAGATCTGGTCCACGATTGACTCGACTATCGCCTTGCTAACGCTGAGTGGCTCGGTAGCCAACGACCAGATATCCCATGTGCCGAACGACAGAACCCAAAGAGTTTCAGCAGGAGAGTGTTTGGGCTTCTTCATCGACAAGAACTCGTCCACCTGCTTCGAGAGGTCGTTCACCTTCCACACAATGGGGAACTGGTCCAGCATGAAGTTATAGTCCAGACCTGGGCCGTAATTCTCGAACGTCAGGTTGAGCGCTTGTTCGACCGAGGTGGCATACAGCTTTGTCGAGGTCACGACGTGGCTGGGATCGTCGGATGTCGGGACGAGCGAGATGTGAGAAGAGCAGTCGAGCTGGAGCCGACTGTTAGTCTTGCGCTACAGGCCGCCCGGCGCAACGTACCTCTTCGCAAAGGAGCTCTGTCCAGCTCCTCCCAGCCGCACCGTCGACGCCTCTGTCTTGTAGCCGGGTTGGAGTGGCAACGTCGTTCTCGCCAAAGACAACTATCCTCAGTCCTCCTGGAACGCTATTGTCGTCCTCTTGGAGGGACTTCTGTGTATCCACCTTCTGCCAGATCCATCCGCCGTAGTTCGCGCGATAAGGCAGCAGTTTCAGGAGCAGTGCGAGCAGGACCAAGCACGTCGTCAGCTGCACGATCGCCCTAGGACCGCCGCGGAGCACCTTGGCCGAAAAGAAGGCGACAAACGATCCGAGGCTGAATGCTTCTTGCGAGCCGATCGCCCGGCGGCGAAGCTTGAACTGCTGGTAGGGCCGTCCATTGATCATGGTCTAGCGCTGATCGGAGCGTCCAGTGGAACACGGAGCGTCCAGTGGAACAGGGTACGTCCGTAGCGTCGAAGCCAGTTCAGCGATCCGAAAGGAAGAAAGAAAGTCTACAGGACATCAACACCACAGTCGAATCGCTCTAAGTATGCCTTGCGCCGAGATGGGATGCGGCAGCAGCCCGTGCCAAGACCGTGCCAAGACGGCAGCTTCAAGCCTTCAACGGTCGCCAAGACGTGGGATCGAGCAAGTGCCGGACCGGGATGGGACGTCAACTCGGTCGCCGAGGACGGATTGAGGCCGAAAGACAAGGAAAATCAATCGAATTTGGCGGCTGAATGTACCAGATCTGGATAAGAGGACGAGATGACGAAGGACGAATGAAAGGAGAATCGAGCGCAAAGACTGGATGATCGAGAAAAGATTGCGAAGGGACCAGATCGCGTGGTGCAGCACCAACTGAAGTACATAGACACTGCAATGAAACCCACTCGAGCGGCCCACCGGCCCAGAAAGGGACGCACCAGGAACTAACGGCTCGTGGGATGGTTGTCACGTCCACGAGCCACGTTGGTGTCGTCCTGTACGCGCGTGTGTGAGGGTCGTGGACTGCTCGAGTCTATTCAGCCCTGTGGCTAGCCGACTTCGGTGCGCTGAACCAGAACGGACTGGCGCCGCTGGGTTCCATTTCCGGGTTCTCGACGGAAGCATCTCTTCTGGACCTAAAAAGCGGTAAATCTACGCAGGTTACAGGGTCAAGTACTTGATGTCAACTGCGTGTCAGTCCTTCCTTCCTTCGGTTCTACGGTCTATCCTTCCTGCCTGGCTTGAATCGTAGGATAGAGAGGTTTAAAACACTCTCTGATATTCCATTGTTCAAGTCACTTTTGCTCCTCGATACGTGTCCGATGCTCGCGTGACGGCAATGAAGTCTCATGGCACGGGTAACCGATGGACCTCCACTAGCAACACGCCTATCGGGTCCTGATTGCGTCCCTTCTACCGATTTTGCAGTGCTAGATAATGAGAAAGGCCGGGATACCCCTAGATTTATCGGGCCCATCGTCTGTTCAGGCCCTGCATTCGTCCCCGGTTTTGCTGGAAAATCGCAATGCGGGCGTCGTAAGCTTGTGGGCCCGTCCGTGCCAGTTCTCGGCGGCTCTCCGCTGTTCATCTCCAGTCTTGGCAATGGTTTGGAAAATCCATGATCAGTAGTCGTTGCTAGGAAAACTCAAGAATGCATGTTTGGAACTATAGTTGACGACCCTCATAAACACAGGGGGCGCAGCATTCTCGTCTTGGCTGGATCCCTCGAAGCAAACAGCGCACTGTACATACATTTATTGGCCAGGCCAGGTGGAACGACTTGAACGGCATATTCCGCCCCCTGCGCATTTCAATCTCAACACAACCCGTTCAATCCTGGTATTAGCTCTGGAGAAGTAGGAATCTATTTCCGACGCTCAGCCAGCTTAAGACTGTCTCCCCGCGTGTATTCGTACCAGGACAAGAACTGTCAAGAGACACATCAGGCGGAGATCCACCGCGCATGTCCCCCACATCCCGTCTAAAAGTTTCAGATGGTCTTTGATGACGACGCAGGCGCGCCAACGCGGGAGGCATTGGAAGGGGGAAGCGAGTCAAACACATGGACCCAGTAACCAGGATCGAACACGGTCGATCCGCGGCTAAGTATAGTCCATGCCGGAGGTTCATCAACCGCAACTTGTTAGGGACCGCATGCATTCCGCCTGGCACCAACGACAGTCGATCAGCAGCACCAACGACGGTCGATCAGCAACACCAACATATCCCTTCTACATGCCCTCAGGAGGGCACATCATCAGATCCTAACGTCCACGCCATTCCCCAAGATCTGTTGATTACCGACCAGGACTTGATCATGCCCTTCGTCGCATCTCCTCCCTCTCCTATTCCCCTTTCACATCCCCATTCAACCACCCTATTCCCCTTCCCTCCCATCTCCTCCCGTCCCATCCCCTCCTCCCCCATGATGTTCATCCTCACCACCCCTCCAACCAACCCCCCACAACAGCCGCAACCCCAAGCCCCCCAAACAACTTCCCCTGCGGGAACCCGGGCCCCCCAAACTCCGGATCCAGCCCGCTCGCTCCGGGGTAGAAGTACGCCGCCAGCCCCGCGAGCCAGTAGATGCTCCCCGTAAACGCCGCGAACCGCAGGGACTGCTTCCTCTTCTCGGCCTCGAGGTACCGAGCAGCGGCGGCAGCGGCAGCGGCAGAGGAAGGAGGGGACGAAGAAGAAGAAGAAGGGCTGGATGTAGAGGACGGTAAGTCGGGCCTGTAGGTAAGAAAGAGCGTCGCCAGCCCGAGGACGATGGACATGGTTATCGTCTGGCCGGTGTGGAATCTACTTTATAGAGTTAGATCTCGTTTGAGAAGAAGGGAAAGAACAAAAGGAGGTAATTACTTCGCATGCGGCTTCCACAGCGGGTTGAAGATGTGCGTGTGGTTGTAGTCCGCCAAGGGCGTCGCGAAGATGAGCGCCGTCGCGCTGAGCGTGAGGAGGGCCTTGCCTAGCATTGTTGCTGTCTCTTCTTTTAATACCAGCTCGATCGATCTTGTTACGGCCGACTTCTCGATTCCTGGAGGTATTCAAGACACTGACACTGTTTCAAGTCAGAATTGCAGGTTCCAGAGATTGAAAACAGATGCTGCTTGCACCAAAGCGAAATGAAGCGGAACCCGAGGATTAAGTGGTCGACCAGCGACACCTATGACGTCCTTGGCCGGTCATAGCACCCGACGTCTCACGACAGGCCAAACCGTAACCACGAAACCCTGTGATCCGAGCTCTCGTGCCTGGCGATCTGTGATCCGAGAGTTGCACACACGATAACGGCCGTTTCGAGGAAATGAACCGCTCCCGGTTTGTCATTCTCGTCCCAGTCGGCTCAGTCGACTGATCATTCACAGCTGGAAGCCAAGAGCATATCCGCACAAGGGTGCACAACTGTGAGATAGCTGTGACAGCTCGATTTTGATGTCCTGAACATCATATATTCCTCTCGTACGTACTTTTGGATTATATATTAGTCCAAACATTGTGAAAATCGCAGGCGAACCTGCCCGTACGCGGCACCTCCAACCGCTGTAGATTTCCCAATCCCGTTTTCCCAAGTAGCCATCCAAAACACCAATCTATCAATCCCTTACCAATCCCATCCCATCAGACATAATAGACATCGTATATACACCACCCAGATATGCAGCCATTACGCCCCCCTCCATTCCCTCACCTATCCAACACAACTCCAACTCCCCAACATATCTCATATCTCCCCCTGCACAACCTCCCGCTCCAAAACCTCAATCTCCCCCGTCTCCGCCGTCCGCCTCCTCTCCATAACCCACCTAGTCTCCCCGCTGTCCTCCTCCTTGATATACGAGATACTGTCCGCCGACCCCTTATGCCGGTGTCCCATCCCGGGACGCTGGTGCTTAGAGAGCTGTCCCAAGCCGTGCGCCAGCGACGTCGGCGACAGAGGCGGCAGCCGCCCGTCGTTGTCGTCCACCACCGCCGTCATCGACGGTCCAACACCACCGGCGTGCGGCGGCGGCGGCATCTCCAACGGCAACAACCCGAGCGCCCCATCACCGCCATGACCTTGCGGGAAAGACTCCCGGAAGAACGGGACCTCGACGAGATCCTCCTCCAGAACGGGCGGGAACCCCGGCAACACGGGAGACGTAGCACAGGCGGGGGGGTATTGCCCAACCCCGCCGCTCTGCGGCGCCGCAAAAGGCGACGGCGCGAGCCCCCCGCCAGCGGCAGAAACGAGCGGCGCGCCCATCGTCAGCGTCGGACTACCCGCCTGGCTCCCGCCGCCGCCGTCAGACGTGGTGCTCTGCATCGAAAAGGCCGAGTTCTTCCGCATGTGCGCGGCGGCAAAGCCCGACCCCGCGCCCCAGGGCGACGTGGCCCCGTCGCGCTGCACCCCGCCGCCCAGCCCGCCCGGGCTGAACTCGGACCGCGGGCTCCCGTCCGGCGAGCTGAGGAGGCTGGCCTTGGAGCTGCCAAAGGTCTTGGACCGCAGCCGCAGGAGCGCCGACATGCTCATGTTCGCGTCGTCGCCGTCCATCATGGCCAACTCGGCGAGGCCCGGGCTCTGGAGCTGGCTTGCGCCACCCCCGGCACCGGCGCTGTTGATGCTGCCGCCCCCGGGGAGGTTGCTGAAGCTCATGATGGAGTTGCGGTTGGAGTACTCGGAGCGCTCGGTGATGGGCGTCAGGTTGGGCTCCCGCGAGACCATGCGGCCGCTCGCGGAGCGGATGACGCCGCCGTCCGGGCCGAAGTAGCCGCCGTTGGCGTACTGGAAGAGGTTCTCGGCGCTGAGGGGTTTGGGAGAGGAATTGGATGACGAGCCGCTGCCGTGGTGTCCGTGGCCGGATGACGGGACGGGTAAGGGGGTCGAGTAGAAGCCGAACTCGCGGCCGTACCACCCGTCCGAGTCGTTGGCCAGCGCTTCTGCGTTGGCCTCGGCTATAACATCGTCGTCAAAGTCGTAGTCGTCGTCTAGTCCGCGGGATTCATCGTCGATGTCCAGTCCGTTTCCCAGGTGTGAGCGAGAGTGTGATTCAGTAGAGTCTGTAGGGGATGTGATCGAGAGATGGGGATCGGGAGGGGCAGGAGAAGAGTTGCGGCGGAACTTTCCTGAGGCCGCTGCTTTGTGAGCTGCCTCGGCAAGAGCGGCCTGGTATGCTAGTTCTGAGCTAGGAGCAGGTACAACAGAAGATCGTCGTTCTGACTGCTGCGGGAACTGCATCGCAACATCTTTGCTACCGATGTCGGGAAGCGCGAGTTGCGGCGCCGTCTCAACCGAGGTATGTGCCGTCGACATCGACATCGGAGATTGCCCAGACATGCGTGATGCCTCGTCTGACTGCCGGTTCGAGGCCTGCTGTTGTGCCGTCATCAACGACTTAGCGTGAGCAAACGCGCCGGGAATCGGACGGCCGTACTTGTCGGTGTCATTGAGATCAAAGAGTGACTCGTCAAACGCTGGACCTTCTGGTTCGAAGTTCAGTTCATCGCGCAGAGCATCGTCGATGAAATCATCGTCGTAGTAGAGGTCGTCGTTCCTAATTGGCACCGACGCCGAGGCATCTGTGGCTTGTACTGCCTGGTCATCTTCGTACGGCGGCTTGTCGTACGCAGGTTGATGATCGGCGTCCAGCCCCAGAATTCCGAGGCCTTCGGACGAGTCGTTGAGGGCCTGACGCGCAGCAAAACCGCTCTGATAGATGGGAGAGGGACCAGGGGCTAGCTCAGGAGTCATATCCTTGGTGACAGCAAAGCCAATGACTTTCCCGGTAGGATCTCGCGGTGTTGGTAGCATATCAGGCGGTAACGGGCTTGTGACGGCCGATGCTGGGTTGGATCGCTGAAACACAAAGCCGGAGAAGTTCTCTTGGTCATTGTCCGGATCTAGTTCGTCTTCGAAGCCTTCCTCCTGGTAATATCCATCTTGGCCATCGGCATTGACGCCAGGTATTTCCTCTTCCGGGTAGTCGTCGTCCTCGGCGTCCGCGTTGACTCCCGGTATCCGCTCCTCGAGTCCATCGTCGTCCATCATTGCATCGTAGTCGTAGTCATCGTTATCAAAGTCGTCGAACCTCGAGTCCCTGTCCTTCGCTGCAAAGCCCCCGTCGTCGACACCTTTCTCTATCTGCCGTTGCCTGTGCTTCTCCTCCAAGAGCTTCTCTTGGCTGGCGGCCCCTACCATGTCGAAACTAAACCTCGACGACGTACTCTTCATATGCTTAGGAATAGCCGACATAATGGAGTCCGTCCGCGTCGGGTCACTGATGGATACATTGCGAGATTGGACTTTCCGAGCGCCTTGGTTCGATCGCGGTGCAGCCGAGGATCCCTGCCGAGAAACCGCAGGCGTGTGTTCGGACGAGAGTTGACCCTCGTCTCCTTGCTGCGGAAGTGGCGCCTTCGGAAGAGCCTTGTCTAGTGACAATGGACGCCGCTTGTGTTGATGCTTGACAGTGTGTCCATCGGTGGCACCAGCAGCCACGCTGTGTGATGCAGTAGAGACGCGCTCTCCATGGTGAAGCTCGTTATAGCTCTGGCCACTGTCATCTCCCTCATGCTGTTGCGTCGACATGAGCCTATCTCTCGCGTCTGGGACTGGGTAGGACGCGCGTGGTTCATTAGTGGGATCGGCGGATGCTGCAGGCTGGCCGGGGCCTATCTGCTGCTGCTGCGGCTGTGGTTTTCTGCGATTGGGATTGTCGAAATCATGGAATCTTCTCCCAACGATCCTAGGATCGTAGTCGAACCCGGGGTCATATTGTAGCCTAGGAGAGACTGGCCCAATCTCGGGTGTAACTGGAGCGGCTTTCCTCTTCATGAGGAACCTGTCTTTCAGGGACGAGAGTCCTCTCCTCCCTTTGGAAACCTCGAGAGCTTGGAGGTGGTGTGCGAGTACAGCAGGTTCGCTGACGAGCCTTGTCCCTACCGGGCGCTTGCCCTTCGGTTCGGCGGAGAGCTGCTGCAGGTCGGTTGGCGTCACGAATGACGACCCTGCCTTGGTCTGGATGTTGGGCAATGGAGGCGGCCGTTGATAAGGTATCCCCGTGTTTATCGGCGGAGGAGGAACTCGGGTTCGTGGTTGTTGGGGTTCTCGGTTGGGTGCCATGTGCGCAGCGGTATGCTCTCGCCCTGTTGCCTCTTGCAACGTTCGCCGTTGGTTTGCCAATGCCAACCCGCCAATGAACCCCACGTCATCGTCGTGCCGCGGACTTCTGGCGGAAGCGAGCCGTCTATCATGGAAAGTATCGTCTTCCCGGGGGCCGAAGTCTGGATGGTCTTCAGCAGAAGTGACTCGGGTTATAGGCGGCAGCGTAGGCGGAAAGCGGAAGGCATTGGACGACTCGGGCGGAGAGTCTGGACGCGGCGACACATCTTGAGCAGCGTGCGGATGCTCGTGGAAAGCGGACGACTCCCACAAGGTGTATTGGTGCTGGTCGGGAAGAGGAGAGGTCGGGTTCGACTGGCCCCGGCGGCGGAAGCCCGAGCGGAGATGTGGAAGGGGAAACATTCCCGCGGCCAAATCTCTCGAGGTAGACCCCTCCTTGCCAATGACGTAAGTCCTGATGCGCCGGTTTGTAGTGTCTCTTGTGTCTCTTCCCAGAAGCCGGTCATCGGTCGGTCGTACAGACTAGAGGGCCCTGAGGCTTATCACCTCATCGAGTCTCCGGAGCGAAACGCGAGCCCAGGACCGAGATGCAGGGGCTCGACTGAACAAGACGGGAGGATTGATGAATGCGCTGCTGCACTTATGTCTATACGGTAGAGAAGCTCCATCTATACGGTAGCAATGGTCAGCCGGTCAACTAGGTGGGACAGGCTTCGGTGCTAGTATTACAGACATCAAGGCGAGGATTAAGTTTAGAATGCGACATGGGACAACATCAACTGGAAAGATGGTGATTATCGTTGACAGGCATCATCAATTGGATCGGTCCTTCTGCCAGAGTGGGTCCATTCCGCCCCACCAGTTCCGGACACGATAACACGAGCGGAGCTACCCTATACACCCAACAGGACTTAAGGTTCCTCTCCATGTTGACCGTTCGTAACATTGGTAGTCGCACGCCTATTGTTGATGACGTTCAGCTATTATGGACTTCCTGACCTGGCTCGTACCTGACTTCTCCTGCAGGCTTGCGCCACTTGACAGCTGGAGTCCTTGTATCTCCGCTTTTAACATCTCAAGTGATTCTAAGCCAGCGTGGACGAACAGCTGTTTAAGGAACAATTCAGCTCAGATCAAGGTGTCAGCGAGTAGGTAGTCGCTACGGCCACCGCACTTGACCACCGTTTGCTGCCGTCCCGTCTAGGGCCTCGACGCCGTAGCCTACGGCATCAGCCCGTCCACACCGCCCTCCAGCTCAAGCACCTCCCACTCCCGCCCCCCGGCCCGCACCCTCCCACCAACCCTCAACCCCCCAACCCCCTTC
>JANBVN010000007.1:0-358561 GCA_030052785.1 Coniochaeta hoffmannii | reverse complement strand
GGGGGGAAGCGTGCCTAGTCACTTGCGACGAGCAGACTAGGCAGGCACAGGAGGTTGTCAATTCACCTAGTTTAACTTTGGCCCCTTTTCAAGATCGGAGAGCACGGCAGCATCAGAACGGGGACCCACGACGACACGGAATTTATTACGACAAGATCATTACGGGCTGAAATTTGATCCATCACGGCAGTTGTTGTTGGTATTGCGGAGGATACGAGACGAATGTCGCACTTCAAACGACAGTCAAGGCCCCTGGGACACCCCAGCGCACAGGATGGGAGAAGCCATGTCCAGGACACACGACCTCCTTCGACCCAGGGCGCACTCTTCAGCCTCGGTGGTGATGTTTACCTTTCATAATACAATATTTGAGTCGCGGGCGAGGACTCAATTCACTCGTTCAACCCCATTTGACTTCCTCAAAATCCAATCTCGACAACTGGCATCCATGCTAGACATCCAATATTTGCTCTGTTGCTCCCCAATTTGCTGCCCTCTTGTTGCTCAACCCCAAATCCCTCTTTGCCAGTGACGTACTTGTGATGTCACTTGGCCCTTTATCCACAGGGTACCTCGAACTTAAGGCAGAGCAAGGTATCGGGCAGGGGCCTGGGCAACCTTACAGGCATGGACAATGTCGGGGATGGACGGGTTTGATGGGTAGCCGGGACAATACACCCCAGCTTAGGTAAGATGACGCTCCTCTGCGTTGTCGGGCACTTGCTTTGAAGTCCCATCCCGTATTCGGCATAAAGCATGTCGATCCGAGGCCACAAAAGATGTCGCCTTATTGAACTCGGTCCTGGTCTGTCGTGACGACGAGAGCAAATCGTAGCAGCCACCCAATGAGGATCCGAGCGGCCGAAGTTTGAACTGCCTTGACTTCTTAGCCTCAAGCGCCAACCCCAGGAAAGAGGACGACGTTCCTAAGGTAGGCTCTGTAGCGCGCCATCGGGCGATAGAGGCCCAAGCTGCCTGAATTAGCCTCCTGGTTCCTTGGTACCATAAGCACCCCAGACCTAGCTAGACTCTAGAAGCCAACCTCGGCCACAGCCTCATACGCCTCGTCCACCACAACGCCGTCTACCTCGACCTTCTTCGCTCCCATCCGACACAACGCGATCTTCTCGACCGGGAAGTCCTTCAGCCATATCTGATCCTCGTACCTATCCATGATAGGCCTCGCGTCAAACGTCAGTTTCTCTCCGCGTCTCCCCCTCTTCGCCTTGCTACCGCCTCTGTTCCCTCCTCCCTCTCCAGGCGCGTTCTTCACGTAGATGGTGTTCGCCACAGTAGCGTGGAGAAGCAGCGGCCGGCCCTCGTCCTGCATGAGGCCTTCGTCCACGAAGACGCCTCGCAGCTTCTCACAGAACAACTGGAGCACGCCTTGCTCGTCGAGGGGTTGGGCGTAGAGGACAGATGCTTTGGATGGTGCTTGCATGGATACTAGGCCGCGGAGGGTGATCAGCAGGGGTTGCGGCCCTTCTTCCTTGGCTGCGGCCTGCTGAGCAGAAACTTTGCCATCTGTCTCCTGACCGGGACATTTGCCGTACGCTTCCTGTACTGAGGGAACGTCGCCGGGTAGAGTCCTCGCCGCGACTTGCTGTCTTGCGCTATCCAGTATTCCCCGTAACCGAAGTGACTTCAAGAGTTCTGTTGCGCGGTCCAGACCTTCGCTCTTTGGGAAGCTGCAGACCCCTAGGGTCAGGTGGATGGTCCCGACTGGCCGTATTGCGTCCTGCGGTAATCCGAAGCTGTCCGGGGCTGTCACATCTGCGGAGAATGAGGCAAGACTCTGCGATAACTGTACTCTGGATGTTGCGTTGACTAGGGGTATGCAGAGAAAATGCGTTGGAAACGGTTTTGGCGGCATTGTGTCCTGAAATGATGGTAGAAGCGAGGGTCTTGTGGCGTGGCTCCGTCAAGAGACGGAAAAGGGGTGACTTGTCGAGCGTGGCGATATTTGCTCGACACGACAAATATACCCGTCCCGATTCAAGATCCCCTCCCCAGTTCAATTTGCTACATCTGCATCACCTTCAGCCTGAAGAGGACCTGTCCAAAACAGGAGGTGTTTGAACCTTGTTCTTCTGCAACTGCTGTCAAGTCCGTTAGCGAGTGGTGTGGGGACCATTCGCTGGATGAGACCTACAATCAGATACACCGAGTGTCGAGTAATTCAGGCTCGACTCTCCTCTCTGTTTCCTGCCTCTGACTGTAGTTTTGAGAAGCGCTACGCTGAGAATATTTGTGTATTTCGTTGACCTTCTGATGGCCCGTCAGAGGTCCCGTCGACGTGAGAGCAAGGTTGACCTAAACGGGCGCTCACCTATCGGGCCGCTACCGAACCGGACCACACCAGCCGTTGGACCGTGCTTCGGCAGCTGACCGCTGCAGGGCAATGCTGTCAGCCCCACCACAGCCGCAGCCCAAGGCGGTTAGTCTTATTTTGGATGTCTCGCGGACGATACCCCGTTCACACAACTTAAACCAACCCACCAGGCAACCATTCGAGTTTGCCATCCAGCTCAGCCATCCGCTGGCCGGATGGATTTAGTAGGCTGACAGATAACGTGGAATTCATCAACATGCCCTTTGCCGGCCATACGCATCATTCATCGCGAACCTTCTTTCCTGGAAGCACGCGCCTCTGAATGAATCTAAGGGCACGGCTTCTTGCTAGTCTGCGTGAACCACCGCCCCTACTTAACTTTTGGGACCGGCCGTACAACGCCGTCTTTGATGTCAGGCAAGAGAATGAGCGCATCCGACAAGCGTCGAGTACCTGCACCGGGCAGCGGCTCTCCCTCCCGCGTCACCCGACGGGCGGCACCCAACGGATCGCCTCCATCCTCCAAAAACGCGGCCTCCCGGACCTCGAACCTTTTAGCGCCGCCACCTCGAGTAGCCCTCAGCGGTAGCTCGTCTCCCACGCCCGACGACCATCGAAACCGAGAGAGCGGCGGCGGCGGATCTCACCAGAATTCTGGAACGAATATGGACACGGGAGGACAAAATGGAAACGATAACAATGGCGCCGCTCGGGTAGGCACGCCCCAGGCTTTGAGAGAAAAGGACGAGCGCATCGCTTTTTTAGAGCGCGAGCTCAGGGTGATGGAGACTCAGTTCCAGCGAGAGCTGGATAAGCTGAGCGCCAACGAGAGCGAGACGGCATCTTTCTGGCAAGCGAAACACAGCGCCCTGAACCAGCAGTTCCTGCGGACCGATACGGAGCTGCGGCTTCTGCGCGCCGAGGTCGATCTCCGCGAGGCCGAACGCGAGGAGCTACGTACGGGCTACGAGACCATGCGGCAAGGCATCCGAGAGCGGGATGATGAGATCCGCGACCTGCGTGCTCAGGTGAGGGGTCTCAAGGAGTGGGTTAGCAACAGCACGCGATCGGACGGCCAGACGCAGACGAGTGACGAGGTCTTTTGCGATGGGATGGCGAGGCTCGGTAATGGCTTGCAGAACTGGGTCATTGTCAACTTCCGGAGAGCCAAACTCGGTAAGCAGCCGTTCTTGCGAGCCTCACAAAAGGCCTCATTTACTAACAGACTGCGTCGCCCAGACTTGTCGAGGGCTTCAGAATCGACCTTAGCAGAACTGAACCGGCTGGTCCCGTCGTACGAGGAGTTGATATCGGGTGCCAAGATCCATCTAATCCAGTCCGTGGTGTCGAGAATCCTGGTGGGGCTCGTCTTCGACGTTTACTTTGTCGGCCTCTCAGCGGAACAGTCAGGCGATTTTGCAAAGATGGAACAATTTCTGGCATATTTTGCGTCCTCGGCAGAACCTGTCAACCAATGGCGATCATCGACGCTTACCATTCTCAAAAGGGAGGCCGCAACAAAGATGCAGGGCGAGACTTCGCGCGTCACGGAAAGCGTCCTTTCTCACGTCAATGCCATACTCGACTCGATAACTGATGCCAAGAGCAGCGATACGCGCGATCAAGGGCTTAGAACGCTCATAGGCAGCGCGATCGAGCTGTCGCAACTCCTGGTTGTACAGAAGGCAGTACTCAAGGTGTATATGCCTCAAATCCTACCGTACCAAAAGACAACATTCGACCCAGCCACGATGGAGGACATAGGGGGCGAGGACGAGGAAAGTCTAGCCGACCGAGAAATATGCTGCGTCACGTTTCCCGGCATCGTCAAGAGAGGAGACGAGAATGGCGGGCAGCTTCAGTATCGCAATGTCATTTCCAAGGCACGGGTACTATGCAGTCCTGAATGAGGCCTGTACGCGCTTTTACTCGACGAGGGGATGTCAGGTGGCGAGCATATGCCTCTCCGCGCACACCAGCAACGGTTTGGTAGGGCAGCACCGTGTGTCGTGCGAAGTCGTACCTGCTCTACAAGAGAGCTGTCGTCCAGCTGGTCGATGGGGGAGAGTTGATTTGCCCGTCACTCGGCCAACTGCGCAATCTTCCCGTGAGCTACGTTCACAGCATGAACTTAACGTGGCATAAGCTACGGCCAGGCAGTCACAAGATACATGTGCTCATCTGACGAAAATGTGCGCATCGCTAGAAGAGAACTGTTGGCGAAACCTCGAGCACCGTTACACGCACACACATAATTTCACGACACGGCGGATGGAGATCCTTCCCTCTCCTATCTTGACCAGGGCCGGTGACAAAATGAATGCAAGGCGGCTTGGTGCAGTATTACCCCTACATATTCAGGCGCAGATTGCTCGGGTTACTATTTTCGGCCAAGCCACAACCTGCCACTGGCGAAAGGAACAGGTCCTTAGCCGTCATTGCTATGCTATCCATCAGCACGACATGACCAGGTCCAGTGGGGGGTGTGCAGAATCCTAGCATGCATGAGATACTATACGTCTGCGGGCTAGTACCTCATGCCACACGGCGCGAAGCAGAGCTACCTACCGAGAAGAACGTGCATGATACTTGGAGGGATTTCTCTCGATCAAGCACGCTATTGGTTTAGCAGAGCCGCATGGCTCCATATCACCCACCCTCTTGCAAGGAGCGGCCGGAGGATTTGGCGGTGTCTTGCGTGGTCGCCGAAACTGGCGTCTCTTCATCGAACACCGTCCTGCACGGAACTTGTGGGTATCCTTCAATATTAGGTAGTCTTTGCAGTAGCAAGGGCCGCTGATCTCGGTACCGACGAACTAAACCAAGGCCTGTTTCCATGGTTCATGAGCTTTCGGAAGAGATGGTGCGTCCGATGCTTTGCTGGCTTGGCTGTTGGCGCATGGCGATGGCTCATGCAAGGCTCAGCCGATGGTCGTGGGACTCAGAGGGCCGTTCCCCGATATACCACACCATGTATCGCGCAGCTTTACATGCCGTTCTCAATGCAGACTGAGCGCAAGTCTGAAGATCGAGGAAAAGTCTTGTCTGGGAGGATATTCAAGTACGATCATTTGTTCGTCATCATAACATGCGTCGAGCTATGCCGTGTCGACACCTGACGTTACCAGCTGAATGGATGTGCGGCGGCGTGGTGGTCGGGTTGACACAACGGACATCGAGCGAATGCACGTCAAGCCTCAACAGTGTGCCAACGTCGATGAGACCGGTGTTGCGGTGTAGCAAACGGCGCAATGACTGGTTCGCTCGAGAATCAGCTAACCCGAATATCTCAACCGGTGAACCGGTCATGACCACAGCCTCATGCTCTCTTGCTCTCTTGCCTCTGACTGGTCATGAAGAGGGCGGAGATGGCCAAGTCTCACAACGTCCCACCGCCAGACGCGGATGCTTTCGCTCCCTCTGTTAGATAACTGTCACCGGCATAAGCTCAATCTGCGGAGAGGTAGACGTGACATGGTGGCCGCTGAATCGCCTCAACTGGTGGCAGATAAACACTTGCCTGCTGTGTCAAAAGCCAACAGCCAAGAGTCGGTTGGCTGTCTCGACGGCGTCCTGCATGATGTCGTATCATAGTGCGCCGGAGATGGTGTGCTGCAAAGCTTCAGGCCCTCGGTACCCTTCTGTGGAGAACCCGCATCCTCCCTCCATGGGCCTTCATGGGCCTAAAGAGCGAGACTGGCAAGCCATGCAGCAAGCCGTCGGATTTGGATGCCAACCCTTGTTCTTCAAAGCAGAATGCAGAGTCGCGCCGGAGGGATAAAGCGAGAACGCCTGATAAAGGCCTTTGATCACTACCCCGCCCTTTTGGAAGTCGCGCCACTGTGTTCGTCTCTTGAGCCCTTTCGCTGCAACTTTTGTACAAGAATAAATCCAAAGCTGATTCGAACTCCTAACTTCGGGTCTCGTTCCTCGACGTCGGACGGACGTGCTTAGCAGGACTAAAGCTATATTTTGCACTGCCGTCACCATCAGCCTGCCTTGCCGCCGGATGTTCTGAGGCGGGCGCATCCTATTGTCGACCATCTAGAAAACTTCCCGGGGCGCCAGCTTTGGTCTCCTTCTTCCAGTTGAAACCTGATCTTGATGAAAGAAGATCTCCCCTTTGGATGAACGGCATCCACCCATCCCCGACTAGGATCGTCACATCTCGCCAGCGTTAGAATGGGCTCTCAGGATGAGATTGACCCGGTGGCGCGTTTCATGCTTGATCCAGATTACAACAGGACTGTTGCACTCCTTTACGCCGGCTCAGCTTCGACTCCCCGACGACTTCCACTGGCCGGTTTGGGTGGCCATGGACTCCATCTCTGGGATAACACTGATGCCGCGGCCTATGCTTCGACTGAGTATCCGAGCTACACCACCTTATCGGCAGGCGCTCAACCGTCAAGCATTTATGCCGATGATTATGACGACGATGATATCTCGACACCGGCCGACTTCATGCGCGTTCCTGCGCGAGCTGGAGCATCGCAAACAGCTCTGTACCGCGCCCAGAGTACGAACTCGTCCGATGCCTCGTCGGTCGCGCCGAGCATCTTCACCCGCGCCCCAGCCACGACATCATCTGGATTGTCGTCTCTACCTCCTCGACACATGAATTTCAATCAGACCCTTGTGGCGATGGCAGCCAACGACTATGGCCCCATCGGCAACAACCAGCCGATCGCTGAGGCAACAACCTCGTTCCCCCTTTGGTGCGAACTCTGTGTGCTCAGGGACTGCCCAGTCACATTTCCGATCGACCAGACACAAGAGTGGATTGAGCACCACTGCCGCCACTTGCAGGAGCAATATCCATCCCGACTGATGTGCTGGTTCTGCGACCATGTTCCCTTTGTGTCTGCAAGGGACGGGCGCTACGGCAACTTTCGAGACCGTATGGAGCATATCCGGGAACATATCTCGAGCGACTACATGAGAATGGATGACATGCGGCCAGACTTCTACATGATCAACCATCTTGGCGAAAGGGGAATCATTGACGCCGCCATGCGCGACATTGCCCTCAAGTTTTCCGAGCTGCCTGCCGCACTGCGCCTGCCTGGTAGCGGCGCACACGGGGATGCGCAGTCCCACGACCCGCAGCGCCGCCAACCCGGCCGGAGCCTGGCATTTGATCTCGACCGTGAACGAAGACATCAGCGGCCACGTGGGGGTGAGCGACACCGTCACCCTGCTCCCGTTCGCCACGGCTAACGCGCAGGTGGCCCCGGGGGACGTCATCCGAGGAAGTGTGGAACACGGCCTCGGCAGTCGTCACATCGGATCGGCATTGTGGGTCCTTCCCGGCGCCCAGATGGGGATCGACTTCGGGAGAGCCCGAACGCCACATCCTTCCGATCTGCCGATCATGCACTACTCCGGGGATTGGCAGGACAGCAATACATGTGTAGGTAGGAACGGAAAGATCAGGTGGATGTTTTTGCTTATGGACCTGTGTCCCGTTGCAATTTCTTATGATACGGCCTCCGCGTAACTCGATGTTACCTCAACGCCGGCTGCCCAGGCGCATCCATCGTAGCCATACGGTTCGGATGCAGGAACCCGCTTGGGCCCGGCTGTTGGGGACAATGCATGTTTTTCTGCACTTTCCCACTTTTTCCAGGCACCCTTGACTGACCCGACTTCGGGGTTCGGGCAAAGGTTAGCCTCCATGGGCAGACTTCCACCGAGAGGCGTTTCTGCCTTGCGGCTTCTTTGGGCATAGCCCCTCCTCGCCCGCTCCTCATCACGGTGATCGGATGCTTATGAGCTGAAGATCGAGATAGAATGCCACCAAGGGTTTCGAAAATCAAGGACTGGGACTGTAAGAAAGGATTTCCTTACTTGGTCTGCTATTCGCCGACTGGAGTACCACTTGCTTCTGGGACCCCTCTCCCTTACACAACATCGATATAGCTGTTTTCCTTCCTGAGACGTCCTTCTAACCGGCTGGAACCGGCGGTCTCGACGGCCGAAAATGCTCCGCGAGTATCTCAGATGTGCTCATAAGGGGGATATGCTGCGCATCATGGGTTCGTCGTTGCTGGACGGGACGTGATCTTTCTTGGACGGGCCATTGAAATCGAAACATCTTGAAGCAGAATAGGGCGAGGAGGAATACTTATTAAAGGGCAAGACTGTTTATCACCGATTACATGCTCCTGGAGCGCGGGAGCATCTTCTTATGTAAAGCCAAGTTGCAACTACAAGTGTTCCGAAGAAATATGACCACAATACCAAGCGTAACAACACTCCATATACGATAGAAAAAAAAAGAAAAAAAAAAGAGCCCTTGACCGCTACATTGGCTCACCGTGCCTCTCTACAGGACACGGTGGCAAACACGGACCTCGTGCGCTGTGAGCTGAAAGCAGGGCTATCTCCTTTGCTTCAATCGCTGGTTGGCAGTGATTCACCGCGGGAATGGTGGGCAAACACTCTTCTCGAATCGGTCCACCGAAGCGCAGCAGAAACCTGATAAAAGGCCCAACATTATCGCCTCTCTCCTTGTCTCGTGGCAAATAGGTCGAGTTTTCGAGGGCATTTCTCCTCCGTTGAGTGGTTCGGGCCGTGCGGGAAGCCTCGGACAAGGGTGAGTGGTCATTTTGACTCGCCTCGTCACCGAGCACTGCCTCGTCCACACGTCGTGCAAAGGGCGCCATCTGGTTCGCCCTGCAAATCTCCCGTGGTATCTCATTTCGGCTCTCGACGGAACGGATAAGGGCAACGGAACATGGTCATCACTGAGAACATTATAGGACATGTGCAGAATACTGAACTTCTACTATTGTGTCACCAGGTTCAGCGTTGCAAGGTTCGAAATCGCTTCTAACATCCCAGCTCCGAAATATATATGTCGCTACCGTTCTGACCCAAGGTAGCCGCCCAGGACTCATCTCTTGCGTTGGATACCATGAAGTACCATATAAATGACCATCCATCTAGCTTGCTCGCTGCTCTCGTCGTGGCCCGCTCAACCAACACTGACGCATCAGCGCCACCCCCCTGGGGCGCCTCCCCAGGCAGATCTACGCAAGAGAATCCCTGCGATGCCCTGCATACCCTCGCCACATCCACACCCTCCCCTCATTGCTAATGAAACTCGGCCTCCACCCTCCCATATCTCACACCATCAACCTTCAACTCGAAACCTAGTCCCGCACTATCCACGATCATCTCAAGCGTAAAGTCGAGGTTATCAAACTCGACGCCCCTCGTCGTAGTAAGCCGCGTAAACAAACTCCTCGGCACGGCGTTCAGGTCCGTCGTGAGGGTACACACGTGCACGAGGTCCCGTGTGTACGCGGCCGGCGGCTCGTCCGCCTCGCACGCGATCAGGTCGTCCGTCACGACGAGCGACTGCCCGGGCCGGAAGTTGCGCGTGTAGTGGAACGCGATCGGGCTTAGGGGTGATAATGCGTCGCCCTGTTTCAACCTTGTCAGTACCAATAACTCGAGCGCGGTCTGGGACTGTGTAAGAGGACGACAACTTGCCTTGGCGATATGCCACTGCATCCGGTCCGAGACCATCCACCTCTCCCACAGCGGACTCCAGTACCGCTCGCTAACCTCGTGCTTCTCCTCGTCGTACACGGTCGCGTACGACGTGCCGTAGTGCATCCTCGCCTTGCGCGAGATGACCATGTTCCCCTCGAGGCCCCTCAGCACTGCGCCCCTCACGACCGCCGTCCACGCGTACACGGGCTGCATCACCTCGATGGACCCGTACTCCTGCAGCAGCGCCGACGAGCTTGAGTGCGTCGGCCGCTCGCTGTAGGGCGGCGGCGCGGCGCTGGTGAAGTGCGCCTTGAGCCGGCGGTAGAGGTAGTCGCTCTGCCCGAAGCCGCCCACCAGGATGATGCCCGACACGATGCCGCCCTTTGCGCGCAGCGTGTCCACCTGCCCCTGTACCAGGTCGCACACCTCTTTTACAACAGGCTGGAAGATCTCCTTCACCTGGGCGGCTGTCATTACGAGAAAGCCCGAGTCGAGGCCGACGGCCTCGTCGTCTGGGAGGCCCGGAAAGCTGGCGAAGTGTTAGAACCTCGACCAAAACACCGGTATGGCAAGGGTAACTCACGGTATGTTGATCTCCATGTCCTCGGCCTCGTTGAAGTTCCGCTTCACGAACTCGTCAAAGTACCGCAGGCCCATCTGCCACGTCTTGCCCTTCTTGACCTTCATCTCGTCGAACTTGCTTTGGCCTATCCTGTTCCTGACGTGCTCCTCGAACCTGTAGTTGAGAAACGCGCTCCCGCAGAGACCGCCCGTGCCGACGGCCGACTCCTCAACCCTCAGCGGCTTGAGCGATATGATCTTGTACGCAATCAGACTACGCCCCAAGGTCAGTTTCACTCCCTCGACTACTCAAGAACAAGAGGAACATACTCAACAGTACCACCACCCCCGTCGCAGACGATAAAATTATCCCCCACATTCAGATGATTCGGCTGTATAGCCTTGAGTGTATACACCGCCGCCGCCTCGGGCTCGCTGATCATCTGGATGGCGCTCCTGGCCCCCATCCCCGCCCGCTCCGCGGCCTGCAGTGTGGTATTCTTCGCGGCGTCGGACCACACCGCCGGGCACGTCAGCACGAAGTCTACCTTGGTGGACGCCATGAAGCTCTCGCCGTACCGCCGCGTGAGCGTGTCCATCGTGTGCCGGTAGATCTGCGTCAGGTAGTCGGCCACGGCGTCGACGACCGTCTTGTCGAACCGCCGGAGCTGCGCCGCCGTCTCGAGCGGGCTGACGTAGAAGGGCAGCTTCTGGCTGCGGTCCAGGAACAGCTTGATGCAGCGCAACCGCGACTCCTCGGGCCGGAACTGGAAGCCCCATTTCACCGTGGGCGCGGTGCCGGGCGGCGCGTTGGCCGGGAGGTCGTAGGATATCTCGGTCGGCACCTTGTCCGATGTTATGCCGTTGCCGCCGGGCCAGGTCTTGATGATTTCGATGTCGTCCGGGGTTGAGGTGTAGACCGCTGCTACTCTGCGTCAGTGTTAGTGTGAGCTGTACGAACCGAAAGTCGGTTGGTTTCATCGTGATTGAGAGTCTGTCATATCACAACTCAGGCAAAGCATCAAAAGATCATTCGTGCCTCTGTCCTTTCTTGTTGCCTATCCCTTCCCATGTGCCCATGCATGACCCGTCCTGCACTCACACGCCACCATCCCCAGCCGACGTAATCCCCGCCTACCCAAACCCCCCAATCACCAAGCATAAGCGCAAAAGCCGGGAAACTCACCCGGAAAATGTAGTGCCGAAATCAACACCAACAATGAGCCGATCGCTCACCGGCGCCGGCTCCCTCGCCGGCTCCCTGACGGGGCCATTGATCGCCTCAGTCGACGACGGCGGCGTGTAGCTGGTAAAGTAGTTCCTGCTGTCCTGGTTCCTCCTGCTCGTGGGGGACGACCTTATCGGTAGGTTGAGATTCATCATGCGAACAGACGGCTCCTCGCAGGACGACGATGAGACCAGCCGGGGGCGCGCTGGCGCCTGAAAGAGTCGGGCGGGCGACCACAGAAACCGAGGGCACAGATAATGGCGGTGATTAAACGAGTGAGTGAGGGTACACCACAGCCCAACGCAGGCTCATTCGACAGTCCGCTCCTACGGCCTGGGGAGCGGATGGGATGAACAGATCAGATCAGTCGGCAACAGGACGGTGGTGTATACTTCGTATATCCAAGGACAGCAGCTAAGCACCAGCAACACAAGGGACATGCGTGTCCAATTCCTCAGATGACGTACGAAAAGCCACAAAAGTAAGCTCTTCCGAGCGGGATATATTCAATTGATAAAAAAGAAGAACTGCGATCGCAAAGTGGGAAGGTCAATAAATCCAAACTCGTCGAATCCCAATATCTCAAATGTTGCTGCCTGTCCTTGCCCCCTTTCGTGGTGGTGGTGCTCCGAGGGGCTGCCCGCTCCGCACCAGACCTTCCCGTCTTCCAAAGGCTTGGGTGCTGAGAATTTGGGGTGGAAATGGCGGGGCACACAAGCTGTCAAGCACAGCCCGCCCCAGGGCGGCCCCAAAGGCTTTGACGGTTCAGCTGGGCAGCCACGTGATCTTCAGCAGCGGTAATATTCAAGTTCCAACTGTTTATCCTTAAAATTCCTGGTGTAGTGTAATGACGAATTCATGATATCTCTCAGGCTCTCAGTGCCTAGGTGGTACGACTGCTTCAGTTACGCAGGGCCCATCCAAAAGAAGAAGGCATCCAATCCAGGCACCAACTTACCAACTTGCGGTATGCCTGTCTATCTGTTTTGACGACAGTGTTAGGCAGAACAATTCCGCACCGTCACCCGTACCCGTTCGTCATGCTCGTATCAAGAGCAAGATATACGACGGCAGGTCGGAAGGGGGTAAGGACTCGGGTTCAATTCTTGGTATTGAATGAGTTTGATGTACAATCTGTGTACAAATGCCACGTCTGCTCCTATAAATGGACAAACGATGGCGTCCAAGTAAATTTCGCACCCAAGTGCAAGTATCCTGACCCCCATTTTCTGTTCCAGCCAGGCAGTTCCACGTCCCTTTCCCTCAGGATATATACAACAAGGAGTTTCAAGGGAAGAGCCCACTGCACCCAAGGAACAGACAAGTCGGAAGAGCTGACACACCGCCTTGAAGGTGGTAAGATGTGGTGACAAACGAGATTTCCCCCTCCACGTCTAACAAATGAAACTATCTTTTCTCGCTGCAACTACACCAGAGCGGCTGGTGACCTGCACTAAACGCAACCTTGAGTCTATAAGGGGGTATTGTAGATGACAAAAATATAAAGCTTGCGGTATGATTATAAGTCCGGTCGATCGAGACAGGTATCGGTTGGGTATTCAAGTCGAGAACAAGGGCGAATGGGAAGATATTGAAGAGTGATGACAGAAAGATTGTAGATGAAATTTGAAGGGACGAGTCACCGCCAATATTGATCGTCCGTAAGAACCAGAAGTTCCGGCGTTGAAGCGACCGTCAACCGTATGTGGGACGCTGTGATTGATCCCTTAACACCAAAAACGCCGTACCGATGGATGAATGAAGGTGCGAAAATGAAATAAGTGGTATCAGATAATTGTGGCTGTTGCATCTTCGCCGCCCGGGGGGGATGATCACCAGGTCTCTAAAACCTGCTTCCCGCTGCCCATATGCTTGCAGAAGCTGAAGCTGCCCAGTCGCTCTCGTCGTACGGCGGAGTCGGCCACTTGTACTCGGTGGTCTTGTTCAGGTTGAGAGGCTTGGGAGTGACGGCCTCCTGCGTGTCGCTGAAGAGGATCGCCTGGCCGCTCGCAGAAGGCGAAGGAGTGGGATACGGGTTGGAAAGACCGACGTTGCTAGCTGTCTGTCTCAGTGGCTTCCCAGTGTTCTCCAGCCTGTTCATCGCCCGGTGAGTCGATGTGAGGACTTCGTCAAGAAGCTCGTCTTCCTCGTCCGGGGCGTCGTATTGATGGACTCCCTGTGTAGCCTGGGCTCTCCGGGTGCGGCTCGAGATGGGGCCTGTGCCACGCGCCGCGACAATCAGGTTGTCGACCGATCGCGGCTGGTGGTGCGGAAGCGAATGGTGCCGCTTCAGGCTCGGAGAGCTTGTAGATGCTTGATGAGCAGGAGGAGCCGGTGGTGCATCCAGGTTTTGATGGACGCCCCGCAGTGCCTTGTCCAGAGACTCATACGTGTCTTTCGGGACGGGTGCTGGGATTTGCTGGTCGAGCACCATCGAGGACCGGTTGCTGGCCCACGGTCCACAGCCCGCCTGTGCTTCGATGTCGTCGTTTGTGGGGGAGATCGGTGTCTGGTGTCGTCCAGAGAACCTCCTTGCCCTCTTCCGGAGATGCGAGAAGAAGCTCTCTTTCTGACTGCTTGGTGGCGAGGAGAGACCGCTGTTCCCGTTGAGGGCTCGCTCCGCCTGTTGCCGGTGGATCTCTGCATAGTGGTTGGTACTCGACGTCACCGACAGTTGTCGGCCAATCTTCTTGGACGTCTTCTCCTCAGCAGGTTGTATCCTGTGAGCTCCATTGGCGTATGCGTCGTTGTACGATGGCGTGCGGCTGCTTGCTTGCGCTGTGACCGCGTCGGATAACGGCGAGATGGGCCGGATGGTGGGCAGGATCGGCATTGGAGCGACGTTGGAAGGGCCGTTGGTCCATGTTGTACGCTTGTTAGCTGTCGCTCGTGCTTTCGAAGGCGCCACCGTCTCAGTAGCGGCATGTACGGGAGACGGCCGTGGCGCGGGGGCGTCCTTCACCGCTGGAGGCTGAACAGGAGCGACTTCGACGTTGTCAGAGCGACCGATCAGGGACTTCCTGAACCATGACTGCTTGGTTGATGTGGGTGTCGACACTCCAGAGTCCTTGCCGCGGCTGATGTCCGATTGCTTCCGTCCGAGTATCCTCGACGCTGATGATTTGGGCCGTAGGGGATCAACAGCGTCCGAGAAGTATTCGTGTGCCAGTGCCTGGGTTGACGTAGGCCGGTTCTTAGGGTCCCACATCAGACACCAAGTAACAAACTGGCTCAGTGATGATGGCCATTGCGGACTCTGAAGGATCGTGTCCATCGAGTGAGGCGCCATCTTGGGGAACGAGAACCCAAGCTTCCCAGCCAGGCGAGTCCCTTCCCTCCATTCTCCTCCACCAACACGCACTCCGCTCTTGTTGTACCAATTGCCCGGGCTGCCCATGATTTCGCAGACCCTCCAGACCTGATCGACCTCGTTGCCGCCAGGGAAGAGCGGCTTCAGAGTCGCAACCTCGACGGCCATTGCGCCCACGGCCCAGATATCGACTGGCGCCGAATACTCCCCGGCCCTCAGTAGTACTTCCGGCGCCCGATACCATCTTGTCGACACGTAAGTGGTGTATGGCAGTTTCGACTGCGTCTCTCGCGCTAGGCCAAAGTCTGCAATCTTGACTGTGTACGAGGGCGGTGTTGATGGAGGGGTCATCAACGCAGAATAACGCCTGAACGAGTTGGTGTCTTGGTGTGACGATGAGGAAACGAGGATGTTCTCGGGCTTGATGTCCCGATGGAAGAAGTTGTGGGCGTGGATGTGCTCGAGTCCCTGCATGATCTGAAACAAAATGCTCTTGACGCTGCCATTGTCGAGACACTTGTGGTCTCTCGCCTTCATCAGCTGGTAGAGGTTCCCTTCCATATATTCCATGGCGATGTGGAGCTTCTTGGTGAAGGGGTCGAGGAAGATATCCAGGGCAGGGACCAGATGGGCGTGTGTTGGCAGTGTTCGCAGGAAGACAACCTCGCGTAGCTCGAGACATGGTGTAAAGGATTCAAACGTTTTCTTCATCGTCTTGATCGCGATCTGATGTGTCGGGTCAGTTGGCCGGCCGTTTGCCTCAAGTCTCTGACGGCTCTACTTACCACGGTGCCTCGCCGCGCAACGCTGGCTCCAGCAGTCCGGACCCTGGCAAGGACAACGCTGCCGAAGCTTCCATCTCCAATCTCCTTCAGCACCTCGAACCGGTCCTCGAGAGCCATCATGTTTGCTGGATGGGCCGAGGTACGGTGCGCAATGTCGTGTGCGACCGTCATGTTACTGGGATGGTTGGGAGAATCCGGGATGCTCAGTCCTTGGAGTGCCAAAGCTGCCGTAGCATCAGTTGTTTGTCCCCCGAAAGCCCTTTCGGCAGCCAGGGCTAGCCCGAAACCTAAAGCTCCTCTAAAAGAGCTTGTATCAACTACCGGAGCATCCAGAAGTGGTCGGTGTGGCAGATGGTCGGAATGTCGCAAACGAAGTAGGTGGTCGCAACGTTTGGACAAATGCTGTCGCTCCAAGGTCCAGAGGTCCAGAGGAGACGAGAGGTCGTTCGTTGGATAACCTAGTGTCAAGGGGTGAACCGTACTGGAATAAACGAAAGAAATGCAATATGAAATGTGATTGCGAAGTGGAGGGAGTGGACGACTTTTGCTTTGGAGTCGGGGCCTGAAATGATGGTATGATTAAGACGAGTTGGGATTGCGCAGGGGAGCCGGAGGTGAAGGACCCAGGTGTCGGGCTGCGGGTCCTGCAAACGCTTCGAGGTGCGAAGCTGCTAACGGCCTAGTACAATTGCCGTAAGATTAAGAAAACGAGAGGATGAATCCAGGGGGGGGCATCGGTAACAACTGCAGCACTAGTACTCGTGAATAAATCGAGTCTAGAATTGCAGCGTGTGCGCCAGGAGTTGTTGGGGGAAGAGAGAGGGAGAAGACGGGTAAGAGCAGAGGACCTGGTTTGTTGAAGACGGGGACGAGGTAAGGGTGACGGGGCGTTAGCTGGGGTTTGCGCCAGTAAGGTAAGGGTACCTTAAGGTACGTGCACCTTTGGACCGTTTTTAGAATAGGTAGGTTTGCAATGTCAGGGACAATGCGCAGGCTGGGTCGCAGGTGGTCGTCCTCCGTCCCAATCTCCAGTCAACTCCACGCTGCGGTTTCGATCGCCCCCGGTGTTTCTGGCGCCTCCGGGAGAATAACGCCGTCTTGTCTTTTGCAGCTGGTCGTTACTGGGATCTAGGAAGATGCGACGGGAGATGTTGGTGGAAAGATTGTATGTACGACTCAGGGAATGCCTAGGAAGAAGGTCACAAGGTAAGGTACCTTAATTAAGGTACCCGAGGAAGGTGCCTATTAGTACTGTTCTGCAAACGGAGCGGCGGTGGCCGAAACGCGTGCAGGTCCTCCTTCTGGTCGGGATTCGAAGGGGGGCCAGAGAGGGAATGAGACGGGCAAGCTGCGGGGCCGTCGTTAGCATGAATGAACAAGCTGGGGCCGTTTGAGGGTCGATAAGGGACCCAAATCTCGCTAGTGATTTTAAGGGAACCCAACCTGTGCTCGTAGCAGCACTGCAAATTGCTGATTTGTGACCATGTCGCCCGTTACAGGCTTGTGATGTACCTGGTCCGAGCTGCAAGGGGCAATCACAGCCAAAAGGCAGCCAAGACCAACGTTCCAAGTCTGGTTCCGTTTCCTCGAATGCCTCCTTTTCGGTGGTTCACTTCCATGTTCAGTCCATCAGGTTCCTGCACAACAACGCGCCATGATCGAGCCACAAGTGGTAAAAGATGTCGATTATTATTAGCTATGTATGAGGCTACAGGTTCCTGGGACATACTTGTTCCCCTGGGGCGTACTTCGATGGAGCGCGGTACGGCAGAATGACCTTGAACTGCGGATCGCCCGGCTCCGTAGTTATCTGTGTCTCCTGAGTCGTCCTCCATTTGCACAGAGACGGCGGTCATTTATCACCAGCGAATGCCAACGAGCTTGAAGCTTACGGCTGAACGAGTCGTATAGCTGCTGCTAGTTGTGGGCGATATCACTGCGGTGTTGCGAGGGGTGATATCGTCGCAGTGCTGCCACAACGCTGCGCCAATAGCGGCCATAGCAGAGACGGGTTCTGCATTGTTGTGATGCCAACTTCACGGTCACTGGCTGAAGCCAGCCCAGTTCACCCTCATTCGACGATATGGCCACGACAGCCGGTGGTTTTTCCATTTTTAACCGTCCTCCGCTGTCCACGAGCACAATAACCTCGGAGAAACACGGTGGTAGACGTGGTCGCAAGTACCTACATCTCGCTTTCACACAACTCTTGTCTCTTGTCTCTTCGTCTCGTTGTCGGCGTCCAATCTGAGATGCACCCCATATACATTGGACGGTAGGGCTTGCGCAACGTCGGGAGGGATAAAGCAGCAATACCTAGGTACGGCGGGACACGGCGTCCAGAGTGTGTTTGACAGGAAAACGGGCGATATGTCAAGTGTGACCAACAGGGCACGTTGCAGAATCACCGTTTTACGTGACGGCCGCTGCATTGCCCTGACCAGCATGGGTCACGATGCCACTCAGGAGCTGCCGGCTGGGTCATTCACTCACAAGCAGCCTGCTGGAGGAAAGGGGGAGAAGCTAGTACCTGACAGGTACCCGACGATCCCTCTTATGAGCCTGCTTGTGAGCCTCAGGCATCCAATCGTTCGTTGCCAGAAACGGACAGACTCGAAGTTCAGATGACGCAGGCCGCCATGCAACTCCAAGGTACCTTAAAATTAGAGGTACATGTACCTAATTCCTCTTGCAAACGTACCTACCTATGTTTGAATGCTCCCAGTGAGGATCTACCAGCTTCACCGCTCCCTGTGGCATCCGCATCTTGTTGTCTAGCTTGTCCACACCGGCGCATTGCCCTGACAATGGCCATGCAGGCCCCGTTTCCCCCGTCCATCGCCCTCGAAGCTCCTGTTCTTTTTTCGGTGATCCGATGTGCATCGGCCAGCCACTAGCGTCAGGGACCCAAGCGAGAGCTAACCGCTTCCGTGCAAAGGGGCGTCCCGCCATCCTTCTGGGAAGCTTTCCGAAGGTGGGTACCACACGAAACTTGACTCTTGCAGCGCCATGTCCCAAGGCGTACGTGTAGTGTATACTTTGCCTCGTAACAGATATTCTCTCTAACGCGTCTCCGTGGCCATGCCAACGATAGCCCTATAAGTACCTCCTGGGTTTCCGCAAAAGGGGCTTGCCGTTCGGCCCAGCCTCCGCATTTCGCGAGGCCTCGCCTGCCGGCAGAAATCTTTGGGGGATCACTCGGCTTTGAGGGACTTATTTGTTTTCTTACCGCTTCTGTGTCGTAGACTGCGCGTCGCCAACGCAGCATTCATCCGGCTCACTGTTTAGCTCGGCAACCGGTGGAGCATTCCTTCTAGAGATTCCTTCTAGAATCAGCATTACCGCTGCTCCGGATCCTCCGTCGAGACGCGGGATGACTGCCTGATTTGAGATCAAGTTCAAGCCTTGCGGCTTCAGATCGTCAGGGACACAGGCCATCGACATCAACAAGGCTGCATCTGTGCCTTGCCTAAACTTCACGTTGCCCAGCCTGACAACGGAGCTTGCTTCTCTTTGCCACATGGCACTCCGTGACACAACAGCATTTGGCTGGCATTTGTGCTACGAAACTACTTGGACCTTATCCAGACTGGATTAGACCCCCAAATGAGGGTCCGTTCTTCCTCATCAACAAGTTTATGCGGGCGGGGTGCCCCGGGGCTACGGCTGGTATTTTGGCCTCTCTACACGGCGAAGGATGCTGTCCATTCATGCGTTAGAAGGCCCAGGCAAAGGGGTGTTTCGCAGGTCCTCATTGGCTTTCCCCGTTACAAGTTCCATTGCCCTGTCAATGAGAAGCAGACTCCTTTCTAGAAGGATGGCTGTTATTAATGCCGACCGATGTGTCGAATCACCCCCCATATCAGCCAGTGGACAAGCATAACTGTGAAACAAGAGTCTCCGGGCCTCTGTCAGAGAGTTGAACTCTTCACGCAAACGGCTCTGAAAATGGCTCCGAATTGACTTGGGAAGTGGCCCGCATGGAGACAACTTCCATTCCTTTTATAGCTTCATGATAACGTCTTGCTGAGGTAATTCGTCTGCAGTTATGGGTCTTCTGGTGGTTAGGTCGGGCATTTGCGTTACCTGGTGTCTGGTCAAGCCATATTGGCTTGATGCTGAGGGATAGCCCGAGCAATAAAGGGAGAACAAAATCCCCTTGCTGCGGTCAAGATGTGCTTCTTTGCCACTCCCCAGCATGTTGTCGAGTGACACCTTTGCTCTACCCTATGTCCGACCATGTAAGATGCAACATGGAAGCGCGCGAGAAGCCTCCTATCGGGCTATTGTCAGGAGGTCTTTACGTGGAAAGGTCGAGTGGCTATGCTTGGGCGAGCCAATGCGTTGGATTACAGACCAACCCCGAAGGATGTCGTCGCCTAGCGCAGAGAGAGCTTGGAAATCCCAAGTCTTCCAGCGCTCACTTCTTTGTCTGGCTCTGGTCCAGTGGAGCTTGTATGGACGCACGAGACTGCGGACTCCTGGCAGTGGGTTGCTTGTCCAGATATCAGCCTCCTCTTTCAGAGCTGGATGTGAATGGAGAAGGTGCTTCCAGAAGGTCAAAGGTCAGCTTGGAAGAGTGTCGGTTGTCCAATTTAGCTCAGCAAAGAACATTAGCTAGCTGAGACGATGAGGGTACCTGGAGTGGGATTTGTCACCAGTCTCCGACAGTTGCTGGCTCTAACTCGACCTGCTACAAGCGTCGCGCTTGACTGGTGTCCCTGCCTCGGACCAGCCTCCCTGGCGAACACTCAACCCGTGATCAACAGGTCACGCTCTCCGTTCGTCAGCACTGGTGACAGCAGGCTCGTGGAGTCATAGTTCCATGGCCCCTTTCTGATCTGTTCCGGGTTTGGTGTTGACTCTGCCCGTCCTCAGACTCCGAAGGGATGGATATTTTCCCGTGGGCTGCAAGCGGTAAAGGGTAGCAAATGGACTGACCACCTTGATGAGCTGCGGTAGAAGAGGCATTGAATCACCGGGGGAGTCTTTCCTATTGCTCCTTTCCGATCTGTTATCACCAATAACTTGGGACCTCGCCAAAGGCAGGAGCAACCCGGGACCATTGCTTGAACGTAGTAGCGTGACTGCCTTGCCGGACATCAGCAGAAGGCTCGGCACGTCCTCCACAGGTTCTAGATTCTGTTTGATAATGCCTCCAACGTTTCACAACTTAATTTTTCTCCCTCTCACCGATCATCGCTCTTTGGTTCTCGGCTCCCCTTCCTCCACCCATTGACGGAGTCGGGAGCTGCCAGAAAGCAACCCGACTTTATCCCTTACCTACATTATCTTCCAAACTGGCCGCGGTCATTGTCCTTCTTCAATACCTAAAAACCCAGTCTCTCTCAGCAAGCAACCGCAAGGATGTCGTTTTTCGAGTACAAGTATGTCCCTTCCACGGGTTTCGGGCTTCATACTTCCAGTGGGCCATTTACTAACCAGGAGACTCTATTTTCTCAGGCGTGACCTCACCAACCTTCCTCCCAAGTAAGCTTTTGATATGCGCGGCCCGGAATTACCACTTCTGACCAGATACAGGATCCGCTGCGATGTTGGCAAGGAGTGGAAGACCCCGGAGCACTTCTCCAAGACCAAACTGCACCAGTTCTCCAACGGCCGTCGTCGAGCGCCCAGCAAGGTCACCGCGGCCAACTCCGGAATCGCCTGCCGTCTGCACAGCGGCGAGCCGGAGACAATGCTGAAGTGCAACGGCCCCTGCGGCAAGACGTACGGCCTTGAGCATTTCAGCCGCAACACCCGCACCAGGGGCGTCTACGTACGATTTCCTTCCTCCTCCCAACAAACTTGGCTGTTGCTGACAGAGGGAGAAAGTGGTGCAACGAGTGTACCGACTGGCAGCTCAAGAACGAGCCCGGCTTCATGCCCTACCCGGTGCCCTATGCCCCGCGTGTCGATGACTACAAGCACAAGAACGTTGCGGACCGCGAGGCTGCGGCCAAGGCAGAGGCTGTCGCCGACGACGATGCTGTAAGTTGAGATTCTGACGCAATTGTTGGGGGCCGTTGACTAACCGATGGTAGTCTTCCGTGGCTCCCTCCGTTGCACCGTCCTTCGCTCCGTCCTTTGCCCCGTCTGGTACCGTCAACAGCGAGCATAGCCCCTCGATCGCCATGTCCGCTGATGTTGGCGGCCCCGCGGGCTCCAGCGCCGTGCCCACTGTCGATGGCTCGGTCTATTCTGATGGCACCTACCCTGGCAATGTTCAGCATCCTGGCGGACCTCAGGAGTTCAATGCTTGGGGCCCCGATGGCGTGTACCACCGCGTGACCAAGGCTGAGACTGTCATTTCGGAGGCTTCAGCTGCCACCACTACCCGGGGAACTGTTGAGGTTGGTTCGAGCGGGTGGACCAAGCCGGTAGGTTCGATATAAAAGCCTGACGAGGGAACATTTTTCTGACCTCCCCACAGGCCATGCGCAAGACCCCGGCCGATGCCCCAGACTATATCAAGTTCGGCCGATGTCAACCCACCCTCAACGATGACTATCACAGCGAGGACGGTATGAGCGATGACGAGATCTAGTCCTCTGCGCCTGTTAGTCACCCTCTTGGCATCAGCTGGTTGGTGGCGGCGACTCATTTGCAAAGGAGGGATCTTCCAGCGAGATGACATGTGCTCTCCAGTGGTCTTGCGTTGACTCGACATATGCGCGGTGCTTTCTCTTTCCAAGTTCGGATCAGCTGATGGTTACGAGTCCGGCAACACGATTGGGACAGGCAATACCATAGTTGACTGCAACACCAGCGAAGGGTGCCATACGGCCTTGGGTTTGCGGCAGTTTGCACAAGCGCTGGTAAGTTTCGACCAGAAACAAAATCCCACTCTCTAACCTTCCGCTCTTGTGAACGTCCAGCCAACACACAGTAAAGACTATCAGATACCTTCGATGGTAAGCCCTATTCAGAAAACAGACTGTCTCGAGCGATCACTATCACTCTCGTTGTGTGCCATGAACGGAGAACATGTACGGGAGCATGCATGAGCCACAAAGAGGTGGCCAACGTGAAAACCGAACCGCCGCCGAGACCACGACGGTCAGAGCCACTGCGCCATCAGAGCTGTGGGCGAGCCGATGCCCTACAACCCATGTATGTTAACCTCGTTCGGGGGCTCTTCTTCGGTCCGGAAGCGCAATAAGTGAAGGCGGACATGTGCGACTAGAAGGAAGCCAACCTTATACACTACAGCATGTACCAGCTCATAGGAAGCAAAGTTCCTCTTGTGTGTCGCTTCAGATTGTCCGTGTCTACCTCAGATTAGAAGCACCTGACCATATGTGTCACATTCTCACCTTACCCTTAGGTGAGGGGAACACTGCAAGCCTCACCATGCAGCATGCGCTTCGTACATTTCCCGCATTATTGTGGCTTGTATTACAAATGTAAGCACAGCATACATTGCAGCCTGGCAATGACCCAAGGCCCAAGGCAAGCCGGGCGTTCGTAAAAAGAAGGCTGCCAGCTTTAATCAGAGTGCGTGGAAAGGTGGAAGGTGAGAGCGGGGGTTTGGACATCGGTTTGGTCGGCACCAGAGCCTGATTGACGATCAGATCGGTGTCCCATGCCGCATCACCACACCTTTTCGTTTTGCCCGGCCGGTGTGGGAGTTTTATCTCCTCTACCTACATACGCCCGACAGCCACCTACCTCAGACTGCCGGATAGATAACATAGATCAGTATAGGTGTGCGACGCTCTGGCTGCAGATAGGGCGATACCGCATTGTGTAAGTGCATAGCACGTCCACACACACACACACACACACACACACACACACACACATCCCTCGCCCAGATATATAGCCGCATGGTATTCAGGGCTGTGCTGGAGTCGCATTCATGATCTTTCGCCCATACCTCCTTCAAGCTCAGAGCAAGTCTACGCTTTGCTTGTGTAGCGACGACGCAACCAGACCAGTTGACAGCCCCTGGTTGTTCGTAAGCACAGCCGGGCATGATGGTAATGGCCAACACATCGCTTCGCGCGAATGCATCGGATATTGGAGGCGAGAGGGTGACAACCCGTCATGATGCACAATTTCCCGTCGCTCGCAGCGGCCCAATCCCTCCGACACATCGTCACAATGGCGGAGATGTTCGCGGTGAGATCTCTCCGAGGTCGAGACCAGAGGAACCAGAGGATGACCCCAGCGACGAGGAAGCTACAGATTCGAGCGGTTCTGACAGCGAGGAAGAAACCATCATCTCGGAGGAAGTCCAAGAGGACAATGCGCAACAACTGAGTGCGGAAACTAAGTCAGACGTGCCTGTGATCGACAAACTGCAAGTGCCAACCCAACATGACAAGCACTCAGCCACTTCGGTACCGCCTGCGCTTATTGGCGAGATCCGAAAGATGATACAGGCGGAAAGTAAGTCACACATCGCTCGCCACCCAATGGAAGAGAGGCCTTCGGCTGATATCCGGTATAGTCGGCGTCCTGAAAGCAACTGTCAGAAGCGAGCAATCGAGCACGGATCCCAGAGGGTCCCAGGACGATGTTCTTCTGCCCCTTACGGGTCCCGGGCTCGGCCTTCGTGTAGACACGCAGACAAGATCCCCACCTCCAGCTGGCTCACCAACTCAGGATAATGCCAGACTCAACCCTGGCTCCGCCAGAGCGGAGCTCGAGAGATCAGTGTCCATGGGAGCCACCCCGACCAGCCCCGAGAGACAGACACTGGTACGGTTTGCCGAGGAACAGAAGCGGGCGGCCGCAGGTCGCGTTAGCAAGCCGTCAAGCCCGACAAGATCAGTACCTCAGCTGAGCCCTATCGACGAGAAATGGGGCCAGCTATTCGACGACCGCGGAGGCGCCACCAAGAGACTGGAACAAGTCTTGAGGGGGTTGGCTAACTATATCGTGAGTCCATGATGTTGCCTCGAGTGTGTGTCCGATGCCTTACTGACCGGGACGACTTTGCAGATCGACGAGTTCATGCCTCAGAGAAGTATCATCATACCCCCAGACAAGATGGCAGCCTTCTATTCCTACCACAGGGTAGAGAATGAAGCAAATCCTTTCATAGGTAAAGGTCACCCTTGAGGTCCAACTTGTCAGTAAACCCCGCTAAGCCCCAAACAGCAATCTTCAGATGCCGAACCAAAGGCTGGTCGGTCGGACTCGAGGACATATACCAAGACCTCGGGTGCGAATACTACCTCATCCCGAAGGATGCCGCCTCCCGACCGAGTGTCCCGGCACTGACACCGTCCGGGTTCGCCAAGTGGATGATAATCAATGCTGTCGCCTATCCGGACGCAGAAGCCAAACGCCTCAACCACGTCGTCTCGGAGCTCCCCATAGACGCCGAGGGGCCGTGGGACGGCATGACCGAGCGACTGCCCAAGCAGATCTCGCGGCACCTCTTCCCCGAGAAGCCGGACAGGAAGACCAGGCGCTTACTGGACGACGTCATCCGGGATTTCGTGGAAGAGCTCCTGCATCCGAACTCCAAACCACAAAGTTCCACAAGGTCGCAACCCCCTAGGATCGAGATCGCCTCGGAGAAGAGACTGTCCGCCTCAAGCACCTCGAGCTCCAGCCCACGCGCGTCAAAGTATATGCCCGAGCTGCGGAGCAGGGCAAACTCGACATCCTCCGCCCAACCTCCGCCCATGCGTCTCGGACGGGCCTACTCCGACGACCCCTCCCGACTATCCCTGATACACAACAACACCAGGAAACGCGAGAGCGACCCGCCTCCGCCTCTACCACTACTCCGCACGTCTACCGGCACCCGAAGACGAAGCTCCCCCTGCATGGATCCGTACAGGCGGTCTGTCGGCGATATCGCGCGGGCGAACTCTCCCGTGCCTGGGTCGCCAATGGAGAGGGAGGTCGAGTATCAGCAGTACGTACCCTCGCGGACGGATTACACGCCCAAGAGCATCGCTGTCGACCGCGCTACGCCGAGAAGGGTTGCGGTCGTTCAGGATGGGGGTGGAAATCCGGGACCGACTTGGGATGAGTACCTGAGTGGGAGGCAGACTGCGTCGGGTAGGGGTGGCGTGTGTGGGAGGGGACACAAGGCGTCTGTTTAGGGATACTAGAATGTACCAGGTGTGGTCTCGTCAACTGCTAGTAGTAATCTCGCTTCCGGTGGCTGTAATCGTCAGTTAGTCTGATCGTATGTTCCGTACGTTCGTCTGCTAATCGTCCAATATATCCAAATCGTCCAATCGTCCAATATATCCAAATCGTCCAATCGTCCACTCGTCCAATCGTCTAACCGTCTAGCCATGGCTTTTGGTAGTCGCGAGAGACCGTACTAGGATGCGCGACCGAGTCAAACATTGTAGATATTCGGTTGTTGTCTCGACTGACGGTGTTGCTTGCAGCCTTCCGTAGTCGTCATTGTTTCTATAGAGGACATTTGTCGCATCTCACACGACCTGCCACGAGTCAGCAACAGCATCATCCCGCTCGAAGCGTTTCCGCATCGGGGGGTGAGAAGGCTGCGTTAGGGCCGAAGATATGATGTCATGGCGCCGCCTTGAGTTCGGCGCCGGCTCTGGGATGCCGGGAGCCCACTCCGCACCCGCACCGTCGGGCCAATCAGAGCACAAGAGATGTGGGACCGCACGGGGATGTCATTCCGAAACGACAAAGATCATCGACAGCTTCACTTTGCAACCGCAACCTCTGTCGTATCAGCTGCCAGTGCAGCCCACACTCTCACCGGCTGTATGACGTCGCAGGATTCGTTCGATACGCGCGCCAAGTCATGGTAAATGGATTCGGACCCTTTGAGGCTCCATATGTCGGATTATGGCTCGCACAGAAACGCCAATGATGAAGCAGCAGATGGTGTTTTCGAGTCTTGCTCGTACTTCACACGGGAATCTCTCCACAAATTCCCCGGAATAGGACCCCTTCTTGTGCTGCCTTGGCTCTTTCTGAGGGTCGTGTGCTACCAGCAACAAGCTTTGTCACAGCGTACATAGCGCATATATATGTGGTCATTGAAGAACATTATCCCGAACTTTGACAGATGTGTAAAAAGCCATTCACTCTTCCTGCTGGTGACGAAGGATCTTTCTCCTCTTCTTCATCCATCTTATGTCTCCAACTTGAGGGGTTGGCCCAAAATTGTGTACATGAGCCTGTTACCCACAGCGTATCATTGGAGGAAGTAAACATATCAAGGCAAAATGGCCGACTTCAAGCAAGACTCCGAGAAGCCAGAGATGGGCGGAGCGCCCCTAGACTCCAGGTCGAACAGCACACAGGCGGAAATCGAGCACGAAGACACACCCAAACACAACCTGCCAGGTGGTGCCGTCAGCGACACGGCCAAGGCGAGAATGGAGGCCTCGCGCAAGATGGCAAACCCCCTAGCTGGTCTCAGCCACGCGCAGCTGTCGGCCATGGGCGAGAAGTACGCCCGTATGGCGGGACTGGACAGCGAGGAGGATCTCAGGGCCTTCCGACTCGGGGCTATCGCCGCCGGCGACGAGAACAAGTATGATTCCGTAGAGGGACTCACGGCCGGTGAAGTTGAGATTCTCGATCGAGAGGTCACGCATAAGTGGTCGAATCCGAAGACCTTGTACTGGTAAGAGATCCAGGCCTCATATGATTGGCTGAAGACTGGCTGACGAACATCCTTTTCCAATGCAGGGTTGTTGTGAGTGAGTATTGACCGACGCCTCTCTGGTTCCCCAGTGTATCTGGTAGCTGACATATGTATACAGTCTGTTCCCTCTGTGCCGCTGTGCAGGGTATGGATGAGACCGTATGCTCCCATTTAGCCCGTTCGGCCTTGTGAGCGGCAGCTGACATCTTTCGCAGGTTGTGAACGGCGCCCAGTCCTTCTACAAAAAGGCGTTTGGTATTGGTTCGGACAGTGAGCAGGATGCCTGGCTTTTGGGCCTCGTGAACAGTGCTCCATATTTATGCTGCGCTCTGGTAGGGCCATAACCCTAACCCTGTCCAACCCCTGATATCGACCACGTTTGACTGACGTCTGGTAGATAGGCTGTTGGCTCACGGATCCCTTGAACAAGAAATTTGGGCGCCGGGGAACCATCTTCATCTCATGTGTTATCTCCGCTCTCGCCTGCTTTTGGCAAGCCTTTACCAACACTTGGTGGCATCTTTTCATAGCCCGCTTCATGCTGGGCCTGGGGATCGGCCCCAAGTCGGCTACTGTTCCTGTATACAGTGCAGAATGTGCGCCTCCTAAACTTAGAGGTAGCCTTGTGATGATGTGGCAGATGCAAGTGCTTGTCCTTCCTTTCGTTGCGTTTGTTTTGGCCTGTCACTGACATGTTTCGTTAGGTGGACTGCGTTCGGGATCATGCTTGGCTTCGCTGCCGACTTAGCATTATATCCCGTTCCCGACCGTGGTATCTGGCTTGGTCTAAACTGGAGGCTCATGCTCGGGTCTGCAGGGATCCCGGCTGTAATCGTCTGCTTCCTCGTCTACCGCTGCCCGGAGTCACCCCGATGGTATCTGAGCAAGGGACGCCACCGAGACGCATACGAGACCGTCCAACGATTGCGGTTCAATAAAGTGCAAGCTGCCCGCGACCTCTTCTACATGCACACGCTGCTCGAGGTCGAAAAAGAAACCATGACGATTGGAAAGTCCGCGCGTATCAAGGAATTCTTTACGCTCCGCCGTAACAGAAACGCCATCGTTGCAAGCGAGATCGTCATGTTTATGCAACAAGTACGTGCCGAGATTGCTGAACTGTTTAGCACCGGGGGACCTTACACTAACTGCGAACAGTTTTGCGGCGTGAACGTCATCGCCTACTACTCGACCGAGATCTTCCTCGACGCCGGCTTCCCGGAGATCAACGCGCTGGCCGCCTCCCTCGGCTTCGGCCTCATCAACTTCCTCTTCGCCCTGCCGGCCGTCTACACCATCGACACCTTCGGGCGGCGCAACCTCCTCCTCACCACCTTCCCCCTGATGGCCATCTGCATGTTCTTCACTGGCTGGTCCTTCTGGATCCCGGAGAACAGCAAGGCCCACATCGCTTGCATCGCCCTGGGGATCTACCTCTTCGGCATCGTCTACTCGCCCGGCGAGGGCCCCGTCCCTTTTACCTACTCGGCCGAGGCCTACCCGCTCTACATCCGCACCATCGGCATGTCCCTCGCGACCGCGACCCTCTGGTTCTTCAACTTCGTCCTCTCCATCACCTGGCCGTCGCTGCTCAAGGCGTTCAAGCCGCAGGGCGCCTTCAGCTGGTACGGCGCCTGGAACATCATCGGCTTCTTCGCGGTGCTGTTCTTCGTGCCCGAGACCAAGGAGAAGACGCTCGAGGAGCTCGACGGCGTGTTCGGCGTGCCGCTGCGCAGCCACATGAGGTACGGCGCCGAGCAGATACCGTACTTTGTGAAGCGGTACGTGTTCATGCGCAAGGACACCGTCCGGCCCACGGTGCCGCAGATGGAGGAGCTGGAGTATGACGAGAAGACGTTTGTGCAGGAGAGGGAGAGGGATGCTACCAGGAGGGTTTAAGGCATGTGCTGCTTCGTAATAAAAAGGGGACAGTTTGTTTTTAGGGTTGGGGTGCGGTTACGGTTCTGGGACATACGACGCATAATGTGTTTTATGTATGGAGATGAAAGTTCATTTTATGATACCATAGCACATTCTTTACTTCTTCATGGTTGTATGATAAGCGGTCTATATCAATGATCCCCGTATTGGTCATCGAAACAAAGTGTTCTTGTACACGTGTCGTAGAAGTGCTTTTGTTTAACAGCCCTTACATCTTCGAAGATCAGAAGAACGAGGCATTGGACGACCACTCAGTCGAGAGGACCATGAGGCGATTAGACGACTAGGCGGTCAAACAACGATATGACTTGTACGGCAGCGATATTACTAAGACTACTAGGCTTAAGCTTGGAGAATGGGACAATGAGAAGAACTGACAGGTAGAGAAACAGCTTGATCACTAGTTGACTGTCAACTACAGGACAGTCGATCCCACAGTGTAGGAAGACGTACAAGCCTATGCCAATGAATTCGCAATCGTCGTAGTCGCACAGGACTATCATGATAGTTAATGCTAGATACGAAAAGTCGTGACTCGTGACATCGGACGTGTCCCGGCCAATGTACTGGCCCAGAATGCCAGCTCATCAAAACATGCAACATGGGTATCATAATCGCTCCAAAAACAAGGCACACCAAAGCTCAACCCGAAACACTCAATAAAGACCAGCCCTCTCCATCAACACAGGAGTGCTCGGCGACAGCACACTCGACACCGACACCGACGGTGAAGCGGCGGCAGAGAGCGGATTTCGCTCGCGCCTCCGGGCCGCCATCTTGAGCTTGAGCCGGGTGTAGTCCGACTTCCAGTTCTCGATGCTCTGCAGCAGGTCGCGGTCCGCATCAGGCGGGACGTACTCGTAGCAGAGGACCTCCAGGGCTCTGAGCTGGAGGCGGAGGTGCTCGAGGTCCGACTTGTTGGTAGATATCTCGTCTTCCCTGTGTGCAGGTTAGACAGGGCACTCGGGCTCGCATGGCATAGGGCTCCCTTACAGCACGGAGACGTAATCATCTAGCTCCATGATTCGCTTAGCTGCAGCCTCTGCTCGATCAACGAGCATCTCGTGGATATGCTGGACCAGAAGTTAGCAAGGTGTTATTGGGTAGAGGCTCTGACAAAAGGGGGCAAGGGGTCTTGCATCTGACTCTTCTCGTCGGTCTTGGAGGTTCTTCACCACTGCGTTGAGCTCCGTACATAGCTTCTCTGCTTCTACAACTAGACTGTCGGCCACTTTGGCTGGAAACACCGGCTCTTCCGGTTCAGCAATGTGTCGTGTCTGGAGCTCCCTAAGAGACATATCCTTGGGCTGGTCTGCCGGATTTGACAGCTCAGAGAACGCAGGAGCGATTTGTCTCCGCGGAGGAGTCCTAGAAAATCCCCAGTAATCGGGATGGTGTTGATCCTCGGGTGTCCTGGGGCCACTATCGCTCCGAACTATGGGTAGGGGGCTCGCCAGCTGCAAGATTGACGGCCGTTGCCGCAGTTCCCTTGGCCGAGAAGGTTTGTGGTGGCGATGGTCGCTGGCCAGAACCCTTTCCATTTCATCGACTTTGGCGTGAAGCGCGGTGATGTTATCCCCTCCTAAGCTTCCACCGGTAGATAGACGTTCAAGCAAGTCGTTTAGTCTATCCACAAGCACGTCCTTGCTGTCCTGGGCGAGGTCGTCAGCGCTTCCTTCAGCCTCCGAAGCAGAGCTACGACTCCCGAAGTCCTTCTCGCTCAGCTCATCATCTGCATCCCCAGCTCCATCCCTGGTGACTCCCGGAGAAGCACTCTTGTTTGAAAATGACGAAGAGAAGTGCCTCCGTAACGGCGACGTGCCTAGAATACCCAGCCGGTATAGGTTCATTGTCATTGGCGACGGCAGTTTCGGCGACGACGTGGGCGAGAAGGCATTATGAGGCTCGCTGTGGCCTCTACGGTGTTGTGGGGTTTGTGGACGGTCATTATGAGCTTTGTTCTCGTCAGCGCAGTAGCGCTCGGTGTGAGAGGAGTTGGAGGAGGATGAGGCTGGTGAGAAGGTGGCTTCGTCGGGCATGATGGTTTGGAAGGAGCCGCATTGGGGGACCCAAAACGGACGGGTAATGCCGTTGTAAACTCAATCAGAGCATCGGATGTCTCACTCTCGACCATCTGATATTGTACGCAATGCGAGGGGGTGAGATGCAAGTACAGTACAATGACCTCACCTGGGCCTCAGGGTGCCAGTGAGCCACTAAAGTCGGCGATGGACTCAGCCACGGCGTGATTGTTGCTTGCAGTGGATGTGGCTGGTGCTTCGCCGGTAGCCCCACAATCACCTGTGCCCGGCCGCTTCCGATCGTCCGAGCCGTTCATGACCGAAACCGGGTCACATGCCAAATGGACATCTTTAAGCAGTGAAAAAGTGCAGTATTTTCAGGTCACGATGTCGAAGAGTACCATGATTGCTCCAGGAATAAGGTAGTTCTTTGTATAACGCATCAAGTCCTATCTCTACCATGTCCAAGCTACAAAGCATTGACCATCGGTTGTCATTTGATTGGCGACACATTGCAAAGACAAGCTCGTGCCCAGGTTCGGTCAAGAGGGCGGGGAATCGTGGGAATGTGGGGTAAGCGCACAAGGGCGTTCTCGGCTCTGGCGCAGCTTCAAAGTTCGAGGTACCTACCGGCGGGGCGGCTAGTGTAGCTTGGGCCCCATCCTTCCCGGTCGTCAGTTCAGAAGAGTCACTGACACCGGAAAAGCACATGAGCAGTTGTCCGGACCCTTTACTTTTCTCCTGTACTCCTATGTCTGATTTCCTTACTGGAATTCTTCCTTCGAGCAATTGCTGCTGATCTCAGGGATTGACAGCCTTGAGAGTAGTCGACAGTCACTTGGCGTCCTGTCGCCTACAACAACTATCTCAACCTCGCTAGCCTTGCGTCATTGCTGGCGCAGTGCCACGGACCGGGAACCACCTGCCTCGGCTAAGAGTCATTACTGTAACATCACGACGCCGAACCCTGAGAACGGAACCAAAGGTCAAGCACTGCTGTCTAGACGACACACTCTCCTCTCGAGCTAGCTACTAGCCTCACTCGCTCTCAACAAAGACGTCTCCCATGGTCTGCCGACCTCGACCGACACCACCGTCATCAAGACCAATTGGCCGGACCTGAGTCCGCAACACAGCCACCATGTCGTGGAGGAAGACCGAGAAGCTGATGGATACCATCCGGCACTATGCCAGTTTTCCTGCCACGGGCGTGAGCTTGCGCCAGATGGTGCAATTCGGCGAGAAGCCCTCCACAGGCACCCTGTTCCGGGCCTCACAATTCCTGGCGGAGGAGCTACCCATCCGCCTTGCACACAGAGTTCAAGAACTCGACAACCTACCAGATGGGCTTAACGAGATGCCGTCAGTGAAGAGAGTCCAAGACTGGTACGCACAATCATTTGAGGTGAGTGACAGCCCCGTACCCCGTACCCCTGGCATCTGTACACCCGACGCCCTGCTAACGGTCCCCAGGAAATCACCACCCTCCCTCGACCAGAACTGAGCAGAGAAGTACGAGAACGGCTGATGAGACCGGCCAAAAGCGGAGGGAAAGGCTGGCTGTCAGAAGCAACACCCAATCCAAGTATAGAAGAAGGGCAATACGCATCCCTACAACCAGGCCTAAGCAACGGCAACGGCAACGGATGGGCAAAGAAGCAGAGCCACTCTGCGAGGAGATACTTCGCCATGGTAGACGACCACGGCAACTGGCCGCCCGAGCTCCAACTCTACAACCAGAGGTTTGCCCAGACCCTCAACAAGATCAAGCGGCGGCACGACGGCGTCGTCACGACCATGGCCCAGGGCATCCTCGAGTACAAGCGCAAGCGCCAACGCATGCAGATCGACAACAACATCCAGCAGTTCCTGGATAGGTTCTACATGTCGCGCATCGGCATCCGCATGCTAATAGGGCAGCACATCGCGCTGACGGACCAGAGCCACTACCGCGACCCGACCTACGTGGGAATCATCTGCACCAAGACCAACGTCAGGGATCTCGCGCAGGAGGCTATTGAGAACGCGCGGTTCGTCTGCGAGGACCACTACGGCCTGTTCGAGGCGCCCAAGATCCAGCTCGTCTGCAACCCCAACCTGACGTTCATGTACGTCCCCGGTCACCTGTCGCACATGCTCTTCGAGACGCTCAAGAACTCGCTGCGCGCCGTGGTCGAGACGCACGGCCAGGACAAGCAAGAATTCCCCGTCACGAAAGTGATCGTGGCCGAGGGCAAGGAAGACATCACGATCAAGATCTCGGACGAGGGCGGCGGCATACCGCGCAGCGCGATACCGCTCGTGTGGACTTACATGTATACGACTGTGGATAGGACGCCGAGCCTGGATCCCGATTTCGATAAGAGCGACTTCAAGGCACCCATGGCTGGCTTTGGCTATGGGCTGCCCATATCGAGGCTGTATGCTAGGTATTTCGGCGGCGATCTGAAGCTGATCAGCATGGAAGGGTACGTGCTCTTTCTTTGCTCCACCCCTGACAATTGAAGTGCCTTTGCTAAAATCTCCTTCCAGATACGGAACGGACGTCTACCTCCATCTCAACAGGCTGTCCAGCTCTTCGGAACCGCTGCAGTAGCAATCAGCAGTCAGGAGGGACGACAAGGCCCGAGGATTGACGCTGCCGTCGTCGCTGAGATATATAGTCCACAAGAGGCTGAAGAGTATGGAAGTGTCGGAGCGCAAGCAGGTCGGAGACGCCGAGAGCATGTTCAACCAGAACAGTTCCGGCTGGGGTCGGGGTTACACTGGAGGTACCGATAGTGAACGGGAGTTTTGAAGAGGCATGAAAAACTCGGCATTTATAGCCGTGTGCCCCTTCCTTTTATTGGTCTATACCTTGGATATAAAATCACCATGCAGCGCATTCCGGGGTTGGATGCTGCTCATTTGTACTATGGCGCTGGAAAGGACGGACAACAATGGATAGGTGGTTTACTGGCAGTTAGGAGAAAAGGCATCTGTGACCAGACGTTGGGGAGGAGCTGAAGCCTCTAGTTACAAGAATAACTACACTCCTCGTAAGGTGTCGACGTTGGCCAGGTCCCGAGCGTAATACGACATGTTCAATCTCGCACAATCTCACGCCTTGTACAACAAGTCCAGAAACCCCGTGGCCAAATCCACCACGACGCTCTTGTTCGGCAGACTCCCCGCCACGCCGTACAGCGCCGCCGCGTCCCCCGTCGCCGCGCCCTTGGCCCCCTTGCCCTGCACGACCCTGACCCTCTCCTTCTCCCTCTCCGCCTCGACCACCTCCTCGAGGTCCCTCGCGAGCCTCTCCCACACCTTGACGATCGGCAGCGTAACGGCCACGTGCATGGCCGGCGGGTTCTGCAGCGCGTTGAGGTGCCACCCCCGCGCCGTCATGGCGTCGGCGATGTCGTAGACGTTGAGGTCCCGCGCGCGGAACGCGACGACGCTCACCAGCGGCCGCCCGATGACCTCGAGCTCCGGGTTGGCCGCTATCCGCTCGGCGAGCTGCTTGGCCGTGCCGACGATGCGGGCGCAGGCGTCGAGGTAGCCCGACGACCCCACCGACACCAGCGAAGCCCAGCACGCGGCCAGGAGGGCACCCGGGCGGGAACCGGCGGCGCCGGGGGAGGCGTAGACGCCGCCCGACCAGGAGGGGTCGACGAAGTACTGGTACGACCTCAGCTTCTCGGTGCGGTAGAGCACGGTGGAGTTCCCCTTGGGCGCGAAGCCGTACTTGTGCGTGTCGCAGGATATCGAGGTGACCCCCTTGAGGCGGAAGTCGAAGGGCACCGTCTCGAAGCCCGCGCGCTCGAGGAAGGGCACGAGGAAGGACCCCAGGCAGCAGTCGACGTGGAGGGGCACGCGGCGCCGCAGGGCGAGCTTGGAGAGGGCCGCGATGTCGTCGATTATGCCGTGCGGGAAGTTCGGGGCGCTGCCGACCAGGAGGACGGTGTTGGGGTTGATGAGGCGGGACACGCGGCGCACGTCGACCTGGTAGGCGGGCGCGGGGCAGGGGACGAGGTGGATCTTGATCTTGAAGTACTCGCCTGCCTTGCGGAAGGCGGTGTGGGCTGTCTCGGGGAGGATCCTGGGGTAGGCTGTTAGTGGAGGAAGGGAGGGGAGGAGAGAGGGATGGGGGAGGAGGCAAGACGTACATCTCTGGCTCAGTCACTCCCCGCTCGGTGTACGCCTTTTGACGCGCGGCCAGACACGCCATGAGTATACTCTCCGTGCCGCCAATGGTACACGTGCCCGCGGCTCCCGGCGGCGCATTGAACAGGTTCAGCACCATGGACACGATCTCGGCCTCCATCTTCCTCACACCCGGGAAGACATCCGGGTGGATCGGGTTCGCCACGGTGAACTTGCCGTACGCCTCGGTCTGCAGCCTCATCAAGCCCTCCTCGCCGTGGTACACCGCGCCGCTGACGTAGCCGTCCTCCCAGCGCGTGTGGTCCATGTTCGCCAGGGCGTCGAGCTCCTTGCGCACGGCCTCCTCGGACCAGCCCTCCTCCGGCAGGGTGAGGTAGCGCTTGGTGCCCGTCGGCACTAGCTTGCTCGACATCTTGGCCACGGCCTCGTCGACCTGCTTCTTGACGGTGCTGCGCACCCCCGGCAGGCGGAGGAAGTAGCCGTACAGCACCCGGTATGTGTCCGTGTAGAGCTCGACGAGCGTGCCGAGCAGGCCGCGGCCTCGGAGTTTCCATATTGCCTTGCGGGTCCAGCGGAGGACGAAGAGGATGAAGACGATCTGTCGGATTCTGCGGAGTGGTGGCGGTCCATCGTCAGATGAGGACTCACTGAGCGAGAAAGGAGACTCACAGGTCAATGCTCAGCAACCGCAGCGGATTGCTCCAGACCGGCCGCGTGCGGGCCCTATTCCTGACATTGTTGAAGCTTTCCCTCAAGCTCACTGGCATGCGCGAAGTCCCAGGCATATCGACGTCGCGGATCAGCTGGACACTACAAGAGACACGGCGGCATATTCCAGCTGCGGGTTCATGAACAAGAGGACGTGATTGGGAAAAAGAAGCTCAAAGCCGGCCATTCCAGGGTTTGACAGGGAAAACGCCAGGTTACGTAGGTTCGTACCGGCCCCGCTCCGCGGGCACCGGTTGCCGTGGTCCGTTGCATGCCGCTTTGCCTGAAAAGGTCCGATCACATGTCCGGAGAGCGCGCCCATCGTCGGCTGTATTGCCGCTTGTAGGTAGGTAGTACTGATCTCCGGCTGCCATCCAAAGGGAATGGATCATCGAGAGAGATCCTCGAAATAAGCGAGGCCAAGATACGATGTCCGACGTGGTCGTCGCCCGCTGCAAAAGAATCAGCCGCGATTTCCTGCAGCCAAATGCCGCCCACAAACAGCCCGGCTTCTTCTTACAGCTGTGCCGTGACTTGAACTTGTGGCTCCTTTACACTGACGACCTGAGCCGTTCGGGATGCCTTCAGACGCATACTATCACTATCACTGCCCAATGAGACTATCAGATATGGGAAGAACAATGTGTGCCGCGGTATGTGCAGAGAGATTCTATCAAGTCCACTCTTCCGCATTGACTCAGATAGACCAATATTGTCTGTCAGGTTAAATCCGACAGATGAACGAACTTATATCCCACCAGCGCTTCGAATGATGGAAGCCCCGAACGCCATTGTCTAATATCTCTCCCCAAGGTAACCCGGTGCCTCCATCCAACCGAGTTGTTAAACGCCTCTTCGAAAATGTGTTACGTAAACCGCGACGTGTTCTGGGTATTCGTCAAATGTGTCATCCAGATATCTTGGGCTACCGGACCGACACATGTAGCGCAGCCTCAAGCTCCTGCCGTCCTCCCTTTCTCCCCTCATGCGTTGTTGAAAGATGTCCGCCACTGCTTCTCGAACGGCTTGGACTCCTTGGAGCAGTGGATAGAGCTCTTCTTCTCGCACTCGGCGAACCTGACGACCAGGTCGCCCGGCGTGTACTCGGCCCCCTTTTCGCTCTTGCTGTACGAGTTGAGCATGCTCTGCGGCACGAGCGCCAGCTTCGATAGTATGGTCGGATGCCATTGCACGATGTGCTCCTACACACGAGTCCTGTTAGCTCACGCCACTTCTGCCGTAGTAGTGGAAGCAGCAGCATGGGGGGAACCCACCAAAGCGTGTGTCTCGGCCTTCTGGAAGTTATAACTCCGGTATATAGGGTCGAACCACGTCTCGAGGAAGAACTCGGCCCATTCCCCGTTCCTGACCAGGAAGCTGCCTACGGACAGCCCATCCTTGTCCTGCGTGAGCACGAAGTCGACGTCCCGACCTTTCAGGTGCGTGAATGTCTTGATAATACTGTCCGGCGGCACGACGGGGTGGTCCTTGATCATCAGCGACTCTAGCCGCGCCGGCTTCATTATATGGTCCTCGACCCTCAGGGACGGGTTCATGATGAAGGCGTCCTGGTCGAGAAACCAGATGTACGTTGCGTCGGGGTACTTGGTCATGGCGTGGCGCATGGCGACCACTTTCGTCCAGGAGAACGGGGCGCCGTTGAGGTCGTAGTTGCCTATTTTGGGGAAGAACGTCTCGTAGCCTGCGAGACAGAGAATAGTCAGTAAGCGTAGCTAATGACTCAAGACTTGGGGGGGTGGCATTACCGTGCTTCTCGGCATATTGTATTCTGTTGTCTTTAACCGCCTGAAGGTATTCGCTGGGATAGTGGTGCGACTCGTCGATGACCGTCACGATCACCACCGGTGGCTTCCCTGATGGTGTATGTCGAGCGAGTGTGTGCTTGCTTCCGCCGCCCCGTGTGAGTAGGTATATTAAGGTTATGAACGCTAGCCCGGCGAGGGCTATGACCTTGGCTCGACTCCTCCGGAAGAGTGGTAATCTCGTCGATGATCGGGGGGCGAACTTCGGAGGCGTCGAGCTCTTGCGCGGCGGGTAGGCGAAATGCATCGGCGGCTACGTTGCCTAGGACAGGGTCCTAGGACTTGGGCAAAGTGGGTTTTCGGCGATGAAGTATAGCCAGAGCCAGAAGACGAGTTCCACTCTCTAGCGATTTGTGACCCAGTGCTGCCGTGTCTGGTCTTTTGGGCAGGGTGGAAGTCAAAGAGGGTTGCTGTGCTGATTTGGGTGCTCGACAAGCTCGTATTGGATGCGCCCCCGTGTTCGAAGACCACCTTCAGCTGTCAGCCTGGTATAGATCGGTGAGTCCAGCAAATGGTCACCGGCAAGACATCGCAAGGTAAACCGCAATGCTAGAGATACCGCAGCTCCATTACTCCTTGTCGTTCAGTCTATATCTTGCGAAGGCAATCCTTTTGAATCCTCGATTCCAGGTAATGAAAGATATCAGTCTTGGCAAGGGTGCTGAATTGGTCCACGCCCCGCATAAGGTGACACCTGGTGGGCCTCAGCCACAGTGAGCAACAGCCGCAGAAGCCACATTATCACGGTGTAAGTGCTCTTTCTAAACCACAGGCTATTCTGGAAGATATATAAGGTATTCAGTCATGCAAGCCAAGTTGTGAGCGAGGTGTTATATAAGGTAGCTAAAAAGGATGAATGCTTTTGCATTTGCTGATCTGAGAACCCCCGGTATATGCTCAAGGATAACTGAGTCTTGCTACCGAGATTGTATCGATCTTGCCGGCTCATCTCCGCCAGGGGTACCGTAAAGGTTTGGAGGAGAGCAAAGATGTGTGAGTCCGAGGAAGCACACGTGGTGAAGCAGAGATCGACGGCAACGTTCCAGCCCAAATGGAAGCCAAACAAGACGTTTGACCTCCAAGCCGTAGTGAAGTCTTGATCTTTGCACGCAGACACGCCGACACGACACGGTGGCGTGAGTTCGTGTCAGCTTAAGAGTGTGCATATGGGGGAACGATCCATTTCGGGACAGCTTCTTATGGTTGAAGACGGCAAGCAAAGGTGAGTAGAATGATCCTCATCGCTGTTAGTTACGCATACAGGTCGAAGGTAGCTTTCAGCTATATGTCCTTCCTCGACTCCTCGTCCATCCCTGCGGCTGGTTCTGCATTATTATTATCATCATCGTCGTCATCATCGTCATCGTCGCCGTCTTGTTGGATATCAAGGACCATCTCGTTTGCCGACTCGAGCACACGCATACTGAAATGGTTGACAAGCTTCCACGTCGCCTATGGTTCGGTTAGCACACAGACGCACCAAAGAAACGAGGCAAGGAGTGACTTACGCCCATAAATGTGATGATACCTATGATAATGTATGCCCAGTTGATCTGCTGCACGCGATCTCGCCCCGTATTGCGACGTCCGCCGCCGACGTTGACGCCCCAGCGAAACCAGTACCATGGCCCCAGGGATAAGAAGGTCTTGAGGAAGCCTACCAGCCCCAGAGACAAGATGCCCTTCAACAGGTGGCCCGACCACGTGAAAGGCTCGTCATCGTGACCCGGTGCCAATCCTTCGACATCCGTGATAACATCAGCTATCCCGTCCACAACCGTGCCGACAGGGTCAATCCACAGGTTGATGATGGGATCTGCAAAGAAGCCGAGGACAAACACAGCTACGGCCATGATGGTAACCGTCAGCGCCGCCCGGGCCAGCCAGCTAGTCAGCCACTTGCCCATCCGCAGCCGCTGCAGGCGGTACTTGAAGCCGCACGTAGGGCAACTCCAGTAGTTCCGGTCCGCAAAGGGTTGCGCCTGCCGCCAAAGCCGCAGACAGCCTTCGTGCACGTACTTCTGCGAACCCTTGCATTTGCACGGGCTGATCAGCCGGCCGAGCTCTGGGTCTTCCGAGACGTATCGGACGCGGACCTGGGGAGCGAACAAGCCGGTTGCCGAGTTTCGCATTTCCGTTACCGGCTGGACAACTTCGAGGCAGATGCGGCAGGTGCGTGGCTTGTAATGCTTCTGGCGCGGAGCTTGACGGGGCTCATCCTTGGTATCGTGGTGTTGGCTATCTGGAGATGGATGGGAGCTTCCGCTGGGCTGTTCATCATGACTTTCGTAGGCCGCAGACGGTCCAGCACTGGCCGTGGGCTTCTCGTTGTCCACGCCTATGTCTGAGGGCCAGGACCATGTTGCCCGCTGAAATGGTTCGTCGCTGCTCATTTCCCCCTTGTTTTGGAGCCTTGAGCTCGAAAGGTAGATAGGCGATGTTGTCAGTTCGAAGCGTGGCCAGAAGCAGAGAGAAAGCAGAAGACGACACAGGCCAAGGGCCAAGGCCAAGTGGTTATGTTATGTGTCCGAACGGAAACCCACGGAAGCTCAAGCTAACCAGTCGCCAGGTGATGAGCTGCTACTGCGCCCCGCGACCGTTGCGTTCATAGTGCTCTGCTCTCAAAAAAATGAGTCACAGTAAAAGTACTGTCGCCCTGCCTCAACACTGAGAGAAGAGGGAGTTACAGTTGTGCCTGTCACATCCAGACGTGACATGGGATTGTTAAGAGTCGAAGAGGAAAATTCGACCTTCTGTGGCTTGGGAGCTCCGGTGGATCGGCGGATTTGTCCAAAGCCCCGTTCAGCAGGTACGGAGGTACATGACATTCAGCTGCGCTAGGTGATTGGCCCCGAGCTTCACGTTAGCGCAAGGCCCAGGCAGGAGAGCTCGACGCGGCAACGGCAAGGCGGCTGGAGTTTAGAGCTTCAACTTCCATGTCGTACCTTTGGATTGTACATCGCGAGCATCAACGAAAAAAAGACTACCATTCCTTCTTCCTACGGCAACAGCAAGCAACACAGCGTCTTTCGCACAATCAGACACACGGGTCCTTAACGCAGAAGCCTGAGACCGCGATTCGAACAAGATGGCGGATCGGTATTCGTTCTCTCTTACAACCTTCTCGCCCAGGTAAGCTCTCACGCCAGCACTGTACATGCCGTATCTTGAGTTGTTCTAACCAGTCACCTAGTGGCAAGTTGGTGCAAATAGAGTACGCCCTCAATGCAGTCAACCAAGGAGTGACAGCGCTGGGGATCAAAGGTCAGTTCTCAAAATCCCAAGTCGCAAACAGTCCGGCTTACCGCCAGCTACATATATACTGACCGTCCAAACCCGCAGCCACCAACGGCATTGTCCTCGCGACCGAGAAGAAGTCGTCGTCCCCGCTCACCGACCCCACATCCCTCCAGAAGATCAGCCTCATCACGCCCAACATCGGCATGGTGTACGCCGGCATGGGGCCCGACTACCGGGTGCTCGTCGACAAGGCCCGCAAGGTCTCGCACACCAACTACAAGCGCATCTACAACGAGTACCCGCCCACCAGGATACTGGTGCAGGACGTCGCCCGCGTCATGCAGGAGGCCACCCAGTCCGGAGGCGTGCGGCCCTACGGCGTCTCGCTCCTGGTCGCCGGCTGGGACGAGGGCATCCTGCCCGACGAGGACGAGAACAAGGAGAACACCACCACCACCGCCACCACGAAGGAGGTTGAGATGGCCGACTTGGGGGAGGACGCCGAGAAGAAGAAGCCCACCACCGGCAAGACGGGCGGTATCCTGAAGGGCGGGCCGATGCTGTACCAGGTCGACCCTTCCGGCAGCTACTTCCCGTGGAAGGCGACTGCTATCGGCAAGGGGGCGACGACAGCCAAGACGTTCTTGGAGAAGAGGTATACTGAGGGGTTGGAGCTCGAGGACGCCATCCACATTGCGCTTTTGACGCTCAAGGAGACGATTGAGGGCGAGATGACCGGGGAGACGATCGAGATTGGTCAGTATTTCTCCGGCCTGGGAGAGCTAGGGAATCTTGTGCTAACTTGTGTCTAGGTATCGTTGGACCACCAGCAGACCATCTCCTAGGAGTTGAGGGTGTTGAAGGCGCCAGGGGACCGAGATTCCGGAAGCTCACACCGGGCGAGATTGAGGACTACTTGACCAACCTCTAAGATGCTATCTGACTCGGTAGCGAGCGGCCTCTCCGTGAATTCATGGGCCAACGATCCAGGCGGACAGACAGCAGTCTCGCGTCTAAATGTACACTAGCAAATAGAGTGGCGCAGGGAGCGTAATTCAATGATCGGCGCTGATCATCGTCCATCTGTTGATATCCCGGAGGTTCTCTCCATCTTGCTCACCGGGCTTCTACAACACCTTGGACTGTGGCCGGGACTCACTTGAATCACGTCCGTAGTGTGTAAGCTAACAAAATTATTGCAGACTTAGCCTAACATTCGCCTGAGACTACACGCTATCTCCTTGTTTCCACGTGTCTGTTGTGTAACGGCGGTCGGTATCGGCGTAATGTTGCTCTGAAAGCATCTGAAGCAGTGCCGAGCAAAGCCTTGTCGTTAAGTGATCGCCTCTTGTGTATAAGGTAGCGACCAAGAACCTTCTAGTCTGCCTTGTAATGGTAATGTTGGAGATACAGGGCGGAAAGCCGGGGAGGCGGTTTCCAACCGTAAGCGCGACCTGCAGCATTTGTGTTTGCGATCCTGTCTCCCAGTGCCTGCTGAAGCCACCACAGTCAAGCGTCCTCCATCTCAATTTCCCCGCCGAGCGCGGGCAATCGATGCTCCGGCCAGTCCTCTTCGTCGCTGTCGGAGGATAGTATCTCGGCAGCGTCCCAGTCGTTCTCGATGATGAGGAAGGAAGTTCTAGGGCCCGCCCGGACAGCCATGACGGCACTCTCTTCCCCCAGCTCGAAAGGGACTTCGGTCCATGTCGTCGCCTTCTCGACGGGAATGCCGAGTTGCCCATTCGTATTGCTGCCGATGACCATGACTCGATCGTCGTCGGTCAAGGCGATCATATGATAATCGCCAATCCCAAAGTCGACGATGTCCCCACCGTCAATATCAACGAGATTCGGAGTGCCGTCGAGGCCATCGATGATGGGAGGCTTGGCGGGGTGGCCGCCCCAGCAGTAGAGGTCGCCTCCCTCTGTCAGGGCACCGAGTGTATATCCGTTCGCTGCTATCTTGACAATCTCTCCTGTTGGGAGGTCCTCGATGTCGGTTACTCTCCCAGGCCAATGGGCCGAGCTATACAAGGTGAGCGGAAGTTTAAGCGTGCCGTATGCTTGATGGGAAGCCGGCTATTACCTTGTTCGAAGCAGGTCGCGTCCCAAGCATTGTGGAAAACGCTCATCTCCCCATGTCCGCACTCGACCTTCGCGATCCAAGGCTGCAAATCCCACCTCGTAGGCTACGAGTTGGGTAATGTTAGAGAAGCCGGGAAAGATCAAGTACTCTTCGTTGCGCAGCAGTCGCTTCGCAGTATCGTATACACGGATGTTGTCATCATGGTCACAGACTGCCAGGACGGGTCAGCAATTCCACCGGACACCGGAAGCTGAAGCAAGCTGGCATACCGGCGACCTTCCCGTTGGCGGCCTGGGCGATCAAGCGGTACGACGCACGCGCAGGAGAAGCATGTAACGCTTTTTGTTCAGGGGAGGGGGTCCCGCGGATCGTGGTACCGGTCGCGGTGGTGACTTGACACACGTAAGAAGAAGGACAAGTTATCGGAGGAGTGTCCAGGAAGTAAGTCACTTACCCAGAGTATACGAGAGACACGATTCAACATCCTTGACGTCGTTGAACAGGCGCCCGACCACGCTGGTGAACTTGTGCACGTCCTCTGGCTCTGCAAAAGCGCGTACCTCCTTCGATGTGTGTACCTCCCTAGGGGTGTTGCGACGGCGGGTTTTAGGCTTGAGGATGACCTGATTCCAAGCGTTGAAGCCGGCCGCGTATAGCTCTGTTTGGCCCATGGTAAGCTATTACCTATTGGTGGCTTTGTTAGTCATGTTTTCTGCGAGTCCAGCCGCCGAGAGCGCTGCGTCGGCACCCAAATGCGTAACTGGCGTATCTGCACAAATTGCCGATGACAGGACCTACATGCGGTGTGACGAGGTTTCTTCGCGGAAGGTACGAATGTTGTGACGAGTGCTCCCGTTCGTAACTGACGGGATCGGTATCATGTAGGTATAGTGCTCCGCAGACCACACTCACGGTTGGTTTTCCGTAGCATAGATCGGTGGTGGTACATGGCTTGTCGCTGAAGGGGGATATACCTTCAGAGCAAGAGCTGTGCATCAGGCAATGCAGTTGTACTGTACCATCTAGACTCTTGGACGTGGCGACGATGACCACGCAGAAGGGAGAGTTCATCTGAACGTGTTGTAAGTGGGTACGCTCGGATTCAAATATGTAACTACCTCTGCTCGAATCTTAAAAATGCACATTCCACAAGCATCCGAAAATATCATGCATCTGCTTGTGTCGTTATCACTGAACCTTTGGAACCTCATCCAAAACACTGGCAATTGGCGAAATAAAACCCATGATCATGAAACATAACAGTATCCGCCATGAGTCCTGTTGTAAACCCGGAAGGGTGTGCTAAAGGGGCATTTCCTACTACTGGGCCTCATCGGCCTCCGGCGTTGTCGTCGTCGGCGGGCCTCCGACATTGCAGCCTATCCGTGATTTGCTGAGCAGTCAGTCAGCTGCACAATCAAGGTCAAACATAAAACACCGCCGCCAACCCTGGGCAGCCTCCCGATCCATTGATCGGGTTCATGATCATCGCAGTATACATCTCAGTCCGGCCGTTCTTCAGCGACGTTGCTGCTTTTGGGCGTCTTGCGTTCTGTGCGTCGTGGACCGGGAGACGACGCGTCACACACAGCTGCAGATCCTACTGCGTGACAGCTAGCCTCGCCTCGTCTCCTCGCCGCGCAATAGCATCTCGTCATCTCTTCCTTTGGCAGTCGCACTCGCCGAACCACTTTGAGTTCCGTAGGTTCGGAGCTATGGCTTCTGACGATGAATCGAGCTCATCCGGGTCGGGCTTTGGCCCGGCCGAGGACGATATGGATGTCCCAACATACCCCATTCCCGGTGCATCTGATGACGACCTGCTTCCTGAAACTCCCAGCGAGCACACATCGGACGTGGGCTCAGCAGATTCGGAGCCAGCAGGTCCAGTGGTCATGGCAGCACGGGCGTACCAGCTCGAGATGCTCGAGGCGAGCTTGAAAGGGAACATTATCGTCGCTGTACGTGCAGAGCCTGTCAGTCTCAGTGACCTCGCTTACATGCCGCCTCCTGTCTAGATGGACACTGGTAGCGGGAAAACTCAGGTGTAAGCGTCGTCGTTTAATTTGATCAGAAATGCTCTCTGACCCAAAGCTAGAGCCGTTCTGCGCATCCAAGCCGAGAAGAGTCCGAAGGTACGCCCCGAGACCGCCCCTTCCCCGTCTTCTGCTTGCTCCATGGCCTGACCACGGTACGTTCTAGAGGATATGGTTTCTGGCGCCGACTGTCGTGTTGGTCGATCAACAACTCGAGAGGATCCAGGAGCAAATGCCAAACGTGATCTGCAAGCGACTATGTGGTGATGACAAAGTAGATACATGGTCGAGCCAAAGGATCTGGGATGCTTTTCTCGAGAACGTCCGCGTCGTTGTCTCCCCGCCGGATGTTCTGCACGATGCCTTGAAGCATGCCTTCGTCAGCATCACGTCGTTGTCGCTCATTGTGTTCGACGAAGGTCTGTTACGATGCCCAAACCGACCAAATTCAGAGCGAAGACGTGCTGACTGAGAGGCCGCAGCGCATAACTGCAAAAACAATAGCAGCGGAGCGAGGATCATGAGGGAGTTTTACCGGCCAGCGAAAGAGAAAGGGCTGGACGTCCCGCATATTCTTGGACTGACGGCGAGCCCGATCATAAGCTCATCCACAAAAGATCTCGATATCCTAGAGAACACTTTAGATGCTCGCTGCCGCGCGCCCAAGAGACACAGGGAAGAGCTTCTGTCACACGTCAACATACCTGAGATGTCCATTGTCGGGTACGGACCCCCTGAGGACGCCGGAAGGCCTAACTTCACTCAGTCGATGGCAAGCTTACGCACGGCGTTGTTGAACATGGATATCACCGAAGATCCTGCTATCCTAGCGCTCAAGGCTTACAAGACCGAATGGGCCCGGCATAAGCTTCGGGGAATGTTGGAGAAGCATGAGACTCCAACGCAACTGACCATGAAGTCCTTCTGCCACTCTAGCATCAAGATCATGCAGCAATTAGGGCCTTGGGCGGCAGACTTCTATATCCACAGAGTGGTCTCGGACTTCTTGTCCGCTAACTTCAAGCCTGCTGGTGCACCGGTCGACGACGGTGTCAGTGATGATACTCGCTACCTCGGGAAGATATTCCGCACCATTGACGCACCGGCTCCGCCCAGCACGCCGACAGAAGTATCTAGGAAAATGCAACACCTCCTCCAGACACTTCACTCGTACGACGAGGACCTTACTGGTATAATCTTTGCGCAGGAACGGACCACTGTGGTGGTGATGACACACTTGCTAAAGCTCCACCCCATGCTCGGCGGCCGGTTCAAGGTCGCTTCGGTGGTAGGAAACTCGGAAGTCCTCGTCAGAAAGCGCAGGATTCTGGAGCTCAATGATGGCGATGCCAACCAGACTCTGAAGCACTTCAGGCAAGGAAAGATAAACCTCCTGGTGGCCACCACTGTGCTCGAAGAAGGCATCGACGTGCCCGCCTGCAACATCGTCGTGTGCTTCGACAAGCCGAAGACCCTCAAGTCATTCATCCAGCGCAGGGGTAGAGCAAGGATGAACAAGTCCAAGCTTATCCTTCTGCTGGACGACGAGTCCAGGTCAGTCGGTGAGGAGTGGCGGGCATTGGAGCTCGAGATGAAGGCAAGATATGAGGACGAAACAAGGCAGATTCAACTCATCCACAAAGTTGAGGAGTCGGAACATCCGGACTATCCACCCCTTGAGGTAGAGGGCGAAGACGGACGCTTGGCTCGTCTGACTCTTGACGATGCGAAAGCTCATCTCGAGCACTTCTGTGCGACCCTGTCCTCGCGAAAGTTTGTCAACTTTAGCCCCTACTTTGTCATCCACACAGTCGGCGATGAGGAGGACCCCTTGAACCCGTCGGCCTTGCTCAAGGCGACAGTCCACTTACCCGTATCCTTACCACCGGAGTTACGCCAGGCAGATAGTCTCCGCGAATGGAGATCGGAACAGAATGCTTGCAAGGATGCAGCCTTCCAGGCTTACCAAGCTCTGTACGCGGCAGGGCTTGTCAACGAGCATCTCCTCCCTCTACGAGAATCCGATATCTTCAGAGACATTGAAGCCCGACCGGGTATCACAACCGTCAGAGAGCAGCTGGACCCTTGGCCAATGGTGGCATTAGCTTGGGATGCCAACAAGCCCCTGAACTGGCGGCTACTCCAATTCACTGATGCAGACAGCGCCAACCAAGCTGAATTCGAGCTTGTGCTTCCGGTACCGATACCGCAACTTCCCGCGCTGACTCTCTACTGGGATGCACACTCTGCGTGGACCGTATCGATGCATCACTCACCAGAGCGCCAAAGTGCCCCGATTAATCCGGCGGACGCACGTTGGAATCACATGGAAACCCTTGTTAGCCTCGCGTATGGACATCGTGGAGAGAGGTACGCCGCCACGCACAAGAGGCACATGCTCGGCATGCTGGCTCGAAACTCGCCACTCGCCAGCCATGTAATTGGAGCTGAGGATTTCCGCCCCTCGATGTTTGAAGGTCTCGAATCCGACCATCTGATCCGGGATGCAGCGAACCACAACCATCCCTACTTTTACGCGGGATGGCTCCCAGCCAAGCCAGCGGCGGAGCTCATCCGAAAGCCGTCGAGCAAGCACGATGAGCTTCCAGATAATGAGCCATATGTCGTGGTGAAAGACTGGCCCAAAAAGACTGCTTACTTCCACAGGCCAGCGCCTGCATCTGGGCCGGCTATTACGAAGCCATACCCACGAGTTCTCCCTGCAAGCGTCGCTAAGGTTGACGCCATACCCTCGATATATGCTCGGTTCGGCATGTGCATCCCATCGCTGATACACGCGTTGGAAGTGTACTTCGTGGCCACGGAGCTGCTCACGCAGCGGCTCGAGCAGCTCGAGCTGACAGACCTGGAGCTGGTGGCTACCGCCATCTGTACTCCGGCTGCGAGGATGCCCAAGAACTACGAGAGGATCGAGTTCCTCGGTGACTGCGTCCTTAAACTCACTGCGACCAGCAACTGTCTGGCTCACCGTAAGTCTTTTACCAGCAACTCACGTTCTACTCACCCGCTGACAATTCCCAGACCCGGACTGGCCAGAGGGCCTCCTCTCCCTCATGAAGGACGCCTTCGTCTCGAACTCGAGGCTGGCAAAGGCCTCTTTGGACTTCGGCCTAGACCGATACATCATCACCAAAGCGCCTACCCAAGACAAGTGGAAGCCCATGTACGTTGAGGACCACCTCCACGTCTCGCCCTCTCTGGACGGCAAACGCAGAATGTCCACCAAGACCCTGGCAGACGTAGTCGAAGCCCTGGTGGGCGCGTCCTACCTATCCGGCGGTCTACCCAAAGCCCTCGAGTGCGTAGCCCTCTTCATGCCCAAGGGGGACTGGCGCTCCATCGCCGCGGCCCGCGAGGCGCTCTACGATGCCGCTCCGGCGGACGTCCGCCTCCCGCCCACCCTGGAGCCGCTGGAGCGGCTGGTGGGGTACTCCTTCCGCCGGCCCTCCCTCCTCGTCGAGGCGGCGACGCACTCGTCCTACCGCGTGCCCGGAACCCACGCTTGCCTCGAGCGCCTCGAGTTCTTTGGGGACTCGCTCCTCGAGTACCTGATCGTCCGGCGGCTGTTCGCCGTGACCGAGCCCAAACCCCTCGCGCACTGGCAGATGCACCTCCTCAAGACGGCCCTGGTGAACGCCGACTTCCTCGCCTTCCGCGTCATGGAGTGGTCCATCGCCGTGGCGCGGAACGAGGTCGTTGACACCGACGACCCGCGTGGTGGCGTCGCCGTGGAGCCCGCCACCGAGCGGCTGCCGCTGTGGAGTTTCATGCGGTACTCCTCGTCCGAGCTGGGGCTCGCGCAGAGGGCGACGGGGCGGCGGCACGCGGCGCTGAGGGGGGAGATCAGCGAGGCTATGGAGAAGGGGAATAGGTACCCCTGGGCGCTGCTGGCGAGGCTGCAGGCGCAGAAGTACTACAGTGACGTGTTCGAGAGTCTGCTGGGGGCGGTGTACGTCGACTCGGGCTCGTTCGATGAGTGCGACGCTGTGCTCGAGAAGGCGGGGATACTGCCTTACCTGGAGAGGATGCTGAGGGACGGGGTGAAGGTCTGGCATCCCAAGGAGGAGCTGGGGAGGCTGGCGGTCTCGGAGAGGGTGGCGTATGTGATTGAGTCGAGGGAGGGGGAGGATGAGGGGGTGAGAGAGTTCGCTTGTCGGGTTGTGGTCGGCGAGAGGGTTGTTGCGGAGGTTCAGGGAGGCGTCAGTCGGGAAGAGGTCAGGACTAGGGCAGCGGAGGAGGCGGTTAGATATTTTGAAGGGCTTGGGATGGCTGGCTGATGGGTTCTACATAAGGCGATGGTCTGGAATGCCTAATGGTAGTTCGGGGAGGATGGCTGTCCGGTTTGTCTCGGCTTGTTTTACGTGAGCTGGATGCTTGCTAGAGAGATCTATTTTCCATGCAAGCCAGCGATGATATATTTTGCAATGGATCTCCAAATACGTATCCCGACCAGCAGTGATACCAAAGATCGACCGTTGCGCCGGCATATAACTCATGCAATCACAGTGATAATTTGGGTGTTTCATGCATGGCGACCTGGCTGCAGGTCAGAACAGCCCGACTATGCATGCAGCCCTGGCAGGGGGGCATTTCTCTGCGTCATGCAACGTGTTGTCCGCTGCGAGTCAGCCCATGATGCCTTCATCGTGATTTCAGGCACTGACCAGGTGAGGTTCGAACCGCAAACCGACTCGAAAGGCCGCGAGTGACCGGCAATCGGCTCCGATCGTTTCGTCTATGGCCGGGCGGTGACGATGACGAAGCAGTGGTCCCATGGTTTCAGCCACTCCTGTCGCAGCATTATTGGAGCCAGGGTCGTGGCGTCGCCAGCCAAGTTGTGCCACATCATCGATTCATCCCACCCTCCCTCGCCCAGAGCCGGTACCACCTACTTGCTGGTCTGCTTGGCTTACCCGGATATCATTCAGCTTGGATCGCCAACTTGGCAGAGTTGGTACTGTAGCGTTAACGGTTGCAGATGTGTGGCGAAAAGATGATGGCTTCTCATCGCCATCTTCTTTGTTCATACCAAGCCTTTGCTAGCCTTGCTACCAGTTTGCTGGATGGACTATGCTCCATCCAGTTGGCAAGCCTGGCAAGAACTGTTGCTGGCCCAGCTTGACATATATTGCGGTAGAGAACAATAGCCGGTGGCAGTTGATGAACAATGATGAAGCTTTCTAAAACGACAGCGTCATTGCCGAAGCAGATTCCTTAACAACCCGCCTTATCGGCCCAAACAGGCCAACTTCGTCATGGCCAGAATGACGCTGCTCCACGACTGGCTAGCGTACCGAAGTCGACCCCCCTCTGGAAATGCCGTTAGGCCTGTTTCATCGTTTTGGGTTGGAATGCAATCATGGCCACTTATAGACATGTGGCTGTGCTTACGTGCATGCGTGGCGACCAGAGGACGAGGCCCTCCAATGCCATCATCTGAAGACTAGTCTAAGGTACCCTTTGTGTGCACCATAGCGCATGCGAGGGCGCAGGAGTTGGGTTTTCTGATAGCATCCCATCCCAGGCCGCCCTCCCTCCGCTCGTGATCTTGCCCGCAATCAAGCCGATGTGGTAGTAATCAGCTTTCAAGTCATTTCGGAAAAGACACGGCTAGTTTCCATTAAGGGCAAGTACAAAGAGGACGCAGCCAATCAGAGTGACAATGTGGCGGTGGGCGTGGTTCCTGCCGTAGCCCCAGGGATGAGAACCGACCCGTCGCGCCAGCATTAACTGCTAAATTTGCGGGGCCGGGGTGCAGGACCAGTGAGACCATCTCCTCGTTCCTTCCCCATCTCCGTCCTTAATTAGCAGCGCCCCCAAAACTTGGAGCTGCCGCTCTCGAGCTTACTTCTTGTTAGTCCCCCGTCACCATAACAACAACACCAACAAGGGAGGCAATACGATACACATTGGAGGATCGCAAAACCGCTACAATTGCGTTCCTTTTTTGTTTTTTCTTTTTCGTGGTAATCGTCACAGAGAAACCGATCGATATTGCCATACGAGGGTCCGAAGTGCGAGAAGGGAAAAAAAGGAGGAGGCTGTTTCAATTGGATCCACAAAGGCATGGAGAGGATCGAATAAACAGCCACACATTGACTCAGATCGCATCGACGCCAACCACCTGGCCGATTTATCCCTTTTGCGACGGCCTTCAGCTCTTCCCGGCGACAGCTACCGGTTGCCAACTCGAAGTGTTCGAACCATTCTGTCAGTTGCACATCGAACAACACAACATCGGGAGCGGAGAAGGCCTGAGAGCGTCGAGCTAGCGAGCATATATCCGATCGAGGAGCTGGTCGTACCGTCCCGAGTCGCCTCCGAACTGCCAGGACACCAGGCGCTCGGCGCTACCAGACGTTGCGATGGGGTCGACACAGTTCGGTAACTTCGAGGTATGGTCATTGGCAACTCGGGACTAGTCTGGCGACTTCACGTCAAAGAGTAGGATGCTAACTCTGCTACGTTGTCAGCAATTCTGTCGAGATGCCACACTACCAGTCTGCAATGTAAGTTAGCCATCCTCAGTCTTCCCCTTAGCGCATGGTCTACCGCGTGTCTGTTCCCTGTTACTGACGTGCAATTTTTGTAGGTGCTATCAGACAATCGTAACCAGGACGGGCCATGGGGTGGTTGCCAACTCAGAGGGATTACATTGAGCGGGGGAAGACATCTGGGCAATCTGGGTACGCTTGATGGTACTCGTTCCCTAACTCTTCTCAGAAACTAACGCGCCTTAGGCTCCATACTACTATGCGGGATTGCCATAGCGGCTTCGATATATCTGATTCTGCGATCTGAGCGGAAGAGGGCAGCCGTTGGCAGGAGGTCAGTTCTTGTGACAGCCACACTCCGAGGTCTAAGCGCGGGACTAACAACCGAGCAGAGAAATGCAGCTGTTCTTGCTGGGCTATATCATAATAGAAATATGCGAAATCTTCACCGTTGGCGAGTTCCCGCTCAGTGGGAGAGTGCGAGTGGTAAGTCGTCCCCCCCTCGTATCATCAAGCGCATGGTTGCTAATTCAATTGTCCGAAGGCCTTTACCGGCATACATATCGGATTTATCGTCGCGACGACGTGGATTCTCATGCTGAACGCCGTGGTGGGCTACCAGGTAATCGACGACGGCACCCCATTGTCGCTGGGGCTTATAGCCGGCTCTGCGCTGGCTCTGCTCATCGGCGCCGGCTACATCGCCCTGGACACTGGCTACCACTGGACGGGATACTGGGACAGCAGCTACAACTTGCCCAATCGCAACATCGCGCTATATGTGCTGTACCAGCTTGCGCCGCTGGTCTTCCTGGTCGCCTTCTTCATCCTTGAGGCTATCCTGGTTCTGCGAGTGCTCGGCGAGGTTCGGCCAATGGCTTACCTTACCGGCGCCGCCGTACTCTTCGCGCTCGGCCAGATCTTCAACTACGTCATCAGCAGGTTCATCTGCAACGGGACATCGGGGAAGATCGACGGAGCGCTCTTCGAAACTCTCTTTACGCTTCTGTCGGTCGTGCTTATCTGGGTCTTCTGGTCGAGCATCACGGAAGACGACTGGCCGATGCCCGTTGGCAACACGTACCCATAGCGCAGCGATACCCGAATCACGATTTGATTACATGCAACAATTGGGAGGAATGGAGTTTTGAACGGGTGGGAGGTTATTTCCGTCATCTAGAGCTGTGGAAAGGACGACGTACGATCGGCAATGATCACGCTGGGCATTTTGGTTCGCCCTTGCTGTTTAATCTTTAAAACGACACAACGACGCCGACGCGTTTGGACTATGACGGAGCCGAGTTGCATAGCCTTGTATCCTTTGCGGACAGGGCTTCGTTGGTGTGGAGGTAATAGGACGAAGTAGGCTTGTGATGGGACTTCTTGCGGGTGGCGCTGTGCTTGCATGCTTGTATGGATGCCCCTGTGGTTCTCCATGGCAGGAGCGAGCGCGCTGTTGAAAGCATGTCTGGATTTTATTGTGGCTTTTGCAAGTGGAAGAGCGTTGGCTTGAGTATACCCCAGTCGAACGACTAATGCATATGGGTCGCGGCTCATGGATAGAGAAATGTATAACGCCGCTCTGGCGGATTCACTCCTTCAATCTCTCTGTCTATCCTTGGTTACAGCTGGTTCTCGTGTAAGACTCACCCAAGACGGGAGGCCGTTACTGGACGAACTTCCCAACGAAATGCAAACACCGAAGACTTAGCGTAGAATGGACGGCTGCTGATTGGACGGTCGCAGTTCAAGAGATGCAAGGCTACCATGACGCATTCCTGCTGTTCAGCCTTGTCCTACCTCGTTCAACTTTCCGGTCATTCTTGAACTTTCGCTTTCCACGATTCTCATTTTATCCAACAGCGTGCAGCTCTTGAATATTAGTCTTGACCCCGTCAAATCAATAGCACCTGTGTGCGGCGCGGGGCGGCCACTGCGCAAACACACCCACCATGGCCGACTCAGATGGCGACTACCGGGAAGAGATGTCCGACGAGGACGAGATCCGCCCAGCTGCCTCGGCTACCGTATCCGCGCAAGTCCAGTCGAACTACGGCACACGATCAAAGGGAGAAGCACCGGCCAAGCGCAGCCGGTCCAGGAAACAGCAGAATGACAACCGCAGGAGGGCAGCATGGGAGGACATGCACCGGTCCTGGGAGGTCGTGGTTAACGACGAGGCCGGCGGAGCAGGCTACACGATCGACCAGCTGATCGACGAGGAGAAGCGGCGGAGGCTGCTCAGGGACACGACGCCGCTGCAGCGGGGCATCATACGGCACCTGATACTGGTGATCGACATGAGCTTCGCGATGGCCGAGAAGGACCTGCTGCCCACACGGTACTACCTAACGCTCAACTACGCCACCATGTTTGTGCGCGAGTACTTTGAGCAGAACCCCATCAGCCAGTTGGGCATAGTGGGCATGCGGGACGGCGTGGCGGTGAGGATCAGCGACATGAGCGGCAACCCGGCCGAGCACATTGAGCGGCTGAGGTTCTGGCACGATCAGGAGACGCCGTCGGGGAATCCGAGCCTCCAGAATGCGCTGGAGATGTGTCGCGGTGCGCTATTGTATGTATATGCCCCCCTCTATCACTGTGAGCTAGAACCTCAGCTGACAGGTTGTCTCCTACCAGCCACGCCCCCTCTCACGGAACCCGCGAGGTCCTGATCATCTACGGCGCCCTCCTCTCCTCCGACCCGGGCGACATCCACGACACCATCGCCGCCCTAATAGCGGATCGCATCCGCGTCTCCATAATCGGGCTGTCGGCCCAGGTGGCCATCTGCGCCGAGATCTGCGCCCGCACTAACGGCGGCGACGACAGCACCTACGCCGTCGTCCTGCACGAGCACCACTTCCGCGAGCTCTTCCTCAAAGCCACCACCCCGCCGCCCACCCTCAAACCGCACAACAGCAACAACGACAAAACACCCACCGCACAGATACAAAACGGCAACAACAGCAGCACCAGCGCGCAGGTCGACAGCGGCGCCGGCGAGGCCTCCCTCCTGATGATGGGCTTTCCGTCGCGCACCCTGGCGCCCAAGGGGGTCCTGACCGTGTGCGCGTGCCACAGCCGGCCCAGCCGCGAGGGCTACGCCTGCACGCGGTGCCGCAGCAAGGTCTGCCGGCTGCCGTCCGAGTGCCCCGCGTGCGGCCTCACGCTGATCCTCAGCACGCACCTCGCGCGGTCGTACCACCACCTCTTCCCGCTGCGGCTGTGGGCCGAGGTCTCGTGGGCCGAGGTCGAGGGGAGGCCGGACTCGGTCGCGTGCTTCTCGTGCCTCGCGCCGTTTCCGAGCCGGCCGCGCGGTGCCGTGGTGGGGGGCAAGGCGGTGCAGAAGAAGAAGACTGGTGGCGGCGCTGCTCAGGGGAAGGAGAGGGACAGGGACAGGGAGAGGGAGAGGGACCGGGAGGCGCCGCCGCCCAAGGGCGTGAGCGAGAGCGGGAGGTATAAGTGCACCGTGTGCGGGAACCACTTCTGCATCGACTGCGATGTCTTTGCGCACGAGGTGCTGCACAACTGCCCCGGCTGCCAGAGCGATACGCGAGGACGGGCTGCGGAGAGGAGCGAGGATATGGAGGTTACGATGGACGCGCAGACTGTGGCTGCTGCGGATGCGGGTAACGGACTCAATACCAACGAACATAGTAGGCTGAGGGAGGACTTGGGTAGTGGCGAGCCGGACAGGTCCTTGGCTCCTCAGGCTATGTGACGTACTTTGTATATATTATCTTGGTTTTGGCCGGAGGCAAGGAAGGAATCATTGCGTTGGCGTTACGGGATCGTGATATTGCAGTGGAGAAAAGGGGCGGCATTGGGAATTTGGACTTGGTTTGGCACTATTATGTCGCTACAAGATACAAGCTAGGGCAGTTTCTACGGCTCCTTGAGCATCTGAAGTCGTCTCCTATACAATGTTGAGGAGGGATGCTGACTACGTGAACTTGAAAACACGCTGTGGTCCGAAGCAAACATCATTCTCATCATCATCTGGGCTCACAGGTTCCCCCGCTCAGCCTGCTCCCTCTCAATAGCTTCAAACAGACTCTTGAAGTTACCCGCGCCAAACCCATCAAACTCGTTCCGCTGGATAATCTCGATAAACACCGTCGGCCGATCCATCAGCGGCTTGGTAAACAGCTGCAGCAGATAACCCCTCTCGTCGTAGTCGATAAGAATGTTCAGCCGCTCGAGCACGTCAAACTCCTCCTTCAGCTCCCAGTTCCTCTTCTCCGTCTTCAGCCGGTAGCGCATGGTCTGGTAATACGTCTCGGGCACAGAGATGAACTCGACGCCCCTGGCGCGCATGGCCGACACGGTCGCGACGATGTCCTTGGTCAGGAGCGCGATGTGCTGCACGCCCGGGCCGGAGTTGAAGATGACGTACTCCTCGATCTGGCTGCGCTTCTTGCCCTTGGCAGGCTCGTTGATGGGCATCTTGACCAGGTTATTCTCCGACGCCATGACGATGCTGGACAGGGCCGAGAACTCGGTCGAGATCTGGCTGTCGTCGACGCTCCAGAAGCGGTGGAAGGAGAGGCAGTGCTCGTAGAAGGCGCAGGCTGACACCATCTCGTCCCAGTCCTGGTTGCCGACGCAGTGGTCGATCCGCGCCAGCTCGACCTTGGGCATGGAGATGCTGCCGGCCGACGTCTTCGCCTTGGGGGCGGCGGCGCGGAACCCGGGGAGGAAGGGGCCGGTGTAGTCCTCTCGCGAGATGAGAGTGTGCGTCGTGTCGCCGTAGGTGCGGATGACGGCCGTCGTGACGTGGCCGAACTCCTTGTCGACGGTGCGCTTGGGCGGCTGTACGGCGATGGCGCCCTCCTGGACGGCTTTGCAGTACACGCCCTCTACGTTGTCGACCTCGAATGCCACATCCTTGACGGCGTCGCCGTGGCGCTCGAGGTGCTCGTGGACCTCCTTTAGGAGCTGCCTGTCATCGTCCGAGATGGGCTCGTCCTCCGGGAGGTGCTTCTGCGACCGGAGGGGGGAGGTGAAGACGAAGCGGATCTGGCCGTTGCCGACCACGTACGAGGCGAAGTAGCGGCTGCCCGTCTCGAGGCCGCGGTAGGCGAGCGTCTCGAAGCCGAAGACTGTGCCGTAGTATGAAGCTGCTTGTTTGGCGTTGCCGACCCACCAGGTTACGTGGTCGTAGCCGGTGAAGTTGCCGCCGCTGCCGGTCTGCCTGACGGCATATTCGTCGTGAGAGTCGGACGAGGATGAGTATGCGATAGAGTTTCTTGGGGAGTCTGTGATGGCAGATGGTGACATAGTCACGGCGACGTGTAAGGGGACGTACTTGACTTAGACAACTATTAAGTACCGGATGTGATAGAAAGTGGAGACAGTACAGTTCAACTGAGTGTCGTCCTTACGATACGATAGTGAGACACTGTACGTGTGTGGTATTGTTATGGGTTTGGAGTAAAGCAAAGACATTGGCCCAAGCATCCGGAGAGTGCGAGGGGCCAGGTTATGTACCTGTAGGGCATAGACTATAGGAGAGGCAAGTCAGCCTGTCAATGCCCGTCACGATGAACCTTCCTTTCTAGTACATCGTGTTAGTCGGCCCAGGTAATGGTGACCCATACTAGTGTTCGCTCTCGTCAGCGTCAGGCGCAGTCCTGGTAGGCCGAGCGATATGCTTCCAGCGAGCTTGGAGGCACAGCATTGCTCCAAAACACAAGAGCGACCGAGAGGAGTCGCCATAACCTCGCAAGGCCGGACCCATCTCAATAGGGCAGTCCGGCGTCTGATTGGCAGCAGACATGCGATGAGACCGACCAGGCCGAATCTTCTGACACGACTGATCGACCATTCCGAGGGGATGACGGTCGTCGATGGTGAAAGGCATGGAAGTTTAAGCCGCGTTGTAAGGCGGAACTTGGACCGTCGGGCGTCTTACACCTTGGAGAGCCGAGCAAAGCCGACGCTGACCGTCAGCCGCGTCCTGCCACCTGACCGCGGAACTGCACTTGCGTTCCCACACCACCTACTGGCCAAAGCCGACTTCCATGATTTGTCGTCCAAGACGTACTGTGAAATGCAAGTGGAAATGTAAGTTACGGTAGCTGCCAATGTGAAGAATGATTTGTTGCAGGTCGGCCTCGTTTTGTCCTGTTGGCCACCAACTTTGTCAGCCAGATCCTTCCAATTGGAGAATTCCCCATCCGCTTGGACTTCCCATGATATCTGGCGGTCACAGTCCTCGTTTGTAGCTGCAAGAACATCGCTGAGATCTGTCAGATTGTTATTATCTCTATATTCGCCGCCGTCACATATACACTTCTTGTCCGAAATGGCCGGTTCCACCATGGCATACCCGCTGAGCACACGCGATATTCACGTCCTCGAGAAGATCAAGGACCCGGAATCAGACCCCTCCGCTGGTGTAGCTATAGATCGAAGCCTGCCGGCCGACCCTCATGTCAAAGACCAGTCCACGTACTTGAAAATCGTCCAGCAGGAGAAGGAGGTGATCTTCCCAATGCAATCACTGGAGCTCCAGATCGCCGGGCAACGACCTTCCTCAGGCCTCGATGTTGTCGAAGAGTACCGGAGATGCGTCACGAGCTTGGATGATCTGATCAAAAGCTATCCTGACTATGCGAGTGCCCGAAACAACAGAGCCCAAGCTCTAAGGCGGCTGTACGGCGACTCGATGCTCGTCGAGGGTGCAAGCCCGTTCCCCCAGGTCCTGATACGAGACGCTGAGGAGTCCGAGAGAATGGAAGCAGCGCGGACGGTGCTATTGGACCTTGATCGATCTGTGGCGCTCCTGTCGCCCGATCACCCAAAAGCCAGCCTGTCAGCCCAGGCGGCAAAGACGCTGTCGATGGCCCACACCCAGAGAGCCGCAATCTACCACATGACATCCAAGCTTCTCGCTTCTGGTCGTTCGGTATCGCTGGACAGCTCGCGGAGAGAGGCAGCCTGGGGCAGACTGGAGTTCGAGGAGGCTGCGTCGAGGGACTTCGCCCTGGGAGGGAGATATGGGAATGAGATCGCTAAAGGGCTTGCCGTGAGCACCAACCCGACGGCGAAGCTGTGCGGGCAGATAGTGAGAGAGGCAATGAAGAAGGAGTATGGACCGGCATTTGGGGTTTGTGACGCTGAGTGAGAGGGACGTGGTGGAGGCAGGGAGGTCGGCGGAGATTGCTATGCAGAGTTCCACGTGTCGTTGTATTGGAGCTGCAGCGGTTGCATTACTGGGTTTGCTTGGAGGACGAGAGACCGAGGCGCCTGTGTACATGAGTTAGCCGCTTTATCTATATCACGGGCGATGCAACCGTCGATTTAAAGCGTTCAACATACCGTCGGCCTGCCTCAAGTATTTCGCTCGTGCTCTTTCCCTTCTCCTTCTCCTCCCGATTGATCCTCATAGCTGCTGCCCCGAGCCCTATCACAAGAGCAAAGATAGGGTCGCCGACCTTGGAGATGATGTATGTCGGTGGCGCCATGGTATTTGTGTTAGTACGCAACGATCTGCGATCGCCAGGTACCTCGCAGTCTGAAGAAGTTGAGGTTGCTGTCGGAGCTCAACTGCTGCCGCAGCTCTGTCCCAACTTGAGCCGACGAGCTAGCGCCGAAGATCCGGGGCCCACACCCAGCACAAACAATCGCACGTGACTTCTTTGCGTTCTGTCGGCCCCACCCAGCTTTTGCTGTGGGAAATTTCGAGCGCACATTTTCGAATTATTTCGGGACCCCATTTCAGTGACTTCAAGCCCGCGACGAAGCGACCAACCTCCGCCAACTACTAACGCCCATAACAGCAGAGGTTCGCCAAAATGAAGTTCCTCAAGGTCGGCCGTGTTGCCATCATCACCCGTGGCCGGTATGCCGGTAAGAAGGTAAGCTGATACTTCCGATTATACCTCTCGGGTGGGAATTGGCAGCTCCGGGGACGACCAAGGGTGGTGGGAAGGGGGTTTTCTGGCTTGAGGGGACCGCGCACGGCACGACACAACCCAACGAGCATTGAGGAGAGGGTGTCAAGAGGATTCTGGGGATTCACTGTCATCGGAGGAATCAGCAGCAAATGAAACGAGGCAGGCAAAGCTGACACGGTCAAATCCAGGTTGTCATCATCCAGCCCGTCGACTCCGGCAACAAGTCACACCCGTACGGCCACGCCCTCGTCGCCGGCATCGAGCGGTACCCCAGCAAGATCACGCGGAGGATGTCCAAGGCACGGCAGGAGAAGCGCAGCAAGATCAAGCCCTTCATCAAGGTGGTCAACTACAACCACCTGATGCCCACCCGCTACACCCTCGAGCTCGAGGGCCTCAAGGGCTCCGTGACCCCCGACACCTTCAAGGAGGTCAGCCAGCGCGAGGACGCCAAGAAGACGGTCAAGAAGACGCTCGAGGAGCGCTACACGAGCGGCAAGAACCGGTGGTTTTTCACTCCTCTGCGTATGTTCTCTCTCTCCGGCAAACCTTCCAAGGGGCGCGTCCTCGGCATCGACGAAACAGTATGCTAACAAGTTATCTCTACAGGCTTTTGAACGGTTTCTTCATCGGTTGGGCGGGGCGAATGGTTTTTGGGATGTACACAGCATCAAATCGGCATTAGACCAACCAAAAGGAATGGTTATAGCTGAATTCATGGCAATTGAATGACATCCGACGCAACATGTCTCGATGTACCTCATTCTCCTCGGGTTTCTCCTCGGCTACCTCAATGTCTCGAGAGGTACACGAACAAAGAAAAGAGCTGGCAAGGGACGGGGAGTTATATCATTGCTGCTGTTGCTGCATGGATTTGGGCATCTCGTAAAGACCGAGCAATGGAACAACGATAAAAGGACCTTCCGTCTGGCTGCTCCGTATCTCTGTTTCGTCCTCCATCTCGCCAATCGTGCCCATGTGCTGGAGCTACCTACTCGAGTGGAAGGTTGCCGCGTCCCTCTCTGCTCCTCCATGGCCAAGTGGCTGACTGACTGACTCCTGTTACCGAGAGAAGGCCCCTCTGGTGGCAGGCTGGGGGCACGAGGTTCCCATATGTACGGAGGGGCTACAAATGAACATGCTCGACAGTTTCTCAACCCGCATTCCATGCGATTCAGTCCAGGGACGGGAAGGACCCTGGCGCTTCGACTAGCCCGTATGTCTGCTCATGTTACCAATGCCGCCCAGGCTCTGTATCTGCATCCCAGAATAGCTGGCATTGCAGGTCGGGCTCGTCCGAACTCCAATCTGGAGGATTATCAGCCTTTGGATGGCTACCTTCCTGGTGTCTGGTGTCTGCTGTTAACCGTCCGATGAATGACGTGTCTGCGCCTTCATTCGTCAGGTCGTACTGTCACGTTGATCACCGATTTTTCCCGGACGAGCACACGATATCTTTTGTATTCTGAAATTAACGTCTAGTATCTGATTTGCGCCTGTCTATTACATCAAAGTCCGGGAAACATGCCTTCGTGATGCACTTCCATGCCACCCCGAATCCAAAACACGTGGTACTCTCTCAGAACGCCGGTTTGACTTTCTGTCTATTACAACAGTTTAACCCTTTGAAATCCCTAGTGACCTCAAGACGGAAAGAGAATGATTGGCTTCCCACTGACGTCGCTTCGCATGCTGATATGCTTCGCAACCCTGAATGCCCCTTGTCCAGATTATCGAGGAAAGTATGTACTCGAAGTGAGGGTCCCGCCATGTATGTGTCTACCTCCGTCGCCTCCTGCCTCGCCCCTTGATTAAGGGCTGGAAGATTCCAACCTGGGGTTCGACAGGCCGGTGCTAGCGCCAGGGAGACGCAGCACCTTTAGACAGTCGTCATGCCCATCTTGGTGCCCATCTTGGAGGCGGCCTCGTTGACCATGTCCGGGGCATAAGACGGCGCGACGCCGCCGAGCAAGAACAGGAGCGTGAAGACGACGAGCACGATGATCGAGATCTTGCGCAGGACGGGCCTGCTGTTGCCGAACTCGGCCCACTGGCGGCCCGCCTCGCCCGCGTAGTTCTTCAGCGCCTCGTATCCGAGCTTGTAGTACACCATGCCGCCCAGGGCGATGCTGTAGCCGAAGAACTGCAAGGCCGTGACCTCGGTGCCCCAGATGAGCATCGAAGCGGCGACGAGCATGACGTCCTTGAGGACACCGCAGAGGGTCAGGACGAGAGACGAAGTCTTGCCGATCTAGACGAGGTGTAAGCGCAACTGTTCGGCATATCAAATTGTAGAGACTTGGTGGAGGGTGGAGGGAAAGCTTACCAGGAACACGACGGATACGTTCAGGAGAAATGCGCAGAGGCCGTTCAGGAACAGTGTGAACAAACCGACACGGTAGAAGTCATCCAGGGAGACCTTGGGGATTTCCCAGACAAGAGCAACCGCCAGGTTCATCGCAGCGCACACAGGCGCGAAGTAGTAGAGCGAGACGAGAGGGTCCATCTTGAACTCGGCAGAGCTGAGAAGGCGCTGGACCATCGTGAGGCGCAGGGCCTCGAACGCGATTCCCATGATCTGGAATACAAATCCGATCATGACGAACTTGATCTCTCCAATGGAGGCGATGACCACGCCGACTACGATGATGGAGACGTTGAGGAAGACCTTGAGATTGGGCTGCGAGACGCCCAACGCCCAGCTGGAGAGGAGAACGGCGACGGGGGTGGTGGCCTTGAGCATCTGGATAAAGGCGACGCTCAGGTACAGATAGGTCAGGTTTCCGCAGATCAAGCTCAGGCTGAAGAAGAAGCCGATGGGGACGATGGCCCTCAGATAGACCCTTCCAGTCATCTTGACCGTCTTTCGGCCGTCAAGAAGCGTGGTGTACCGGGCCAGAATCTGGGTCATGACGGTCGCAAAGGATAGATGGTATGTGGTCAAGATGACGGGGTATCCTGTCCGGAGTCAGCGCGAGTCCGAGACAGAGCGCAACGTCGGGCAGGGCTCTTACGGAAGTTGAGGGTATCGAGAATCCATTTGTTGAACAAGATGACGGACGAGCTTAGACTGATCCATACTCTGTTTCGCAGCGTCAGCACATGCCTGCACAGGTCCGAACTGCTGGATAGACTCGAGAGGAATACTGAACATACATGACATAGACGAATGACGGGATAGCAGCCTTGGGAGGCTGCGTCTTCTCGGCTTCGGGGTTCACAGTGGGGAGGATAGGGCCGCTGGTCTGCTCCCGGGGCAACTCGCCCGACGTCCTCGTCTTCTCCTCGACCGACATTGTGACTGAGGTTGCTGTCGAGTATGTACTGGCGAAGAGGGTGCCGCACTAATGGTATGTATGGCTACCTTGGTGATATCGTGTTCGGAGAAGCGAAAGTATGTAGGTTGGTTGACGTCGATGGGACTAACGAGCGGATGGCCGAGCCTGCTGAGACCGAAATTCGAGGCGCTGAGCGCTTTCTAAAACATGCGTGATTGCTCTTTCGGGAAGAAAGAGACTGATAATCGAGTCGCCAACGACGCAAGTACACGAAGCAGTAGGTTGCTGTCACGAGCCGGAGCGACGAGTTGTAGGTTCCAAGGAAGGAGGGAAAAGGAGAAAGCCAGAGGCGAGATTGGGGCCTACCTTATTGGAGGGTTGCACTTTTTGCTCCTTCCGTGGACGAACAGTGTGGTTCAATTGATCACTGATAAGCCGTGGGCCAGTGCTGAGGGAAAATAATTGATAGAGTTTTAGCGCAGCCTAAACTTGAAAGAACCTGGAAGCTCGCCAATGCCGCCGGCCTATGCCTTGCTTGCGCATTACGCGAAGTACAGCCACAATGGAGAACCCGGGGCGTTTCGTGAACACCGATCGACATTGACTGCCCATTCAGCAGTCTCCTGTGCCAGGAAGACACCAGTGGACGCGTACCGGTAAATCCTGTATCGGTACCTGTCGTTGAAGCTTAGCGGAGCATTTGATGTATGGACCTGACCAATAGCGGTGTACCCATACAACCTGGAAGACCCGAAAACTCTCGCTAACCACAATAAGTTGGAGTTGTCACAAGGGGCTTGAGGTCCATCAAATTTTGCAGATCGAATCAACGCGCAAATGGCGGCCACATGCAGATGAGCAACTTCAACTCGCAAAAATTAGAGATGAAAACTAACTCTGGGACCCTCTGCTACTTTTACAAGAGAGCCGCATCTACACGTGTACTTGCCATCATCCGGTCATGCTCGGACGGACACGCAAAGGTATGCAAGTCGCAACCAAGTGCAACAGTACAGATCTGTGGCGTCCCCCGCAGGCCCCGGTCCCGGCAGCAGGTCGGTAGCTGCACGGTGGTAGCTGCACGGTTGCCAAGACCCGAAGAATGTTCTTTTAGATTGACGAAGGGTGGCATGGCGCGCGTCTGGGCACCGCTGTCTTGCTCTTCACCACACAACATATGTCAACTGTCCTTCAATCGGGCTCCGAACCGTCTTTCTCGGATATGTATCACAGTAAGGTAATGTAGTGACTGTAGCGAAGGTGCTCAGTCTTCTTCCGGCCGACTACATCCGTGGTGAGGCTCCATGAGGACGTCACGTTGCACGGCTCGGCTATCATACAAATCAACATACAAACACTTAGGGAAGATACATGCCTTCGGCTCCGAGTTGAGAGCCCATCCATACTGGGCTTGGGATCGTTCCCTATCCTCGAGCAGACTTCGTTTGATGGCTACGGACTGGGCGCTCATTTACAGGCATCGTGTAACCCTAGCACGAAAACCGCGACGCCGTTGTACTCTGGTGACAGGTCCTTACGACCTGGTACACAATGTTAACCAAAGCCGACAGTCAAACCCCCACGAGATCTACATACGAGGTCTACTATCCAACTTTTGAGAACGTCAATTCTTCTCGGACGTCGGAGGATCGTCTCTCAAGGCCCAATTGTGTCTCCATAAGGTTCGCTGACTGAGTCAGGAAAGTTATATCATGCTTGACTCGGTTACTATCTGACTACCTGCTGGCAGGGCTGGAAAGGATTCGCCAGCCTTCTCAGCACAGTAGGGCCCTACGGTCCTGACTGCTGTAATAAGTGAGTTCACCGACAGTCGGGATGCAGATCGCCTGGGTACTTCAGTGGAGTGCTCTTGTTTCAGTTGGGATGCTCACTATCTCGAGAATGTTGATCGTCAACGGGAACAATTTGAGCTTCCGTGTCCCTCCCGTGGGAGCTCGCTACCACAGTCCGTAGTACAGGGTTTATACGTAGAGCTGTCAGTCATCACCAATGTTGCTTGACGTGATGACGCCCTCCTCCTGCGTTCTACTACTAGGCTTACATGGGACTAGACTAAGATCTCAAAATCACTAGTCTAGCCTCTGATCTTTCGAGGTGACGTGGAACGTGCTTCGGCAAAGGTTGGGACGAATCCAGGCGCCTCCGGCTCTTCAAGCTGAGGTGGCTGCTACTGCCCAGATGAGAGAATACGTACTGTTGAGTAAAAACGAGGCCTATTGAGACGGCCGTGATAGAGGAAGATCTGCGCTCGAGAGCGGACATACAAGGTACGGCCAAGTCAAACCAGTGTAACAAAGCACTCACAGATCAACGTCGAGTTACCAGCCCGGCTCCAGATACCCCTTTTCAGTAATGCATGTTGCCTAAAGTACGTGGGTAACCGGACCTTTCAGCTCAGGAGAGAGATAGAAGCTTGAGTTGGTCCCAATTGCACTCTCGATGGGTGCCGACGATTCGCCTTCAAAGCTGTAACACTGCTGGACTGCCGCATCCAGTTGTTGGACTTTTGACACTGTTTGACAACTTCCGATTCAGGGCACTTGTCCCCTTCTGGCGACATTGACGGGTGGATTCGCGAAAGCCTTTGGGTTGCAAGGGGGTGCACGGACCAAGGGGCCAATCTCGCCAGAAAGTCGAGAAAGAAGTGGCGGCTGTTGCAGACCCTTGTCCAAAATAATTACGTGGCGCCCCTCCATCTCAAACCCCCCATGTCCCCTTTTTCTTGGACGACGGGCGAAGCTTGAAATTGATTGCGACATGGGATATAGATTCTCACCGCAGTAACCACAAACCACCAGGCAATCTCTTGGACCTCTTCTCTCATTTCACCTTCCTTCGACATAGACCATACATAGACACTACGTCCGCTCGTTCTTCAATCGCCTGTCGCTTCTGCCCTCCACGGCCCTTGATTCCACTTGGACAACTTTCTAGACCGCTCTAAGTCAACTAACCACCCCCACTATGGCCGACATGTAAGGCTTCCCTGATCGATCCCACGCTCTGCCACGCACGCTCGGGATGAGTCCAATTCGAGAGCTTGCGCATTCTTCTTGGGGTCGCAGCTGGCTAACATAACTTGAACCCACTAGCAACGTCGATGTCCTCGTCATTGGCGCTGGCCCAACTGGCCTCGGTGCCGCCAAGCGCCTCAACCAGCTCGTATGCCTCCATAACCGTGACGGCCTGAAAACGGACAGACAACTCGGGGTGGACTGCGCTAACATGTCGGCCAGAACGGGCCTTCATGGCTGATTGTCGATGCGAACGAGAAGGCCGGCGGTCTCGCTTCCACAGATGTCACTCCCGAGGGCTTCGTACGTCGATTTGCAACCCCCATCCAACAGCGGGTGAAAACTGAGATCATCCTTACTGACTGGTCTGGAAACTACAACAGCTCTATGATGTCGGCGGCCACGTCATCTTCTCCCACTACAAGTACTTCGACGACTGCATCGATGAGGCTCTGCCCAAGGAAGACGACTGGTACACCCACCAGCGCGTCTCTTACGTGCGCTACAAGGGCCTCTGGGTGCCATATCCCTTCCAAAACAACATCTCGATGCTGCCAAAGGAGGACCAGGTCAAGTGTGTCGACGGCATGATCGACTCTGCTCTCGAGTGCCGTGTCGCAAACACGAAGCCCAAGAACTTTGACGAGTGGATTCTGCGCATGCAGGGCAAGGGTGTCGCCGATATCTTCATGAGGCCCTACAACTTCAAGGTCTGGGCTGTGCCCACGACAAGCGTGAGTAATGCCCTGGGAACCCTCCCTGTCGTATGCTTTACCACTGACATGTGACTTGGTGTACAGATGCAAGCTGAGTGGCTTGGCGAGCGTGTGGCTGCCCCTGATGTGAAGAGAGTCGTGCAGAACGTCATTCTTGGCAAGGTCGCCGGTGGCTGGGGCCCTAACAACATGTTCCGCTTCCCTGCTCGGGACGGTACCGGTGGTATCTGGATTGCCGTCTCCAACACTCTTCCAGAGGAGAAGAAGCGCTATGGCAAGCACGGCGAGGTCACCAAGGTTGACGCCGAGAAGAAGATCGTCACCCTTGGTGATGGTACCACCGTCGGCTATGGCAGTTTGGTCAACACCATGGCCGTTGACCAGCTTGTCGAGAAGATGGGCAACAAGGAGTTGGTCCAGCTTTCCAAAGGACTCTTCTACTCCTCGACCCACGTCATTGGTGTCGGCCTCCGTGGCGAGCGCCCCGAGCGCATCGGTGACAAGTGCTGGGTAAGATACTACTGCGATTCGACGGTGGCTGTGTTATTGGCGCGCTAACCCCCCTCTTAGCTCTACTTCCCTGAGGATAACTGCCCCTTCTACCGGGCCACCATCTTCTCGAACTATTCACCATACAATCAACCGCAGTCGGACGTCAAGCTCCCAACCCTGTACAAGGCTGATGGCAGCAAAGCCGACTCCAGCGAGGCCAAGGAGGGCCCATACTGGTCGATCATGCTGGAAGTCTCCCAGTCAACTGTGAAGCCTGTCGACGAAGAGAACATCCTGAGGGACTGCATCCGGGGACTGATCAACACCGAGATGATCAAGCCCGAGGATGAGATCGTTTCGACATACCACCGCAAGTTCGACCACGGTTACCCGACGCCTTCGTTGGAGAGAGAGGGCGTCCTCAAGCAGCTGCTTCCCAAGCTCCAGGATATGGGCATCTACTCTCGCGGCCGGTTCGGCAGCTGGCGGTACGAGGTTGGTAACCAGGACCACTCGTTCATGCTCGGAGTCGAGGCCGTTGACCACATCGTCACTGGGGCCGTGGAGCTGACGCTCAACTACCCCGATTTCGTGAACACGCGCCAGAACACCGAGAGGCGTCTGAATCAGAGCTTCGCGTTCGGATCGCGCGTGCACGACAAGCCTGCTGCCGCCACCAACGGCACAAACGGCGCGACCGAAACCAAGGATATCCCTACAAGGGAACGCGCCGGGTCCAAGGTATCCTCGGGTGGCGCCCACTCCCGCAAATCGTCGAAACAGATCAAGTAATTTCGGTCATGGTGCTATTTCGCGATAGATGAAGACCACATGCTGTATAGAAGGTACAGCCGCGGCAGTGTTTGGGGCAATCAAGGAGGAATGTCACAGGGCTTCTGATTCACAGCATCTGCCTCGATCCCTCGAAGGGCCGGTGGATGTCTTGGACCGATCTTTGTTGCGATTTGGTTCAGTGTAAGCGAAGGGCGAATTCGTACCACCAGATCCGGAACTCTGGATGATCATGAATCAGAAGTTTACGGGTCAGTTAGCTTTGTTTTTTTTTAAGGGACTTAGAGTTGCGTGGATAGAGAATAGATCTCTCAGTGCATTGTACTCCAGCGGGCAACTTTCCGATTTCAATTGCGACGGTCTGACCTGGACATGCTACTGGTCACCCAGCCCTGCCAGCTTAGGCTCGATGGTTACATTCGGACTAGGAACATGTATTCACCGCGGTGACGTAGTGCTGAACTCTAGCAGAAGCAGGAGAGCTTCGGGAGGCGCCGTTGACCCTTGTCGTCCGGGACAGGAGGCATGCATCAGCGTACCACAGGGGTATCTGACATGCGTGCACCACGAAAGGACTGCGTCGTACGGCAAGCTGAAAGGCGTGCTCCAGGTGACTTGCAATTGGAATTGTGGACGGCAACACATTGTTTAGGACCGCGCCAATGCTGCCGCCAGTATGCTGCCAGACGCAAAGCTGGTTGGACAAATGACGCAGCGTCTAAACAGGATTATGTTCTGGAAATGGTCAGGAAGCGACCCCTGTTCATGGGCTGATCTTAAAGCACCAATTACACTATCTTTAGCCGACAACCAAAGACCTGTACATATAATAAGCAAGAGAACTTTGAGTGCTGATCCGATAGGGGACCGGGGGGCTGACCCAGGAATTGGAAATGGAAATTGGCACGCTATGTTCGCATTGTCGAAGGGAGAAATGGGGATTTGTTAACTTCGCCATCCTTGAGAAAGGCCAGCATTGCCATGAGCGTTAGCCTGTTGAACTTGATCTCCGATGTATATACCAGCTGACTGGCATGCAGTCTAGCGGTATCATCTTCATGGTGTGTCCGGTTGATTGCATTTCTCCAAGTCGGAGCTTTAATAGTCGAGAAACCGAGTAGTTAAAGTGTACTTCTATGGCACCAGGCCCAAAGCGCTAACAGCATCAGCGAGACAGGGAGTGAGGTGCTTCCGAGTTTTCAAGACTTGTCCTGTCCTCCTCGCATGTGATACCCGAGAGACATGCAATTCTCTCTGGACGAAGAGATGCTAAGTTTGTGTCGTTGGTGTCTCTCATCAGGGGTGCGACCTGATCTTCAGCGGAGAATTAAGTCCTTCCAAGCAGCCCCTAAGTCTAGGTATAGCCAACCAGGCTAGGCGGGCCAACGAGATCTCCAGCAGGTCTGCACAGCGTAGTGTAAGTCTGGGAAAGCGCGGATCGGCGTGCACACTGGGTCCACACACTCTCTCCACGCAGGCGCAACTTGGCTTTGCCATCCCGATCTATTCGTACAAACTTCATCTCCTCAACATCGACAAATCGGGACGCCCAACCTACGAGGGCGACACCCGACGACCGAAATTTAATGCCACGGCCGTCAAAACATGCCTCTCCCCGTCGACGACAGCAACTGTGACACGTCCCTCGCGTGAACCGTAAGCCCGTCCAAATTCAAGGGAGCGTCGTCTATGACCTCATCCGGCCACCATGGACGGGCCTGCAATCCCTCCCGACGACCAGCTGGACCAGCTCGAGCAACCCCCCGCTCGCATCTTTGAGCGCCTGCGCCAACTAGCCGGATACGCCTGGGACGAGACTCAGACTCCCTTCCATACGAGTTACGACAACTGGTGAGAGATAGCTTTCGCAACTATTCTACTTCTGCGTCTCTTCTCTCTGTCTCTCTCTCTCTCTCTCTCTCTCCTGTCGCGACGTCCGCCCCTGATCTCTATGCAAATCGCGGCTCTCTCTTTCCACGGCTGATCATGTGCTAACCCTGTGTCTCTTCTTTCTCGCGGCAAGGCATGTCTTTGGTACGCGATTCGTTTCCCTCTACTCGACCACAGCCGCCACCTCGCCAGCGCCACAGCCACACCTCACTGCCAGTCCCTCGGCTCTAGCGAAACTCAGCTCCCGCAAGGTCACCCCCGGAGACTTCGCCAGCCTGCCGTTGTCAACTCCCCACAGCGAGACCGGTTCGGAGCACTCGACTGCATCTCCCGCTCCTGGCCTCCCCCTCAGTTCGGAAGCGCCCTTTGCGGAAGAGCCCGTCGTCGCCAAAATCTCGTACCATGTGCTCCGAGAGGAGCGCGGCTTCCACATTGCCAAAGGGCTAGCCTCCTCGGCCGATCCTCAGGGAGAGCATATCGCAAAGCCCATTGAGTTCGTCCGACTCCCTCCGCTGCCTGGTGATCGCGGCCCCATCGTGGTGGCTATACATCGGTCCCCCGGCGAGAATCACATGTTCAGACTGATAGATCTCGGCCCGGCCTTCTACTGGGCCCGCAAGGTTGAAGACAGGTGGGAGGCAGTCCGAAAAGACAAGTTTAGGCTGGACCCGCCCATAAGTCTCGAACACTTCCTGGACTTTGCCATAGGTGCGAGCCAGTGTCTGGAGCTGATCCATCACGGGCAGGGTGTAGTCCATGGGGAGATCCGCGGGGACTCGTTCCACTTCAACACTGACACGCACGGAGTCAAGCTAACCTCGTTCGGCTCGGGCCTGAGGTCATTCGAACACGGCTTGACCAGTACTGGGTGGTCGAGCCTGTCCAGACAAGTGGGCGCAAAAAACAAGCTGCTCTACATAAGCCCCGAGCAGACGGGCCGCATGCCCGCAGAGCCCGACTCGCGGACCGACATCTACTCCCTCGGAGTCCTCTTCTGGACCCTCCTGACCCAGCGACCAGTCTTTGACGGCGACTCCCCTCTCGATATCGTGCAAGGTGTCCTTGGCCGCCGCATACCGAATGTTACCAACTATCGCATGGACGTGCCGGACGTCGTTGGTCGGATAATACAGAAATGCACCTCGAAGAACGTCAACGACCGATATCATTCTGCGAGCGGGCTGCGCTACGACCTGGCCCAGATCCAGAAATTCTTGGCTGCCGGGGATTACGCGGCCTTGAAGGAGTGGCAGATAGCTTCGAAGGACGTCTCGTCCTTTTTCATCCTGCCGACCAAGATGATCGGCCGGGACAAGGACAGAGCCGACCTGCTCAAGGTCATCGACAGGGTTGCGAGGAGCCATGTCATGCACAGGAGAACAAATGGCAACCCCACCTCCTCCGACCGTTCGAGTCTGTCAGCCGACATACCCGAGGCTGCTGAGGTTTCGAGCGAGGGTACCAGCTCTGGCGACGGTAAAAGCCAGAGAAGCGGCTCCTTCAACTTCGCCACGATGTCGGAGCCTCACCCAAGGGGCTCGTTTCCGTCCATCGCCTTCTCCTCCGAATCTGGTGGCGACACCAATTCGTCTGGGCATTCCAGTAGTCCCATGATGGGCACCCTAAGGCTTTCACGAAGTTTCGGAAGAAATGGCTTGGTCGGACTGGAAATTAGAAGTGACGGAGCAGAAACCCCGCGTTATAGTTCTGGCGTGGATTCGTCATCGAGCCTATCGAGACAGCTGGGTACAGCCAAATTCCGGAGGCGGGGCGGCTGCGAGGTCGTCGTTATCGAAGGAGCTGGAGGGTTAGGGAAGAGTTGCCTTGTGCAGTCTGTGCTTGCCGAAGCCCGGCGAAGAGGCTATTGCGCCACGGCCAAATTCGACACGGCCAGGAGACAGGCGTTCGGCCCTCTGCTTAAACTGCTTTCGTCGCTGTTGCGCCAGGTTTGGGGTGAGAGGAACACTGACACGCCGTTCCACCAGACGCTCAAGCAGTATCTGCGCCCAAACTGGGCGATGCTTCATCAAGTGCTTGGGCTGCCTCCGTTCCTTCTGGGCCCTGCGGACGCTCCACTGGTCTCGAGCCCTTCCAGTCCGCAAAGCTCTGCGCAGAGCAAGACCGTTGCAAGCCTCAAACGAACAGGAGGGTCGTCCCAAGGCCCGTCTCAGGAGAGCTCTTCCGGGCGTTCTACCGCGTCCCTTTTGAGAAATTACCGGACATCGGGCGGTTCCCACGACTTCCTCAGTGGCGGCAGCTCAACCAAGAGTATTCGGTTGATGAACACTATCCAGGACGTGTTGAGCTTGTTTACGCACCACAAGTTTATCTGCTTCTGTCTGGATGATCTCCACTTCGCCGACGACGAGTCGTTGGAACTGATATCCCAGATCATCGCGGCCAGGTTGAAAATGGTCATCATCATGACATACAGACCCGAGGAATTCCCAGCCGAGAAATTGCAGCGCGTGCTCAATCCTTCCGTATCCCGGGAGACCCAGAGGCTCGGCGTTCCTACGGTCACAAGGATCAAGCTGAGTCCCCTGAACGAGGAGGATATAGTCCAGTATGTGGCCACGACGCTCTGTAGGCCGGCAGAGGATATCCTCCCGCTGGCTCTGGTCATCCAGTCCAAGACAGCCGGGAACCCCTTTTACATGAGGGAGATGCTGAGCGCCTGCTATCGGAAGAAGTGCATCTGGTACGACTACAAGGACAGCCACTGGCGATACGATCTGGAGAGGCTCTTCGACCAGTTCCGGGGCGAGCAGCACTACGATGTGCTAGATACGGCCTTCATCACGCGCCGTCTAAAGGAGCTGCCTCCAGCAGCGAGGTCCATTCTTGCGTGGGCTGCCCTGCTGGGCCAGACATTCTCCTTCGACATGATCTGCAAGCTTATGAGTGGTGAGTTTCATTACGCAGACGATTCCGCGTCAGAACCCAACGGCGACCATTACCGAAAATCCTACTCGCAGCAGGACGCCGTGGAGGGCCTACATGCCGCCATAACAGCCTACATCATCGTGCCCAGCGAAACGGATGACCGGTTCCGCTTCGCCCACGATCGCTATGTCCAAGCTGCGGCTGCACTCGGGGAGTGTAATCCGCGGATGATGCACTTCGTCATTGCACAGACACTGCTGAAGTACTACTCCGCAGATACGAAATGGCGGGACAATACAGCGTCTCACATCTGCGAGGCTGTTGACATGATCAAGAAGAGGGTGTCACACCGCGAGCCATTCCGAAAGCTGCTGTGCGACTGCGCGCGAGCTTCCACAGAAAATGGAGCGCGAGCCACGGCCGCCAAATACTACAGCAATGCCGTCGCACTCCTGCAGCCGAGTCCTTGGGACGACAGTCGGGAGGACGTGTCGTATGCCGAGACCTTTGACCTGTATATGCGGGCGGCCGAGTGTTACCTCTACATGGGCCGCCTCAGCGCCGCAAACGACGTTTTGCAGACGGTCTTCACGAGTGCCAGGACGGCGACTGACAAAGCAGCAGCATGGGTGCTGGAGTCGAGGATTTACGCCCAAGGGGGGAACTCGAAGCTCGCCCTGCAGTCGCTCAAACACTGCCTGAAAGCTCTTGAGGTCAAATATGACGAGAACCCGTCGTTTGAGGAGTGTGACGAAAAATTCGAACGGCTGGCTGTACAGATGCAGTCTATGCTGTCTACGGACCGCAGTGAGCTCCTCAGTCCTCCCGGGTCGGACGACAACGGGCTCACCAACCTGGGTTCGGTGTTGGCTGAGACGATCAGTGCCGCTTGGTGGAGCGATCGCCTCCAGTTCTACCACCTCTCGCTCGTCATGATCGACCTTCACTTGACAAGGGGAGCGTTCCCGCAGTCTGGGATGGCGTTCCTGCACATCTCCATGATTGCTCTGGCTCGGTTCAACATGATACAGTTTACCGTCGACACTGCGTCTGTGGCTCTCCAGCTCATCGACAAGTACCGCGACCCCTATTGTCTGGCGAGAGGATACGTGGTCTACGCCAACTGGGTCGGCCACGTGCAGCATCCGATCAGCGCCAACCTCGCCCTGCTCGAGGATGTCGTGGAATATGCAAATTCGGCCGGGGACCGGATAACGGCCATCCTAAGCTTCGCTCTGTCCGCCCAGCTCAGATTCTTCGCCAGCGAAAACCTGGGGGATCTCGAGACGTTTTGTCTGTATGGGTGCGAAGAGATACCCGACTGGCACAAAGATACGCGCGGAGGGACGATTCTGATCGCTGTCCGGCAAACATGCCGGGCCCTGCAAGGCAAGACGAGGGCCTCCCAGGCAACCGAGGTCTTCAGCGACGACCAGCACAACGCCGAGACTTACAAGACGTGGCTGCAATGCACCGACAACGGCGGACGGGCAATCCTGCTGTACGAGACCATGGAGCTTGTGCCGCTGTTCCTCTACGGGCACTACGAAGAGGCCGTCGAGGTGGGCAGACGATGCTATGAGAAGTCGGAGCTCCTCTGGTCAGCCCGAAACACGAGGCTGGCCATGCTATTCTACGGCCTCTCGCTCGCCGGCATGATCCTCCGCCAACAACAGGACCCTCGGCCGGAAGCGCACGACCTGCAGGCCCAAGTCGACCGGACCGTCGCCCAGGTCAGTGAACTGAACGCCAAGATCAAGGCCTGGCAAGCGTACTCGGACGTCAACTACCTGGCCTGGTCGAAGCTGCTGGATGCCCAAGTGGCCGAGATGAAGGGCAACGTCGGCTTGGCCATTCGCAACTACGAAGAAGCCCTGGACCACACGGCAGAACACAACTTCGTCTTCGAGGAGGCGCTGGGAAACTACCTGATGGCCAACGTCTACATCCGGCACAACGCGAGACGATCGGCCAATTCGGCTCTCCGGGAGGCGATTGGCCTGTTTCGGCAGTTTGGGGCCACGGGCATTGCCGAGCGAGTGGAAGCCGAGCACAGCCTGCTTCTGCACGGACCGGCGCGGAACATGCGGTCGAATGACGTCGGCGTGCAGACAGACTTTGCTGCAGATACCCCATCGATGCAGTCGATGCAGTACAGGAACGACGTTGATGATGACGGTGAGGAAACCCCGCGTGCTCAGGCGGGTAATGCTGACCTCAAAGGTGATCGAATCGGTGTCTGGCGAGGATCAATGCATCCCGAAGTCGGAGTTGGCCTTCCAGCGCTCGACATGATCGACCTACACGCCATCCTCGTATCGTCGCAGGTCATTTCTTCGGTCCTTAGGGTGGACGAGCTGTTGAAGACCATGTGCGACGTCATCCTGCAGACGTGCGGCGGCTCGGCCACGCTCGCCGCTATAATTGTCCAGGACGAAGACGGCTCGTCGGACTGGTGTGTGGCCGCCAGCGGCGACCCCGAACAGGGCGCCGAGGCACACATACCCGGGATCCCTCTGAGCGGAACGCCTCTGGTCGCGGAGAATGTCATCCTCTACTGCACGCGGTTCCGCGAAGTAGTCTTCCTTCGAGACCTGGTCAGCGATGAGCGGTTTGGGAACGTCAGTGAGCAGTGGCTTGAGAGGAACCCGCAGAGCAAAGCCGTCATTGCCATCCCCATCTGCCACGGTTCTGCGCCGCTTCTCGGCGTCTTGTACCTCGAGGGCGTCGCTGGCTCGTTCACCGACAGGAATGTCACGGTTCTGCAGCTGCTGGTCAACCAGATCGGTATCAGCTACTCCAACGCTCTGGCGATGAAGGCCGTCGAGAAGGTCTCGGCGGAGAACGTGTCCATGGTCGCGCTTCAGAAGCGTGCCCTTGCCAAGGCCATCGAGGCAGAGACCAAGGCCAAGGACGCAGAAGCTGAGGCCAAGCGAAACGTCAAGCTGGCCGAGGAGGCTGCCAAGGCCAAGTCGATATTCCTCGCCAACGTCTCTCACGAGCTGCGCACGCCGCTCAACGGTGTCATCGGCAACTCGGAGCTACTCCGCGACAGCAATCTCAACAAGGAGCAGCAGGAGATGGCCGACTCTATCAGGGTGTCGGCAGATCTGCTACTCACCGTCATCAACGACATCCTGGACTTCTCGAGGATGGAGGCCGACAAGATGAAGCTGTACATCATCGCCTTCAATCCCGAGGAGATGGTCCGTGAGGTAGTCCGGGCCGTCTCGTATAGCAACCGGGAGAAGACGTCGAAGAAGAATGTCAAGATCATCAGGGACATCAACCTTCCCCCGATGCTTATCTACGGCGACCCGATCCGACTCCACCAGGTGCTGGGCAACCTGATCGGAAACAGCTTGAAGTTCACGGAAGACGGCTCCATCACGATCGGCGCTCGCATGGACTCGGAGACGGAGAACCAGGCCACGCTGACATTCTGGGTCAAGGACACCGGAATCGGCATATCGCAGCAGCAGATGCAGAAGTTGTTCCAGCCGTTCAGCCAAGCAGACGCGAGTACGGCCAGGAAGTACGGCGGGAGTGGGCTCGGCCTGAGCATCTGCAAGTCCCTGATCGAGACCATGATGAAGGGCAAGATCCAGCTCGAGAGCGAGGAGCAACAGGGGACCACAGCTTGGTTCACGGTGACCTTCGACAAGGCGCCCAGCGAGGTTGTCGCCGGGGACGCGCAGACGGCACCGCTACCGCTACCAGAACCCGCATCGCGGCCCTCGACGGTCGACGCGTCTGCGGATTACATGCCCCACGCCGACCTCGCGCGGATACCCAAGGACCAGCTGCGCATCTGCATAGCCGAAGACAACGCCATCAACGCCAAGATCGCCATCCAGTACATGCAGCGACTCGGGTACACCAAGGTCGACTCGTACGACAACGGCATGAAGGCGGTCGAAGGGCTGCGCCAGAAAGCCCTCGAGGGCAACCCTTACCACGTCATCCTGATGGACGTGCAGATGCCCGTGCTGGACGGCTACGAGGCCACGAAGCTGCTGCGCAGCGACCCCATCGACGCCGTCCGCAACATCCTGGTGATTGCCATGACAGCCTCGGCCATCCAGGGCGACCGCGAGAAGTGCCTGGCCGCGGGCATGAACGACTACTTAGCCAAGCCTGTGCGCTCCGACGTTCTCAAGAAGAAGCTGGAGACCTATCTCGGTGTCCAGGTAGGTTTCAGTACCGGCCGTTACCAACCCGACTTGCCATTGCCTCCGGTAGTGTTAAACAACTCGCAGCGTCCCTTAGAACGAAGCCTGAGCATACCGCGGCTGCAGGCGGCGTCGCAGCATAACAACACGCCCCGCCCTCCCCCACACGAGATCGAGCGCGAGGCGAATGGGTCGGCTACGCCTACGCAGGAATCGACGTCGGCGCTGGCGCACCGGCCGGCGAACGCCGCCCCGCCTGGTGACGCTTCTCCGGAGTCCGGACCGCTGGAGACGGTGGCCAACGGGGACAGTCCGACGACGGCTGCTAAGCGCCAGCCGAGGAAACTAACCAATGACAGGCGCGATGGCGACATGAGCGCCAAGGAAGAGTTGGCGAACGGCACGGCGAAGAAGGACTTCACGGACGACCCGGCGCGGGATGTCGTATCAACAAGTCCCGTGACGGTGGGTGATGAGAATACGCCACCGCTGACTGCGGCTTGAGGAGGAACTGCGGTGGCGGCGGAGATGATGGATGGTCACATGCATTATGGCGTTGGTTCTTATCTTCTTTTCTATATTTACAGGGTCATTCATGTCACGGCCGGAACATGGGATGGGGATCCGTTAGGGACATGTACATGTACATGTATCAATCAACCTTTGAAAGGGGCGAGCAAGCAGAGACCAGGGGTTCAGAGGGGGGCACAGCATCTTGGTTAAAGATGGGGAGGAGGGAAAGGGAGGGCTCACCTTGAATGGGCCGCTCAGTGATTGCGATTTGAGCCCGCGTCATAGAGAGTGGGGAGAGAGAGCGAGCATAGCGACCGTACTGACTTGTTTGTTCGTGAGAAGAAGTTGTCATAGGACGGAGACGGAAGCTGGTTACATACGTCAATGAAGGCTTAGATACCCCCCCCATCATCATCATCGTGTTTGTTGCTTTGGTAGCTTTTGCGGCATAGCCGAGGTGTGTGAAAGGATTTTTCCTGTTGTGACAGGCCGGGAGGTTGTTTACGTCGTTTTTGTTCGTACACCCCCGTCTCTGACTCGTCTTCTGGTCCTCCTCCCTTAGCCGGGCCAGAGCTGGCAAGCTGTGAGGGAGCAAAGGCACTCGGATGGAGGTGGGAGTGGGTTGTATTCTCTCCTCACCGTTGCGAGCACGGATAGCATCGGCGTGTAGTGATATCTAGAGGTCTCGGATGGCGGCAACGGTCGGAATGAACATAACCCTTCCTGGCAGGGTCGAGGTTTCGTTACAGTTTGTCTTGCTTCCGCTAGCGCGTGTGGCAGAGTGAGACTGCAAAACGGTGTATCCTCTTGTCCAGACCATGGCCCTTGATAACGAGACGTGAGATGCGGATTGTTACAGATTGTCTAGCCCTCTGGTACGCAGGGTGGTCCAGGAACGGCCGGGCCGGGATGTGAAGACTTACAGGTCAAGCAAGTCGTATCTCGAGTATAGGGAGTGGTGATTGACAACCGATGTCTAACTGTAAGGGATGGGGCTTCGAGAGATTCTGTGTGTCCTCTTCGCGCCCGAGGTACCAGGCACGGCGCCGAAGGCTCCTGTGATCCCGGTATTCTGCCTTCCTCGGTGCGCGTCTCCGATCTGGGTACAATATTGTCCCCCAGCTTCAAGGGAGGGATTATGTGGTAGGATTTACACCTGTCATGTCTCGCGGACCTTAATCAAGGCAAAAGCCGTTGTTGACGTGCTTTATCCGTTGGGATGCAAGGGATAACTACTCGTCACCATCAAAAGGGAAATTGCCTCCGCCGGCCTTGCTTCTGCCGAACGTGGTGTTGTTCTGGCGATACAGAAGAAGAAGGCGGTAGAGTTCCAAGCCCGTCATCGCTGCTCAGACTTGTCACAGTCGCCCTCGTTGTTATCTCGCGTCTGGTGGGCATCCTCCGTCATCGCCAGGAGACACAAAACAACATGCTTACGTGCGTAGGATTCTGGGCGGGTATAGCTTCGTGCTTCTCTACGTCGACTTCCCGAGAATCCCCCTCCTCCTTCCCTTCATAGTCATCCGTCTGCTACACGGCTGGCCCAGTGTGCTTCGTCTAAGGATACTTATTCCAGTTTAAGTGATCGACGCGGGAGTAGCTCGGTCATGGCAGATGCAGGGTCAGGAACCAGATTTTTTATCTTTTGTTTTCTTCCTTTTTCCCCGAGTAAGGGAGGACCGTTGACTATGCTATGCAGCTAAGTAGCTAGCGTTGTCGTCTTGGGATACCTATGCATGCTAGGCGATAGCTCCGCATGCAAAGCGACGTCGATTCTGCGATCTCTGCTGGATCTACTAGTTGTGAACATCGGTTTTCGGCGAAAGCCTTGGAATTGGTTGTCTACTGTTGTTGGCAAGCAGTTCCTCCACGTTTTTTTAGACGAGAGGGGTGCTGGGGCCAAGGATGACGACGGAGCTAGCCGCAGATTTCGCGTGTTCTTTCCACATGATGAACGCAGCATGGCATCATGGCGTGGCTTTGGCATGGCAACGCGCGTGGCATGGCAAAGAAGTCGGTGATGCATTAGCGAGAGTTGTGCGGCTCCTTGATGTGATGTCTACGTCAAGTCATGATTGGTGGGAATTGTAGCGCAAGACGCGACCAGATTCGGAGATTCGAGGCTTGCTGGCTCTGACCGGTTGTTTTCACCGGTTGTTTGGGAGATCGCTTTACGGACGATGTCAAGTACTAATACGGACAATCCTGGCCGGTCTTGACGTATGCCACAGCTTGATTGGGACAGGCATCCGCGCACTAAGTGGGAGATGTCGTTGAGGTGATTCGCAGTTTCGAGCTGGGGCTTGCTCGCTGTGGCTTGATGAAAGGGGCGCGAGACGTGCATTGGTGTCTTGTATTTTAGTAACTTGCGGACATATTGAGTTTGATCATGATACGATGGCTCTAGTGGAGTTGATGATGCCGAGATGCGTGACGTCTTATTGCTTCGCGGCTGCTTGAGAAGCAGCTTCGTTGAGAGACAGATTCCTCTTCTGGCAGAGTAGCTCGATAAACGGCGTCGGCGTTAAGACGACAGGGACGTGCAAGACGTGCAAAACGAACGCAAAGCAGACTAAAGAGTATGTATGGTGGCTCTCTCGATTTTGCTTAGAGGCCCCGTCGGTTTGATTGGGTGAGACTTTTTGATACCTCGCGGAAGCTTGGTGTGGGCTGATGGAAGCGCGGCCTTATGCACGCTAGCCTCCCCCTCCAATCTCGATACCGATCGGGCTAGTTGTTGCTGGCGCCGGTTGGCATTCGCAGCCTGGCCCCGAAAGAGACGACGGGACAACATGAAAGAGCGAACACGCGCCGGCCACGCGATGCGGATGACGATCTCCCTCCGGAGGTGGAGTACTGGACGCGGCTACAAACCCCATCTCTGGCGCAGCCTGCATACGCTTGTCTGCTTGTTGCCTAGCTGCTGACCCGACTTGCTTCAACATGTTGAAGCTTGGCAGGTATGAGGTATTGTTGTGACAGACTGCGCGCAGTGCTAGCAACCGTTGTCCGGGCCGGTGGTCGGTTCATGTCAAAGTAGCACAACCTGCTGCGCATGTGCGCATAGCATCGGAAGTAGAGGCAGTTGGGTTGAGACCCGACAATACGTGACTTACTGAGGGTTTTTGTGTTCTCGACAAGCTTGTGAATGTCGTACAACATAAGGCGTGTCTCTCAATCCCCCCGACAAGTCTGCCTCAGATGCTACGTTAGCTTTGGTCTCTCGGATGCCTCGAGTACGTACCTGTCCGCCACCTGTGATGTTATCGAGGTCGGGATGCTGCGCAGTCAACACCATTGGAATGTAACGGTTGCTTAGCCAGATCTTGGGGGCTGTAGTCTACCTACTTGTAAGACAAATGTGGAATTGTATCTTGCTTTCTATGTCTCTCCAGGCTATCGCAGCCCGTTATTCAAACATCATCTGCACCGCTCGGCTCAGTCTGGGTGCCAAAACAACTGAAACCGCCTGATCTCCCGGGTTTACTGAGGTCGGAGGTCCGTTGGTTCTGTCCCGGGGATCTCCGTCACCCGAAAATCGCTGCATGAGAGTCGGAAACTCGTCGGGGTTGACCAGCTCTACTTGGAAGACAAGGACTCGAGTGTGTTATCAAGAGTCGTCGTTGCGGCTGAGAAGCCCTAAAACGTGTCAAGCGATAGTGCCTGTTAGAGGTCCTCAGATGAAAGGACCGTCACGTCCCTCCGGCACTCCGCCATGACGCTAGTCAAGCTTCCTCGGCCGCCATGATGTGGAAGTGATGGACCATGAACCAAATGTTTGCACTCGGTTGTCTAAAGTCTCCTATCAAAACAAATGGGGCTGGACAAGCTCGCAGTGACACGTACGCTCGTGTCATGATGACTCCATTCGCGATTCCGAGCTCTAAGCGGAAAGTACCACAGTAGGAAAACACATCGTCGATTCCAAGGCGCGAGTCATCGGGTTGTCCATGCATGGGTCCTCGACTCCTCACTTTTGGCAATTCCATGAATGGAAGGTAGGTAAGCAAATGCTGAACGACACCACTTCACAAGCCACTCAGCAGCTTTCAAGCCGCACCAAGACCCCGCCGGAGATGCAGTCTGTGGCGTTAGGGCTTGTGTAGGACCCAATCGGTCTCGCTGTTGCTCCTGCGAAAGCCCGCTGTTTCAACGCGAGGGGTACACTAAAGGCCGACACAGAAAAATGCTCATCGAGATGCCCACTGTGGCTTCACTGGCGTCTGTCTTGGCAGCGCCCGCCCAGAAGCCCAGAACAAAGATGAGAAAGACGACCATCCCACATAGGGTGACATCGCGTCAGATGCTGCCCAAAAATAAGAACCCAAATCTTGTTTCAGATCCCTTCAGAGTGAGGACGTTGACAGGGGTCCAGGAAGTCCGTGTGTATGTACGCCACTAAGCATGGGGGTTTCCGAATGGCGTCCAGGGGCGTCTCTGACAGGGATCTTGACGAATGAGGAGGGGGAGCCCCCAAAACGGCGTGTGCCCTAGCAAAATCCGAAAGGGAGACGGAACTGTGGCTGACCTAAGGTACACGTGTACAAGGTATTATTTCCAACAAGAAACGCCGCCACACTTCGTTTGTTGGTGTAGGTACCTTACCTTAGCCAGCAACAGCCCACCGACAAGTGGTCTCTCTGGACGGGGATCAAGCGTATTTCAAGGTACGTAGTCCAGAGAATGCACGACCCTTTACAAGGATCCCGCGTCAATGACCGTTGAGAACCTCCTGCGTATTTCTACTGAAGCAGAGGAGTGTTTCAAGAAAGGCCTGTCTTACATTTTGGGTACGTAGTGGTAACAGGGGTGATCCGTCGCCAAGCCTGGAGTCCTGGAGGCTGGAGTTGACATGGATCGAGCTTTGGGGTACGTACCAGGTTCTTTCGACCAGCGGCATTTCACGAACGCCAGTTCACAAAGAAAAGGGTTTGAACCACAGAAGACCAATCTCGGTTCTGCGCCCGCGCCACAGACAGGCTGGTGCAAATGTTGGATAGCGCTGATAAGTCCGGATTAGGCCCCGGCGTGACAGGACCAGACACCCATACTGTGCGCAACAGGCAGGACTTTTGCTCGCTGAATGACACGACACAGTGGTCGATGCTGCATGTTCACGCCGGTAAACTCTGCACGATTATAACTCGGTGACAAAATGCCTCGACCTTTTTGCAGGAATCGATGCAAGCTAAGGTCCACCTAAATATGGGTAGCAGAGTCCAGACTCCCAGAGTCGAGCTTGAAAACACCAACAAACAAGAACAACAATTACCTTGCCTCCGCCTTGAGCTGATGTGGTAATTGCGAGCTCGTGTAGGTCCATACGCACCGACACTCGTCACTCGTTCAGTTTGTGCCACCACGATAACATAGACTCTAGGTAGCCTGTCGTCCGTAGCCACAAGCCACACGTACTGGCTAACACCTTCAGCCATCCATCAGCCACAGGTGACACACCGTAAGTATGGCAACGCGCTAGTTCCCGACGACGTAGTCGACATTGCCTCGAGTTTTGGACCACATACGTAAGGAACCTTTTGTCTGAAGCCTGTTCCTTTTCGAGTGCTTGGCCTGCTATTGGATGTAGTGTGTGATATTATGTTGGTAGAAGTCGCGGCAACGCTGGCAATGGGCGGCACCTTTCAGCCACACAAGAGATCTGGCTCCACCGTAACAAACCATGTCCTGGCATGACGGCTAGCTAGGCTGGCCTCGGACCCGGCATCGAGAGAGAGCCTGTTGGCTATCGGGATAGTTGTGCGGCGCCTACACTACAGGCACCCCCTTACCCTCTTGTGGCTCTACGATCTACTTGCCCAACACGGTACTCTGCGGCTGACGTCCAATCCTCGAGTCCTTGTCTTTGCAGGGTTCCAGGGTATCGAGTTTTGCACCGTATGCGTGTCCGAGGGTACATACGGTACAAGATCCTTTTATTAGCCCAGGATCGGCTGTTGAGCATCCCCAGAGAGTGCTTGCTGCCCCTCCTTCCGCGGCTACAATAAACGAACCGGCCTGCAAAAACTTGGCGCTTCGTGTTGGCTTGCTGGTGCCGGCAGAGCCACACTTTCGACCGGAAGGCCAGTTCGTGCCGGGAGGTGGGAATGCCCAAAGTGGAAGGGCACTGATTGTCACGTCAAGCAAGGGACTGGCTGGTTCAACACCCGACAGGTTTCTCACACCAGTCGGTGCAGTCTCGCTTCTTAGCTTGGTGGGCGAGACGATGCATCTGCTCCAAACTACCCATGCACCAGCCACACCTCGTCCTGAGTGCATGTGTGGAGGCATCTGGACGCGGCGTGTGACCCAGTCATGAGCGTGTGTGTGTGTGGGCATCATCCATCCATCACTCATTCATCACTCATCACTGCAAGAACGATGATGCACCGCCATATGAACAAGCCCCCACTAAAAGCCCCTGTTCATTCGCGCTTCAACAAGCTCGGCTATGATGTACGCACGGAGGCCAACACCCTGGCTCGTGCTCTCCATATGGGCGTCTCTTCTCTCATACGGTCAAGACGATCCTCTTACCTGCAACGTTAGACTAACGAGCAAGGGCGAGACAAGCTGGGGTCTGGGCACACACTAAAAACAGACATTCTGAGCACTGTCAGCAGTTGTCGATCCACCATCCGCTCCCTAATCCCTATCCTGGCACACTGGACTAGGCCAGCCTTGTTCAACCCGGCGGCTTGGAAGAGTGCTGGCCGGCGCATTCCACACCTGCCACGTAAAACGACTTATAGGTGGTGGTGCCGCTGTCTCCACTGAGCGTCCCTTTATCTCCTGCGTTCCTTCCCTCTTTTAGCTCAGCGTGCCTGCTGTCACCCGGCAACTCTTGCCTGTAATAATTCACCATCCCAACTTCTCGGTCCACACCGGGGCAGCCTCCACAAACATCCTTGAAGTCTCAAACTGAGGACGAGACCCCTCGGTCGGTCCACAGCGGCTCGTTTCCTCACCACCACGCTTATCCACCTTCTGCTGTTGACTTGTTGCTGGAGGTTCCAGGCTGTCAACCCCAGTCGCCCTAAGGTTGGTTCTTGTTAGCTTCATCCTGACATCCCAGGTCTGTCGCATTTCCAAGAACGGTGCAACGGGTAGCTCCTTAGAGCTAGATCTCCCCCCCCCCCAACCAAAAGGTACCCTTGTGCCAATCTCTTCTGATACATATTGTTCCAGGTGAAATAACAAAGGACAAAAGGCCTCACTCAGTTACCTCTCCCGTCTCCACCGTTGTTTGGACCAGCTTGGGCCTTGTTGCTGTACGTTTGCCCTCTTAATACCGAGACCGGGATAGGACCTTTTCATGGTGGGGAGCGGCGTAAAGGACCTTCACCTCCTCCAGGGCTGCTCTCGATCACCAGTCTCCAGCCCGAAGAATCCCCCCCTGTGCCTGTCTACCGGCCGAGACGGGTATTCCGTTCCTTTCTGGGTTTGGCGGGCTCCCATGGCCACCACTCGTTCCTAGTCCTTGGCCTTCGTTCTGTATTCGGTCTTTACCACATCGGCTTGGCTCTTGGTACCTACCTTACCGTTCCCGCTCCGGACCCCCGTTTTGTACCTTCGTACACTTGCCTTCTTTAGACATCGCCAGGTTCTTTCAGCCGACTGCTCACTTCCCAACTTAGCACACGCGTGAGTTTCTGGTCAAGGAGATCCCGCACCTGGTGGCCAAATGAGGGTGGACGTTAGCCAGTTCCCGTTTCATCACCGCACGCCCTGTCCCCGCCTGTCTAAACCGCTGCGTCCGTTTCCATGCTAGCCGCCACCTCCAGCTTCTTCTTGTAAAGGTCATTCCCCATCTCTTATACTTCCCCAAGTAGCTGTTGGACTTGATCTTGTGTTTTCTTTTCTGCTACCTCTGAGCCCTATCACTCCTTTTCGGGCGTCCACCCCCCCTTGCTGTGTTTTCGTCTGCTCGCCCTCAGTTCAGTTACTTCGTTTCCTTCCCGGCTCGAGAAGACTTAGTGGAGGATGCTCACCATCAGCCAGCCAGCAAACTACGGCTACAGATCTGTCCATGATCTTCCCACGCCGCCCAGCACCTCCCGATTTTCTCCCCCCATAACATTCCAGGAACCTCGGAAACGTCTCCCAAATCTATCGGAAGGGGGCGCAAGTCAGAAACCCATGTCTGCGCCTCATCGAGGGCTGCCCCCTCCGGCGGCCATGGCGTTTCCACAGCCATCCCACCAGAGCTCTGGGCCAGCGGCGCCCTCACTTCACCCTTCCCCGTCTGGACCGTCCTTGGGGCAATCGCAACCCCCGCCGCCACCTGCACAGGGGGAGATATATGCGCAGTTTCCGGCGGCCCCCTCGTGGCAGCAGGTATCGGAGGAGTCGATGCGGGCCTACCTCGCGGCCAAGGCCGAGGAGGAGAAACGGAGGCAGGAGGAAGAGAAGACGCGACAGGCAAGGTTGCGGGTCGAGCAGAGGCGAATAGAGCAGGACATGCTGCAATCGTCGCTGCAGGGCGGTATACCGCCACCGATGGTGCCGGTTGTGTTTGCGGGCATGGTCGGAGGCGTTCTGCCGCAAGCAGCCATAGACTGGGCCCACCAATTCGTCTACGCTCAGTCGCAACAGTCGCATACACCAGCTCTTCTACCCGCGGGCCAGATTTCTGCATCACCACGACGAGATTCGCAGGCCCAGGGTTACGGACCGTACACGGGATCTGCCGGTGTGCCTTCGACGCCCGGGTCGGCTCAAGGCCCAGCCACCGGGTACATGCCCGCGTATCCAGGCTCCCCGACGCGGCCCAGGGGTCAGAGCATGTCAGCGTGGCCTCCCCGTCAGCCGCCTGGATCGAGTCAGCACCTCCCGAGCTTGAATACGACGTTCCCTGGAAGGGCTGGAGGGGAAGGGCCACCGACGCAGCCGGGGGTACCGTCGGCGCAGCAGCGTGATCCACAGCCTTCGCCCTCGATATATTTCCACCACTGGCAGCCGCCTACGTCCCAGGGCAGCGGTAAAGGTAGCGGCACGGACCAGCCTGGAGCAGCGTCAGGTTCGTCCAAGAAGAAGCCGAAGCCTAAGCAGCGCAAGTCAAGCGCTTGAAGACTGTGGAGAGCTAACGTAGCTCGCTTCTGCTGTAGGAGAATCGCCAAAAAAACGCAAAGCCACCGGCCCGCAGCCAGCAGCTCCCGCACCCAGCGGCGGGAATCCATTCCAGACGTCCCTTTCCCAGCCACCGCCAGGCCGCCGAGGCGGTCATGCGAGGCAACGAAGCGACTTGGGGTCGTATAGATCGGCAGCTCGGTTTAGGCAGGAGAGCTTTGGGCCTCCGAGTCAGAGTCGCGCGTCCGGTTCCGGCTCGATGCGGGAAGCCGGTGCTGACGCACCGTCGTTTTCCTCGCAACCTCAGCCACAGCCCCAATCCCAGCGAAGTGGTGCACACTCGGTTTCTTCATTATTAGCGGACAACCCCCCTTCGCCACAGTCGACGCATTATCCTCCCAGAGGGGCCTCGGATACGGGAGCTCAACATAGCGGCGGAGGACGACGAGGTTCACCGGAGGAGGTGGCACATGGTGGAGCAAGTCAACAAACGCACGAGCGACAAAATAATGATTGACAGCTTGATGTCACGGACCGAGTTTCGGCCACCGATCATTTTGTTCCGTTTCGGCTTTGGTTCCAGTTCTGATGACACGACAAACCCGACGAACAACAGAAAAAGAGGAGTGATTAGAGATGAGATGGACAGTGGAAAGGCATATTGGCAATGGATGAGAGACCATGGGATGGACTCTAACACTGCGAGACAAGTAAGGCCGCGTGATACCTATCGTCGACCCATTGCGACATTATCTGCGCCAACGCCAACGCCAACGCCATCGATCTGCAAAATCCATCCACAACAGGCGAAATTCTCTGGGCAAATCTCCCGACCCCAGCGATCTTCATTCGCACACGGTGAATGGCATTCAGACTTCCAGCGTGGCGTTACTTCTGAGGAGCATTATGTCGCAGTGTGTGCGCATTCTTCTTCGGTTTCGGCCCTTCACCATTCCAGCACCCATTCCTTTTTCAATTCAATCGGGTTGCATGTCTAACTATTACATCGGTTTTTGTCTGCGGGGTGGTATCAAAACGTGCCGCATAGGCCGACGTCTTTAGAGATTGCGGAGTGGCATTGGCTTCATCATGGAACGGGCTACGGGGACCAGGGTGGTCAGGGTTGGCTTGCATCACCACGGCGCATTTGGAGAGGCAACGGAAGGGGGGAAGGAAAGACGGAGGAGGCTACAGGGAGGGGACACCGACGCGGGATGACGCGGTCACTGTACCGGCCTCCCGAGTTGCTCTGATACTGCGAGGTTCGGTCGCTGCTACGATACCGTTCTGCTTGATTTCCCTCGATCACGAGGCAGACTTTGAATTCAGAACTCCTGACGGAGTATGGTCCACTTCAACCCGGATCGCGTTTGACATTCAAAGACAGCAGCTCCCGACACCAGTCATCTTGACACTATGCTGTTGCAACCTCACACGGCTTGTGAGATTGGCAGCAACTTCGTGGATGCTGATGGCAGGTACGGTGTGCCTAGACCTCGCCAGCGGTTGCGTTGCCCCTGAGCATCCGACGCGGTCATCGTCTCTCGGACTCGAACCACCTTAGCTTCAATCCAGACTCGACAACAAATCCAACCGTCCCTCTCTCTATCTCGTAAGTTTGTGATGTGAGTGTTTCTATTCTAGTAGTTACCAAATGAAGCACGAACAAAGCGCATTACCAAATGGTGCATCCGGACAAATCTCATTCGCCAACCAGACACCGCAACACCCATTGCAGATGTGCGACACCTGTTGGTGTTACTTAATATAGGGCTGCACAGGCGCCCTTCCGCCCAGCTAGGGGGCGATCTACGTCCAACGTCTTATTGTGGCCGATGCATGCATCTTACGACTGCCATTAAGCACCGCGCTACCGCTTCGGGTATCTGGCTTCGCAACCCCCTCCGCACCCCTTACGCCGGCTGATGGTCGTCCAAGGGGAGAAGATGCAAGGTTGCATATAAATGCGATCTTGTTAATAGCCCTGGCGGCTAAGGCGTCTGTGCGTCTGGCGCTTGCTCGACCGGTGTGCCATATGAGGTTACCACGTAAAACCCCTCCATTTCATGGCGTCGAGGTCGGCTAACGTTGCCTGCGGCAAAAGCACTTAGCCGCAGTCGTGATCTAATTTTGGGTCCTATGATGGCGGACTAAATCCCCTCACGCTTAGGCGGCGGTGATCCAGATACTCTCCGTCCACCGACCACCATAACAGACCGGTTACGCCAAAACGGCCACAAGCCTGCCTGAGATCAAGACAGGTATCCCACAACAACCCAGATTCTGACTGTCCCGGGCCGAATCTGGTTGCCATCTTGGAGACGGCAGACGAGACGGAACATACAGCCAGGCCAAATTGGAACTCCCCCTCTCGCTACCGAGCAGCCAGGACGGCACGGTATTTGGCATCAGCCCAAGATCTACGCAACGTAGAAACCTGTTCCTGCGTCACTTTGCTGACCGCAGCCCTCCGGTGTCAAGTCCACCAAAGCTTGTTGGCTTGCTTCCGACTCCTGTGTGCAGCTTATGCCACGCACGTGAGCTCCATATATACCTCCTGAGCTGCGAATGGAATCCCTTTGGGACGTCCCAAAACCGGACACTGGCAAAGGGAACGAGGGCATGCATGTCTCCATTAGAGGGTTGAGCCGGGGCTAGCGACGCCGCAGATGTTGACACGAGGTACTCTGCAGATATGCGCTCTGGCGATATTTCTTCGCATCCCTGATCCGAGGCCATAAACCGTGCCGCCAGAGCCTGTTTGTTTCTCAACGTCGTCATGCCCTTCCAACAACTTCTTCCCCTCGAATCCAGGAACGGGACGGAGATATCCATAGTGTGATCGGTGGTCCCGTCCATTGTACCGCACAGTGCGTCCTCACTGTCCTATAGGCGACAGCAACAATATCCAGCCGGGATGTACAATGACTCGCATCCGAGACGGGCTGATATTGCCCAAGCAGCGCGGACTGTCCAAGCGACAAAGACACGGCACACAACGCGCGTGTATCTTCCGCGTATCTGAAGGCTCATTTCCTCTCATGCGTGCTCGTACGGGTCCTCTCTGCCGAAGTCCTGCCCATGCTTTGTTCCCGCGTTTTGAGCGGTTGGCGGCCATTTATGCGCGATAGCCCTTCAAGAAAGAAAACGAAAAACGTAACTCAGCGTTTATTTTTATAACTTGGATTTCGCACTGAGAGCTCCTAGATGGGCAGCTGCTTACAGGGCATATCCCAGACAGGCTGCACTGAGGTTTCATTCTTCCGAAATGAGAGTCACGTTCATACTCCCAAATCTATATCCGTACTCACCATCGACCGAAAAGGTTACCTCTACCGCCTCAACATCATGGATGTCGGACTGTAAGCGGTCGTGACGGGTGCACAGTCTCTGCCAGAACATACACTCTTGCGTTTGTAGATAGACACCCTCCACACACCGTGAGAGAGAAGACGCCTCTTCCAGCCACAATCTCAAATCAACAACTACAGGCTGACACAATTGCTCCCGACAGTAGTCAAAGCATCGAATAGCGTCTCGCTCCTCGGGACCGAGGACAACTAACCGTCGCGCAGCGGTGAGCGACCGACACCCGGGCCAGATCCGCCTGACAGAGTGTAGGTACCTACCCAGACAGCAGTTTCACTTCGCAGGAATACACTGCTACGGCGACCATCCAACGTCCCAGCCCTATTTTCTGGGCGCCCAACGGTCCGAGCCAAGGCAAGGGAGAGACTCTAAAACGAGGACAAATGAGAGACAAGGGTTATTGACCCGAGGTGGAAAATACCATTGAATGAACACCTTATAGAGACGTACATCCTAACAGGCAGTATATCGCTTCCATGGACGAAACGCACAGTTTGCACATCGGATCATGGAGGCCCAGCGCCGGTTTCGGTCCGTCCATCCACCCAGCTCCGGCCCGAGCGTCCCCACAACTCCGGCCCGGACAGGATCCCAAATGCCGCTTTTGGAAGGCGCACGGACCACGATCGGGCGCATCTTCGGCGTAGTGGGGCCGGTATGTCCGTTATGACAGCGCCCTCGTCCGGCAATAGAGAGAAGACGGCGATTATTCAGATGACAAGGTATCCGCAGTTTGTACTACACGTTACGTCTCGGGTTTGATCTCTCTCAACATGATGGCGCCAGTTTTTGATTTTCATAATGTCGTCCAGACCACTGTGTCCGTAACCCATTGCCATCTGTCCCTCCTCGCACTCGGAAACCAATTTGCATCAGACCGTCTCATGGTCCAACTCCTCAGACAAGTGAGCGGGTATATAAGAAATCATGCACGCGCAAAGAACAAAAGCCCTTTTGTTGTCACGAAGGGAAAGAAGCCTGTGACGGCTGAGCCGGTGGCCCTGATCTGAATAGACATGTATAACGAGTAAAATCATGGGTATAGGAGCGAAGGAAAACGCCATCCGAAGACATACGACCAGGGAGAGACATTGAAAGGTATAGGAGAGGCGGCCACGCTCTCAGGCCGCCGAAGAGCGCAGGGCGTCCCACGGCTTCTTGCTGCTCTGGTGCTGCTTCCATTCGGCGCGGGTGACCTTTATCAGCATCTCCTCGTCCTTGATGGGGACCCAGGAGGTCAGCGCCTTCATGGCGTTCTCAAAGTCCGAGTCGAGGAGCAGTTCCTGCAGGGCGTCGATGAGGGCGGCGCTCGTGGCGTGCAGGATGTCCAGCCCGCGGAGAGACGGGCCCTGGGTGCCTTTGCCCTTTGACGACGGTCCGGCAGGGGAGGCGGGAGTGGAAGGTTCCGGCGAGCATTCGCCTAGGAGCATGAAGACGTCCCAGACGCGTAGTTGGGCGGGGAATGGGATTGAGAGGTTGAACAGGGTGAGGTACCAGCGGGTTCCGTAGGCGGTCGGGTCGATGGCGAGGTCTTTCTGGTTAGGGTTAGCATAGTGTCGTTAACGGATAATAGTCTGTGGACGGCATACCAGCTTGCGAGCAACATCCTTGCCGTCCAACCAGTACTTCTCAAAGTCTGACAAGGCTGTCATCAGACCCTCGAAGCCGGGTTGGTAGAGCCGCTCAAGGCCGCGATAACGCCACATCCGGACCAGCATCACGAAGGTCTTCTCCTCGTCGAAATAACAAAGCAGGGTGGCGGCTAGCGAGGCCATACCCTGCACGTAGCCTGTATCCGGGAAGTACAGCGACATGGCATGCAACACTCTGAACAGAAGCCGCTGGCCTCCCTTGTACCTCTTCCGGAACATGATGTGTCTGTTGATGGTCCGCGGCACGTCGAGGTCGATCTGCACATCGTCCGGCGACGGGTGGTCCTGCAGCTGGTGAAACTCCACGAACAGGTCTTTGTCGTCCTCTTTGGCGCGCATATTCCGAGCACTAGTGGCCAGGAACGAGTACCAAGCAGCCGCCCGCCACCTGTCCGGAATGCCCTTCCACGTCCGCTCAATGAGCTTTGGGTTCTTCGCATCAAACTCAAACTCCATTCCTTCTCCGTCCTTTCCTTTCTTAGACACCTTGGCCATCTTCCTCCACTTCTCGGCCCGCTCCCATTCTTTGCGCTTTGCTGCCTCGGCCGCCTTGCCCGTGAGCTCTTCCTCCTGGATATCGTCGAGCCCAGGAGAGAGATTCAGCATGTCCCCAGCCTCGTCCATCCATCTCCTCGCCCGGTTGTGTGGTAGGCGGTTTGCGACTTGCCGGACAACAGCACGCGCCGACCGCCGAGAGACTGCCGACGAGTCGGTATTTTGGGTGTTCAGTGACCTTGCAGAGACCTTCTTCGTCGGCTTGCGCGTCGGTGCGAGCGGTGAAGATGTGTACGACGAACTCGGTCTTATCCCTAGTATGCCTCTCCTCCCGGTAGGTGATAGGTGCGTGTCGTCTGGCGACGTGCTGGGTGAGTCGGCTCGCAATTGCGGCTTCCTCGGGGTAATGAATCCGTATCGATCGACGTCGCCGCCGCTGATGTCCTCCCAATCCTCCAGTCCCCCGGCGAGCTCAAACTCTCCCCTCGCCGGTCTATCGTGTGGCCGCGACGAACTGGCTGACCGTGGCGTACCGGAATTCGGCGTAGGAATATGTCCGCTGGGCGGCAGCGCCCCTTCGGAAGGAGAGCGATGACTTGATGGATCTGATTGCCTGGGAGGACTGGGCCTGTCAGTACCGAGGAAAGGGATGCGCACCGGGTCAAGTTCTAGGAAACCATACGGATCGTTGTGTGCACCGCGCGACGATGGGTCATCCACTGTAGCCTGAGCAAGCTCAACGAGTGTTGAGGCCCGGCCCCCATCGTTCCAGTCGACACTCTCGGTGGAATCATAGAGCGATCTCACCTTTTGTGATTCCCTCTCTACGTCCGGCGCTAGAACCCGGATGCCCGGCACGGCAGACGAAGCTCCATCCCCGGCCGGGACCCGCGCTGCGCAGCTTGTCGCATGACTCGCATTGTTGTCGCGGTCGTCGCCGGGCTTCTGCATTGGCGAGGGCGATGATCCAAGAAGTGAGCGCTTGCCGCCAAACATAAGACTGCCGCGCTTGGAGAACTCTAGCTTCTGGAAGAGATCCTCGGACAGCAGGTCGTCTCGAGGGATCTCTGTGGTGAGAGGCATGAAGGCCTTGTCGCTTTGTTGGAATGCAGAGGAGATGGAGCAGCCACGCGACGACGCATCGGGATTATTGTTAGTCTGATGGGGATGCGGGGGTGGCGCCCCTGCATTTGTAGGCGATTTTGGCGATTTAGGGCCCCGTAGCGAGCCCCACGTGTGCAGGATGGATGACGCTGCGGAAGGTGACACAGGCGGCTTGCTGCTTGCGTCGACGGTGGAAACCGAAATGTTTTTCTTCCTAAGGCGTTTCGGAGGACCCGAGGACGAAGAGAGGCTGAGACTCTTTCCGAACATCCTGCTCTCTGGCTTTGCATCAGTTGGGCTCGTGCCAGTGAAGTCAAGCCCGGGCAACAGTATGAACTCTGTTTGGGAAGGGATGGCTGGAAGCTCAGGTGGTGTCGGCGCTCGACGTGGTGAGGTGTACAACGGAGGCAGTGTGGAAGGCGAGACCCTCGGCACTACCCTGAGTGGCTTCTCGAACGTCACGTTTACGGCATGCAGAGGCTTGACGGGATACGACACGTCTCCGAGCTTCTGATAGACGTACTCTTCCTCGGCATCGCCTTGGAAGGTCACGGATGAGGACGTGGGCGCTCCGGAATCCCGTTTCCACTCTGTGGATCGAGTCAAACGTGAGCGGAACAGCGGATGTTCCTCCTGGGGTGGCGCAATCAGGGGGGAAGATATGACAATGGGAGCACTGTCTGATGTGACGTTTGAAGAAGGCCGGAAGCTGCGAAGAGGGTTCCTCGGAGGGGGCAGTGGAATGGGAGGTTTGGCCTGTTTTGTCTGCTCATATCTGAAGGCGATGAGACCGGTGTCATCTCTGAAAGGGCCGATGCGAGCAGCCGGCCCGCCCTTAGAGCGGAAGCTGTTGGACCTTTGGGGGGTCATGGCGGGGAGCAGCAGTGCCAACGCCGTGCGGCAGGCGTGATGAGCCTATGATGTCCGGTGCGGCGCAGAGCCGGTGTGGCGCTCGGAGCTCTTGGTGGTGTCAATGCGGCAGCTGCGGCAGCTGCGGCAGCGGCAAGACCACCTATTGGCCTTGGCCAGACGACTGCCCGTAGTAGGGGTGGTGGTTCTTGTTGAGTGTTTCCTTCGGCAGGTAAAGGTGGCGTAGAATATGCCGGTGGTTGCCCGTGCCACGGCTCCGAGGGTAAGAGCAAGTTGGATGAGGGTGAGTCGCCCCGGTCGAGGTACAGCTTCTTTCTCAGTCCAAACCCGGTTAAGCCTTAGCCCGACTATTTCTGTTGAGTTTCTGATAACGACAAGGTGACGAAACAAGGAAGGAAACCAGAGGAAAGCAGTAAAAAAGAGACGGGAGGAAGTTGAAGTCCGGCCAACGGGGCATCCGGCTTAATTATGGCTGGGTTGGTGACTTCCCTGGATTGGGAATATCGACAACAAACCTCCGTGTGGCTCCTTCCACCCACCACCTTTACTGTCACTTGCAGGCGGTCTTTGTCTGTGGACATCTGTGAACTGGCCTTGACAGCCACTTGGCTGCTTTCCATTGACTTTCGCAGTCCCGCTTTGCTCACAGGTACATGTAGAATTCTGCAGTTCTACGCTTCCTCCAGCAGCTTGGAGCTGTTTCTGTCTTCCAAGCTCGACGCTGGAGTGAAGCCTGTCCTCACGTGTAATGGTCTTGGTCTCGTACAAATGCTTGATCACGAGGACACTCCTGGCATCTTCTGGAGCTCAGACTATTTGTTTGCTTCGCTCAATTCATGCTTCTGAATGACAAGAAACCCAACCTTTTACTGTGGTGGCCAAACTTTTCTATGGCCAGATTGTACCCTTAAACAAAGCCAATATCACGAACATGGTATTGTGGCTCCGGCAGAACTGTCTGTCCACTTAGAGAAAAACACCTTAGAAAGCTGCCTATGTTGATATTCAGGTATATCTTATCGCAGCTGCTATGGAAGTTACCGCCTTGCAACCAGACATCGGATTTTTTTTACAGCCCTCTCTCCCCAGTACTCAGTGTCCCTGGGGATTGTCTCGGATACTGACGTCCGTTAGTCTTCAAGTAGCAATCAAGCAATCGGTCTGTCTGCCACGACCCGTGAAGAGAACATGTTTGTTTCCTAGACACCCTTTTCGAAGCGGCGCGGGGTCGGAGGGGTTCTTCTCATCAACGCCGCAGCTTTCATTCACAGTCCAACGATGATAGGGCAGCCGCCATGCCTCGTGGTTCGAACCGGAACCATGTCCCCCGGGCCAACCCTCCACGGGAGATCCCAGGAACCAAACAAGATGCACTCCGGACAGCGCTGATTGGACCGAGCCTCTTGACGTGTCCATTTTAGCCAGCTCATCCCGCCGTCGCGGACCGCGATTTAGGCACTGACCTTCCGTGGACAACTCCATTTGGTTTGGGGGGCAGAAGATCGAGGGACGTAACGGCCTTGGCCTGCCGGCACTCTCTGACCAGCTCAAGCTCGCTTGTGGAGCTGCTATCACGAGGGCCAAGCATCCTGGGGGACTGACTCCTGACAAGCGGTGAATCCGAACATCAGAACTTGGAGCTGCAGAACGCAATGCAGAGCTCTTGGCGCAAAGTCAACCCCATCCAGTCAATGAGCCATAAGCGGGAGTCGTGTTCATCAGTCTCTGGCCCTTGGTTGTGATATTACCCCTTGCTCGTGCTTCTACTCGCAAAGTTTTACAGCAGGATGACGATAGCCCAACCACTGGTGTGCCATGAAAAGGAGAAAGTACAGATCGAACATGACCTTTGATATGTGCCACATCACAAATCTGCAGGTGGTTTTGCACCTTCTGCAGCCCAACGCGTTCTGTCGCCGCACGCATGTGTCACTTGCCCATCCTCAGCTTCGCGTCCTGCCAACTGTTCGCCGTCCCTTGCAGCTTGCATACGCGTATCGAGTGCCTGCATATCTCGTCCCACCGTATACGCCACTCGAGTCGAAGAGGAAAGTAGGAAGGCAGGGGGGGAAATACTGGTTTCTATCATGCTGTCTTCGCTTCACCAATATCACCGGGTACCTACCGGTGTGCTCGCATGCATACGGCAAGCCCGTCCGGCCTAAAACCCGGTTTCACCGCTCCCTTCCGAAGTACGTACATGTGTGTTATCGCTGTGGCGTCCCCAGCAGACGACATTGACAGATCATCGCATAATCAAACCGCCACCGGCTAACGGCGCGTGTAGTCCCTTGTCACGTCCTCCCGGCCATGTTTTCCCTCACAGGGCTAGCCGGCGCTAATCAAACCTCCTCATTCTCCCAGTCCTTCTCCCCAAACATAGGCCCCTTCTTGCTGCCACTGCTGGACTCCAGCTTGTCGAGAAACTCGGGCGGCACGGTGGGTATGTACTTGCGCTCCCGCTCGCGGTTCACGCCGCCAAACCCGGCCCCGTAGCTGACCAGCATGTCCGTCACGCTCGGCAGCGTGAACGGCAGCATCAGCGCCGGGTCGAGCAGAAGGTTGGGCGGCGCGTCCTCTTCCTCCTCCTCTTCCTCTAAGCCTTCGCGCGGGTTCGGCGTTGCCGCCGGCGTGGTGTCGGGGGCGGCGGCGGAACCGTTCCCGTTGGTCGACTTGACCGGCGTCGACGGCGCGCTGTCGGGTAGTTGCGGGAGCTGCTTGCCCTTGGGCGAGCCGAGCGCGCTGTTGCGCTGCCTCTCCCGCCTCAGGGCCGCTTCCTTCTGGACGGCGACGAGGTACTTCATCGCGCTCTTGGGTAGGCCCTTCTCGCCCACTTCCGGCCGGTAGTGCGTGGCCGCGTGGATGAGCTGCTGCGGGCTCAGCGCTTTCAGCTGCTGCAGGGTGCCGACCAGGGCCTCCAGGTCGTCCGCACCCAACGAGGAGAAGCACTGCAGCCACTGTAGGAGCTGGATGACGGGCGCGAGGTGGCGCCGCGCCGCGTCGACCGTCGTCTCGCCTGACGACTTCATCTCACCGTGCTCGTAGTGCTCTGGTTGCCTGTTGTTGGAACGCGCCCAGTCCTCGAGGATGGAGATGTTCATGCGGATCTGCATGGCCTTGGTCCGCGCCAGATACCGCCTGTTGGACATGATGCGGTTGAAGAGCTCTGCGCCAAGCCAGTAGAGGAGCTGCGATATGATCTGTGCTGTGATGAAGGAGTGGATGTCGTAGAGGTCCAGGACGAAGAGGGTGGACGATAGCAGGGAGGTGACGTTGCGAGGCGCGGGCTTTGCTCGCTGTTTTGGCGATGGCGGCCGGAACCGCTTCTCTGGCGGTTCTTCCTTCACTTGCGGTTTCCGCTTGAAGATCTTCCATTCGTTTTGAAAGGTGATGTCTTCGAACCCTGGAATCGTCTCGTGGTCCAGCATTGCCGCATCTAGAACTTTGTCGAGGCGTCTCTCGGCATCCCGGACGATGAGGATGAATATCTCGTTGATCAGCTCCACCAGTTGAAGCTGGAACTCGGTCGTAGCTTCGACTAGGCCAGTGTCTTTCTTCAGGTAGTGTAGTAGAAGTGTTGCGTTCGACATCCAAAACGCCAGGATAGTCATGTCCCACTGGTATCGCTCGACCACGTCGTTTATCCTGTCCATGGCGGCGATGAGAAGTTTCGCCAAGAGTTCAGGGCTGGAATGATAATGCGCATATCTGGCGCTCAAGAATATCATGTTGGCCGGCACTGGCTTCTGCGACGGCGACCGCTGCGGCGTCATGTTGGTGATGACGATGTCCAATATACGATCAAGCTCGTTCTCCTGGAAGACAAACATCTGATCGTGGAGGCACCGAGTCCAGTCGAACTCTTGTTGCTCCTCTTCGAATTCGTCCACGGGCTACTATCGTTAGCGAAACGAAACTTGCTGGAGTAATGGGAGGATGTAACGAACCTCTGGCTGGTCGTCCATGCCCACGTTCCCCAGGTCGACCTCCAAATCCCGCGCGCTCTCCATCATCATCCGCCGCCGCAACTCATTCTCCGCCAACTCCTCCTCAAACTTGTCTTGTGAGAAGCCCGGGCTGTAAAAGTCATCACTAGTCCCGGCAGTGCCAATGCCGTAGCCGCTGTCGTGGAGGTAGAATGACATGTCGCTGTCTGGTGCGACAAAGTCGAAGGCAGTCCGTCCTGACGATGTCTTCGCCTCCGGAGAAGCGCCGTTGTCCAGTAACAGCTTCGCTATTCCCTTGTGCCGGTTTGTCATAGCCCACATCAGGGCGCTCCACTGGTTGCGGTCCTGCTTGTCGACATCAGCCCCGGCGTTGATGAGGGCTTCCACGACGGATTCGTGGCCAAAACAGCTTGCGTATATCAGAGCTGGTGTGCCGTCCTCATCAACAGCATTGACGTCCACGAACTCCTTCGCCTTGCCATCCAGTATTTTCCTGACCGAGTCGATGTTCCCGTTGCTGGCGGCCATCGTCAGGGCTTTCTGCAGCAGGTCTCGCTTCTCGGTTTCCGAAAGCTTCTCGTCCGAGGCTATCGCATCTTCGTCCTGGAATCCCACCGCTGAGTGCGCGGCTTGGGCCGCAAGCATCTCCATAAGCCGGCTCTCGCTGTCGGGGCCGCCCCGGGTGACGTCTTCGTCATAGCCGGGATCGTTCAAGCTGAGCTTGTCGAAAGTCAGGGGTTTTGCGAGCATCGGTGATGTCAGGAACTGCGACTGTCCTGAGCTCATGTTAGTCGCGCTGAGTGGGAAGTCCAAGCGATGCACAGGAGGTGGATGCCCGTACGTACCCTGCCAGCCGTCGTACATCTCCGTTTCAGGCACCAGCTCTGCAGGGACGTGTCTCCTGTCATCTAGGGACCGCGGCAGGTCTGCGGGAAGCTCTTTCTTCTTCGGCTGTTCCCTCGGTTCGTCCCAGCCTGGGTCGAAACCTCCAGGGCTTCCGCCCTGAGGTTCCGGGAAGTCCATGGTGGGGGTGCGGTCGCCTCAGGGGGTGACTGCCCGTGTCTCATGAGTTGATCCGGATGATCGATATTCGATAAAGTCGCATCCTTGCCTGATTCGCTGCAGGTACCCGGGTGCTATCAGTAGAACCGTGTGCGGAATCGCATCCAGCTTGGAAACGTTGAACAGTAAAGCTTGAGCTGGTCGCCTTTAGTGTTGGGCTCCGCCGTGCAATCAATCCACCATCACTGAGAACACCCCATAATCCATAATCCGATAGGAGTCCGTGCGTCAACCAGGATCATCAGTCTAGCGTGGCCCACATTTCTCCATGGACTTCCACTTGTCAACGATGCGACCTGCCTTCTGAACAATGACCTTTGTGAACAGCTCCTTGGAGCTCAGCATCCAGGACATGATAAGTATATGCAAGGCCGGCTGTGGTAGGCTTATGTGGTTCATTGAGCTTGAAACCAGGCTGCTGCAAACTAACCTGTTCCATGTGAGATGCAGTACATACGTACACAATATTCATCAACTTATTCGTTGACGATAATCAACAGTTGAAGCCTTGGCCCCGTAGCTTTCAGCAATGTTTTGTTAGGCCCTCTTCCCCAACACCCGCAGTCTCTTAACTCCACCATCCGGGATGATCACCAGCTTGACGTGGGTGAACCGCTTGTCCTTGGCCAAAGAAGCAGCTTCATGCTCGCGATCAGGTCCGCACTTGATGGGCTCGGCCACCTGCTCCCATCCAGCACTGTCCACGCTTGGCTCGGAGCCCTCCTCTTTCCAGTTAATGGCTTCCAGCCTGACCTGTTGTGGATAGTTTCCCCTGAAGTGGGCCGTGTCGGCCACGAAGCTCTGGATATATCCCGGTGCACCGAGCCGGATGATGGCCCAGTCAACATGACCTTTCGTCCTGGATCGCGCCGTTTCCCATCCATCGCCCATATCCTTGCCTCTGCCTGGAAGGAGGAGGTTGTCTTTGGTGCCAAAGTGCTGGTCGCTGCAGGAGATGGCCACCCCGCCATTCTGCGCAGCGGCAAGGTCGAAGACAGCCTCCCGATCTTCCGGGAAGACTGGAACCGCGTGCCCAAAGAGCCGGAACCGGGCAATGCCTCCGTCGGGATACATGTTGAGCCTCACGTGAGTGTACTGTTTTGACGTGGGCTCGTCCAACTTCCAGCCGTGTCTCTGAGACGGTCCGCACTCCCGAACACCGAGTATGGTCTGCCAGCCACCGCGGCCGCCCTTCCAAGATATAACCTCATCATCACTGGGATTGAAGCAACCCTCGACCGAAATCGCTGGGGCTTCATTGCCATTGAAGAAAGCAGTGTCAACCTCGATACCATTAACCGTACCAGAGGCGACGCCCAGGCGTATCACGACCCAGTCGAACGGCTCCGGGTTGTGGCGCCTCGTTTCCCAGCCGTCATACCAGGCTCCGGTGAATACCATCTTGCCCGGCTGCCTGATTGGAGGCGCCGGATTGATCAGGTTTGATGCTTCGGCGAACCATTGATCTGAGAAAGCCAAAATCTTTCCACCCAATGTTGCCGACGTCAGATCTAAGCAGAGTGAGCACCACATGATATTGCAACCACATTACGGAGGTCAACCTACCAATGCAGCCGGACCGGAAGGTCCTGTCGATATCTTCCGACGCTACCCGCGTCGCCTTGACGGCGTCCAACTTGTAGTCGACCTCCGCCATGTTGACTAAGCTCGAGGAAATTACACTTGGTATACAGTATCAGTAACAGCTGATGTGTTGCGGGATTAGTGTCCTTTTGACGCGGTGCTAGAAACGACGACAGCGGTGGTTGAGGGACGAATAGACCAGGAAGAGAAGCGATTTCACCATGCCAGATGCTCAGCAACATCGGACAGACTACAAGGTGGAACGTCGGCCGGTCCCGAATCCGAGATCAACCAATGTAGTTCCCCGCGCTAATCACTACGTAATAGCTGATGGCAACTCGGACAGATACATGGGGCCCCGTCACGGCGTCCGGCGGAGACAGTCACCGGCACCGGAGCTGTAGGTGTCCACCCTCAAGCCGCACTTGGCGCCGCTATGTCCACAGTCGCTCTTATCTTATCGCCGCATGGTGCTGCGTGCCCTGCCCAAATGACTTGCGACTCATACCGCAAACTTCTGGTGACAGTGACACTTGGATACAGCGGGCAAGCACTGCACGCACTGGACCTACTACCGTGGTTCGCGCGTTTGCAATCACCAACAGTGGAGATGAGTCATGCTGTGACACCTTGAATATTCCCAGTAAGCTGAGGAGGTTATGGTCGGTCTCTGGTAACGCCTTTGGTCAGGGAGTAAGGTTACAAGGCAGTCGCTTCGCATGTGTGGCTTATCCTCCCTCTCAACGGTTTGGTATTATTGCAGCGGACTGTGAGCAATACCCGTGACTCGTCTTCAGTCGTACCCGACACAGGTTCACTAGAGTCATTACTGCGCCCAGTTTAAGAACCAACGGAGTGTTCATTATTCGATATAATACTAGCCCGCCCGCCTTTGTATTTCTCAAGTTTGCGATAGCTAATGGACTGAAGCAGATATCGTATTGGGTGTTGCATTCCCACTGCATTTGCGCCCCCAATGGAACCACAGATGACAGTTTTGGACCGGTCCTCAGCGACCTCCTACGGCCCAAAATCCACGACAGGTGTCGCAAGAACCCCTGAGGGCTACATACACATGAGAACCAGACATGATATTGAGCAGTCGAATACCGAGGCGAGCTTCGCAACGCCAGAGAAACAGACCTCCACTGGTGGGCTGGAGTCTCTCCCGCCCGAGGTCCGCCGTCTCGTCCTTTCGACTCTGGAACTGCCCGAACTCAAGCTACTAGTTCGTGCGTCTCCAGTGTTCCATCAACAGTACCTCCACGATCGCAGACACATCCTTTGCAAGAGCCTGCAGAGGACTCTGGGCAGCGTGACAGTTGACGCCTACGCTGTCCACCTGTTTACCCTTCAGCGCAGAAACAGGAGTAGAAACGTTGCCGAGTTCCTCCGCTGTTATTCAGAAAGCAAAGCACGGCGATGGCTGGAGCTTGCAGACAAGCTTACACAAGACGAGGCCATAAGCATGGCGGCCTTTTATTTCCACCATGTGGAACCGACACGAGCTGGCTTCGTTCGCTGGACACTGGCAAAGATCTCCGATATGGGCGAGCATAAGATTCAAGGTTACCCCGTCGAGACCACTACCACCAATACCGAGTTTATGCAGTTCATACAGCGTCATCATGCTCGAGAGATACCGACACTGACCAATACGGAGACTATGCGGTTTACGCGGGCAGCGTATCGCTTCCAGCTCCTCTCCCAACTGGCTGATCCTAATGACAGAGATATCAGACTCTGGCGCGAGGAGAACGGCGAGGCCTTCTTCAATATACTTGAACCATGGGAGAGAGACGAGCTCTACTCGTTCTACAACTTTGTGGAGGGGATATATGAAGGGGTATTCATCGAAGTTCGGCACGATTTACATCCTGATCATCCCAGGTTCGATGATCAGGGACGTCCTCCTACCCCTGACGGAGCTTTTGATCTGTCAGACACAAGTACGTCAGATACCACCACGGAATATCACCGAAGTTTCCGCTGGATGCCACACTGATCCTTCATGATAGACAGACACGTTTATTTGGAAGGAACAGCACTTCGCGGTCTTAGCCTGCTGCATGAGGTTCTGTTCATATCGAAGGAACACGAAGATCTGGTCGCAACGATGCAGCGGCATATAACCAGGTCATACGATCCGTTCAATGGCTACAACGGCATGATCCATGCCATCTTCGGACCCGAACTGCAGGATTACAGACGTCAAGAGGCCCCGACTGAACGAGATCGGATGCAGGAGGAACGAGCACCCCTCCCTTTCCGCGGGGATGATGAACCAGATGCGCCACCTCTCGGTTGGACCATGATTTGGGGCGGTACGTACAGCAACCTGTTTGGCTACTATACTGGAGACAGCCTGCTAGCCGTAGGATATGCCTTCTGGGACGCCGCTAGTCTGGAGGACATCGAGGGCCAAAATGTCAAGGAGCTCATCAAGACACTGTGGAAGAACGAGTGGGGGGGTGAAGATCCTAGAGAATACCTAGTCAACTAGCTTCGGCGGCAGCGAAGGCAAAGGGGCGATCACACCTTGCGACCGAGTTGGCGGTGAAACCCCGGATGCCGAGGAACATCGGCGGACATTCCAGAATGGAAGGCAAGGAGCTACCGTACGTTCCGGTCTTCCTTTGGGTACCCCTGCGATTTACCCTCCTGTCTCTATGCTGGTGCCCCAGTTGGTAACCCCAACGGTCACATCATTGACGGCAAGTCTGTGCTGGGAGGGCCCGGGAACTTTCCGTCTATGCGCGGCGGTTCGAGATATATGACGAGGACGCGGACGTGTTCCGGCCGGAGCGCTTCCTCGAGGCCTCGCCCGAGACGAGCGCAGTCATGGGACGAACGACGAATTTGATGTTCGGGTACGGTAGGTACCTATGTTGTGGCAAGGTCATTGCCTGGCTAGAGACGAACAAGTTTTTTCTTTGGACATGTCGACCACTCTCGTCTCTATATGCTAGAGAACTTTGTATTTGCTAACATGTGTTTTCAAGTTGCTGCATAGCGTGGACCCGGATTGTGGATGCTGAGATGCCATTCAGCAGGGCCTGCTTGTGGTCGATGATAACTGAAGTGCGATTCTGAAGAGGCGTCTAGGAAAGCACTGTTGCCCCTGTGCTGCCCTATCACGGCGACGACGTAACTCGATGGTCCGAGGTATATAGTCATCGTGTGGAAGGTGTTACCACCTGTTACCTACCCTCGCAGTTTCTACAAGCTAGCCCTATCCACCTAAAGAAGCAAGCAGCTGTGTGCTTCGGAGCTCAGGAAACGCCTCCGCGGCCCTTCGCGGAAGCGAATGGATGTAGTCTCCCCAACCCTTCCGGCAAGCGTCACAGAGCTCGACCCCTCCAAACTGCCCAATCTTCTCGGCGCCATAGGATGTCTTGTACCGACACCGCCCGCACCTCTTCCTATCCGTCTCCTGCAGCTGCAGCACCTCCGACAGCCCCTCAAACAGGACCCTGCCCTCCTGCTTGATCGCATCACGATAGCTCGCGCCGTTGTCCCGGACCTGCTCCCTCCTCAAATCAACCCGGTTCCACAGCTTAAAGTCCCCCCTCGTCTGCGAAACCACCTCCTCCGTCTCAGGCTTCCCAACCACCAGCCCCTCCTCGACAAACCGATACCGCCGCATCATCATGTGGATCGGCCCCCCAAACGGACGCAAGAAGTTCAAGACGGGCAGCCGGGCAAGATTCCCACCCCACGCCGCGTCCAGCGCCCAGAGGACCTCCCTCGCGCGGCGGAACGCATCCCCGCGCAGCGCCGGGTCGACGTACGCAAAGGTGTTGTTCGTCTCGCCCTCGGCGCGGTGCTTGTAGAACGCCACCGCGTCGTAGAGCGTGCACCCGACCTCGGCCAGGACCCGCAGCTCCTCCTCGCTAAACCACACGTCGGTGATGTCGTTGCACGTCAGCGCGGCGGCCAGGCCGAACCGCACCAGCGCGTCCGCATCCCGGATGCGGAACCAGGTCCTCGGGCCCTCGGCCAGGCCGTCGACGTACCGCCGGAACAGCTCCGAGTCCTGGCGGTCACCTGTCTTCTCCGCCGTCGCAAGGAGAAATGTGCGGAAGTCCCGCGCCATGGCGTCGCGGTCGGGGGCTGTGCCGGAGAAGAGTAAGTCGAAGAGCTGCGAGAGGTCGTGGCCGAGGACGACGTCGGAGGAGGAGATGTCGACGAGGCTGCCGCGGAACTCGGCGACGACGCCGACTGCGACGACGCGGCAGAAGGCGAGGTAGCGGGACCGGTTGGTGTAGGAGGGGATTACGGAGCGGGTGTACTCCCATGCCATGGCGAGGGTCTGGGTTATGGTCTCAGCGGGGAGGGGGATGCCTTGCAGGTCATTTTCGAGCTCTTTGGGGTAGAGCCAGATCTCGGCTGGCCGGGTGCTGTGGTTTGGAGGCGATGGAGGTTTGCTAGCATTGTGACTGTTTGAGGGGGTTTCGGTGTCGGTACCGTCCATGATGTTGGCTTCGGCCGAGGTTGGTGATTCCATGTCGTTCGAGGAAGTTTCATGAGCCAAGCGACGTCTAGGGATGGATATATGGCTGTTACGAGGAAGGGATAATGATGTACGAGAAACTGGGTTTGAAGGATATGTATGTGTGTTCAGAGAGCGAGGGAAGTATCGGATATTTCGGATCCTAGGGACCCTTGAGGTAATCAGGAATCATCGAGTCGAGAGTTGACACTCGTGACCGCTTGCTATCGTGTCAGTTGCCTTTTTGCGTTCTTCGCTCTTGCAATCTCCTTCCATAGCCAGCTTGCAGCTTCCTCTCCGGCACTTACTGGGGATCCATCTTCGACCTCGCGCTGCCTCGCAACCTTCATTGTCAACCCTTGGCTGATCACGACGGCTCCTTGCGGTTTGGTCCATGATGGATGGGATTGTGTACTTGGAGTAACGTCGTAGACGACGCACGGCAGTTCCCAGTCCCCGATCACCGGAACTACATCTGAGGATCTGCCCCGGAGAAGTGATCACGTCTCTAGAACACACATCCTGGAGGTCAACAACCACCGCCCAGCAATTTAGTATGCACAAACAGCAACTGATTTGCGGGCCGGCCCGTAAATTCCTGTCTGATGGTACTTTTCTGCCCCTCGTCGGGATATGTGCTCGACGAACTGCTCCAAGATGTCAACATTAGAGTTTTAAAGCCTTGAGGCAGCCACAGTCCGCCTGAAATGACGGACGCCCTGTGTCCAGGGTCTAGACTATGCCGGGCTGTAATAGGGTGATCCTCTTGCCCGGTGAGAATATTGATTCCTATGGTGTTGTCATGGTAGTCTTCTGGGGTATCCTATCTGACCTTGAGGACAAGGAAGGCATGTATTAAGTCTACTAGAGTCTAGTCCACCATGTACCTGTACTCTGTGCGGCGTTGGATGTATGTCAGTCCTTACCTTATCCTTGGTATATGGGATTTTTGGACAGGGGCAAGAACCAACGAGCCATGCTTGCCTCAATGGTGATTGGTCGTAACTCTCGTCGAGCAGACTTCCTATGTTTGGTGGGCAGAACAGGCTAAATACAAACAGCAACTATCCCCCAAAAGCAGATAAGAGAGTCCGTTCTCCGCTCTGGACTGGATTCACACAACAACAGAAGAATACGAGAAGCCAAGAGTAGAGGTCAGTCGGTTGTATTCAGCTGCATATCGTTCTGCCATTGGTCCTGGTGAGGGCGAGTATGAACCTCGTGGCTCGTCGATTTGCATTACGGAAGTAAGTGGGATTCCGGCTCCGGTCTGTCGTTGTGTAAGGTCCATTCCGTCCCTGCCTCCGACATTTTGTTTGCATCGAAGACCTCGCCGGTATTGCCATCACGTCCGGTTTCTATATTGCTTCCTTTCGCGAACACTACCAACAAGCATGGCAAGCATTGCAGGAGAGACTACTTCTCCTGCCGGAGTGACTGCAGACATAATGAACAACCAGCAGACTGAAGAGAAGCATGAGTACATGCGAAGATGGGCTCTCGCCTCCTTAACCCTGGCCTTCATGTCCATTTGCTTTGTTCTGGCGCTCGACAATACGATTCTAGGTTCGTGATTGCCCCCCATATAAGATTGAGCAGTAGTATACTCAGTATCCATACCTACCAAAGCCACCGCAATACCCCAGATCACCGACGACTTCCAGAGCCTCAACGACATCGGTTGGTATGGCTCCTCCTACCTGATCGCGCAAATGGCACTCCTGCCGACCTGCGGCCGCTTCTATGCATTCTACAACATCAAGTGGGTGTACTGCCTTTCGCTGGTTATCTTCGAACTCGGCTCTGTCATCTCAGCAGTCGCACCAAACTCGATGGCCCTCATAATCGGGAGGGCCGTTTCCGGCGTAGGCGCTGCCGGCTTGGTGAGCGGGACGACAACTATCCTCTCATACTGTGTCGCCTTGAAGACTCAGGCAAAGCTCTCGCCCATTGTCTTGGGCATGTACAGCATTGGATCTGCCATTGGACCCCTTGTAGGCGGTTCTATAACCGACAGCAAGGTTCTTACTTGGCGGTTTGTGTTTTGGATCAACCTCCGTGAGTCTTTCCGTCGACGAGGATGAACCATATCAGCTCCCCAATTGTTTACTAACGAGCGATTGCAGCTTTCGGGGCTGTTGGACTGGCTCTGGTTTGGCTCGCGCTGAGGAATCCTCCACTCTCTGTCAGAGGAGGACTACCATGGACACAGAAGATACGCCAACTCGACATTCCGGGGGCTACCCTATTGCTCGGTGCAACATGCTGTTTGAACTTGGCTCTACAATGGGGCGGCATCGTCTATCCATGGTCTGACGCAAAAGTGTTTGGCTGCCTGATCGGATTTGGTTTACTCACAACTACCTTCTTGTACATCCAATTTCGAGCCAAAGAAAGGTCAGCCCACTCGTTGCACAGTTGCAAGACCACCCAGAACACTGGCTAACACTGTCCCAGCTCTACTGTTCCTCTTCGAATCTTCCGAAGCCGTACCGTATCTGCGGCGTGCGGCTTCATGATGCTCGTCCAGGTGGCCATGGTTTTGCAGTCGTATTTTTGGCCTATATATTTCCAGTCAGTCAGGAACACTAGTGCCAGAGACTCGGGGACCAACCTCCTCCCGTCGATCGTGTCCAACAGCCTCGGAACGGCCTGCGCCGGCTGGATTGCGTCCAGGTCTGGGCACTACGTGCCGCTGATGTGGATCGGCGCCCCCATCTTGGCCGTCGGAGGTGGTCTGTATCAGCTCATCCGTCCGGACAGCCCGCGCGGACAGTGGATAGCTTTCCAGATCCTGTCGGGAGTTGGCTACGGCATCTGTAGCCAGATGCCCATACTGGCTGTTCAAGTCGTCCTCAGCAAGGCAGACGTGCCGACGGGCCTCGTGATGGTCATGTTTTTCCAGGTGCTCGGGGGCGCTTTGGCTCCTAGCGTTGGGCAGAACATATTCACTGATAAACTTTTGCGAACTCTCAGGGACGTGCGGGGAATAGATGCTGCAGCCGTGGTGGCGGCTGGTGGAACGGAGTTCAGGGACATGGTCCCCCCACAGCTGTTGGATGCGGTCATTGACGCATTCAATACTGCGTTGAGAGCTGTGTTCTGGGTGGCTGTTGCTAGTTCAGCCATTGCTTGGATTGTAAGCTGGGCAATGGAGTGGCGGAAGCTTCCCGACTCGAAGAAGGAGACCGGTCAAGTTTCGGCTGCAGAGGACTTGGAGATGACTACCCAGGCTCCGGTTACTGAGGACTTGAAGAAAACAACTGGAACTCCACGTATGGAGGACTTGAGGATATAAGCCAAGTCACCTGGAGACGCTTTCTACCGGCCCTGATGTCTTTCGCTTCTTGAGCTCGGATGATCCTGGAGGCGCTGAGACCCAGCTGCCAAGCTTCGTGGTTCCGGTCACCGGCAAGGTCTGAATACCGTCTACTTGCGCAATGCCATCGCACGAGTAGCTCGCGGCAGCCCACTCTCATGGCCCTGTCTCATCAGCTTTTACTGTCTCCATTGGATGTTGTCGGCATTGGTATAGGACCCCCAGGAGAGTTCTCTCTCCTCGCAGTTAGAACTTCGACACCGGTCTCTGTGACTAGCAATGTGTGTTCTGTATCATCGTCAGCCTGGGACCACAGACACCAGACCCTTCTTGCACGTACCGAACTGGGCAGTCCGTTTGCCATCAACCGTCACATTGGTCCAGTTGTCCGGCCAATACACCTCCTGCGGCTTCCCAACAGTAAGGATGGGCTCTATCGTGAACGTCATCCCCGGTTTGCAGATACCTGGAACCTTGCTCTTGCCGTAGTGGGGGATCCAGGGCGGGGGATGGAAATGCTGGTTTATCCCGTGGCCTCCCCAAGTCGTTATAACTTTGCAGCCTCTGGACTTGGCGTGCTCCTCGATGACGGCACCGAAGTCCCGTATCGGCGTGCCGGGCTTGACGATCGCAATGGCCTTGTCCAAGCACTCCCGGGTCGTCTCTACCACTCTGACCGAGTCAGGGTCCGCCTTGGCTCGGTCGCCAATGTAGTAGGTTTCGTTTAGATCTGCGTGATATCCCTCGTGATATAATGAGACATCGAGGTTGAGGATATCGCCGTCTAGTAGGACCCGTTGATCGGGAATCCCATGGCAGACTACTTCGTTTGGAGAGGTACACAGCGATTTCGGGAAGTGGTTGTAGTTCAGTGGTGAAGGATATGCCTATCGAGATTAGAGAAGTCGATATCTTATTGACGCAGTCCTCACTTACTTTCCGCTCAACACAAGCCTTGTGGCACACTTCGTCAAGATAATCCGTGGTAACGCCCGGCTTGAGCTCCGCGGCGACGATGTCCAGCACTTCGCGACCTAGCCTGCAGACCTTCCGCATCGCCTCGATCCCTTTCGCGTCTAGTATATCGATCTTCTTCCTGTTCAACGCCTTTTCGCTCTTTGGTATGCCAGTCTCGGCCCAGTCGGGGTGCGGTATGGACTTCGGGACGGGGCGCCTCGGGGAGAGTGGATAGACGGGGCGGACGGAGCCGGTGAACTTGTATTTTGGGAAGGGGTTGTAGAACCCGGCCTGCGTATTGCCTTGAGCGGCACTATGTGCTGTCTTGTGCGTGCTCTAAAGCGAGGGTGTCAGCCTCGAGTCAAATGGAACAAGGGAGGGCCTGTTCACCGACCCAATTCCTCTTGAAGCAATCTTGGGAGCAGAAGAAGCTGTCTTTCAACCCGAGCTTCAGGCATGTCGGGCACTGTAAAGATCCCGCGTCATTGTTGCAGTCTGCACCCGAACATTTCCTCTTGGAAACTTGATCTTTGGGCTCGTTCATGTTGACAAGGGTTTGTTGAGAGACGGAGATTGTGGAACTGTCAACTGTCAACATGGAAATGTCCGAGACAATCGCAGCCGTGAGCCAGTGTCACAAAAGCGCATCTGTACAAAAATAGTAAAGCGGGGCACTTAAGCGACCCTTTGCCCCACACTGCTTCATGATTTTAATTTAACGTCCCTCAGCTCCGTCAGCTCGTTTAGAAGCACGCTACGAAAGGTCGTATATCGTTCTTCGACACCTAATGCCAATAATATGGCTGCCAAAACCCCTGTCGATGATCTCAAGAAGCTCAGCAGTGTGTGGCATTCTCTAGGCTTCAAGGGGCGCTAGCTGACGAATGTCGGTAGTCAATGAGTCTACGATCGCCAAAGCTTCTTCTGCTGGGGCTAATGGATCCGGCAATGGTGATGCTACAGGAGAGGCTTCCGGGGGAGAATCTGAAGATGATGCAGACGAACACGTAGTCGAAGCCACCGCTGCCGGTGGTGAAGGCGCTGCTAAAAAGAAGAAGAACAAGAAAAAGAAGCCCAAGAAGAAGAAGAAGGCTCCCACGGCACAGACCGATCCTCCATCGGTCCCTATAGCCCAGCTGTTCCCTGACGGCAACTATCCCCACGGCGAGGAAGTTGAGTACGTCAACGAGAACCGCTATCGTACCACTAGCGAGGAGAAGCGTCATATGGACAACCTCAACAGCGACTTCCTGTCTGATTACAGACAGGCGGCCGAAGCACATCGCCAGGTCCGCCAGTGGGCGCAGAAGCACATCAAGCCCGGCCAGACTCTGACTGAGATTGCCGACGGCATCGAGGACAGCGTCCGGCGCTTGGTCGGGCACGACGGCCTGACCGAAGGCGACGCTCTCAAAGCAGGCATGGGTTTCCCGCTCGGGTTGAACCTCGACGAGATTGCCGCCCACTACAGCCCCAATGCTGGCAACAAGGTCGTGCTTCAGCAGAGCAATGTCATGAAGGTCGACATTGGCATCCACATCAACGGTCGCATTGTCGATAGCGCCTTCACCATGGCGTTCGACCCTGTCTACGACAACCTCCTGGCAGCCGTCAAGGACGCTTGCCACACCGGAGTTCGCGAGTCGGGAATCGACGTCCGCCTCGGCGAGCTGGGCGGGTACATCCAGGAGACCATGGAGAGCTATGAAGTCGAGATCAACGGGACCACGTATCCTGTGAAACCGATCCGGAACATTTCAGGTCACACCATTCTGCCCTACAGCATCCATGGCGATAAGAACGTCCCCTCCATCAAAACCAACGACACCACCAAGATCGAAGAAGGCGACGTCTTCGCCATCGAGCCCTTCGGCAGCACCGGCAGTGGCCGCGTGTACGACCAGGGCGAGGTGTCGCATTATGCTATGCGCGGTGATGCGCCCAACGTGGACCTGCGTCTGTCGTCGGCCAAGTCGCTCTTGAACGTCATCAAGAAGAACTTTGGCACTCTCCCATTTTCCCGCCGCTATCTCGATAGGATCGGGCAGGAGAAATACCTGCTGGGTGTAGGTGGTATCTGGGCTATGAAACACGTGCGATCGGCTGACATTTTGCAGCTAAACAGTCTCGTCAAGTCGGGCATTGTCGAGGATTACCCGCCTCTGGTTGACAAGAAAGGGTCATACACGGCCCAGTTTGAGCATGTACGTGACTAGCTCAGATAGTTGGGAGATGTACTTGCTAATGTGTCACACAGACGATCTTGTTCAGACCTACCGTAAAGGAGGTCATCAGCAAGGGAGACGACTACTGAGTGTGACGAATGGATGCACCGGTCGGCCTTATGGCTATGTGGTTTAGGTATACTCACGCTGCGGTATGAGGAGGCCGCATCCTGTTACGAGCTTGATGACAGCCCTATAAGACCAATAGCAGCTTGAAAAGCGGCAATAGGAGTACTGGTTGATACGAGTCTGATGCTAAGCTGATTGGTCGACCCGTGTCGATAGCCACGAGGAGCATGGCCATTACCAAGTGCCAGTGCGCAAGACATAACTTGAACAACATAATGCAACGCCGGCCAGCGCCTGCTTACACGGAACAGCACAAACAAGTAAACGACCATTGACCAGTTACGTGAAGCCGCCGCGGCTCACAGGCGCATCATCCTCGCCACAACAGCAAATTCCTCTCCTAACTCGACGCAGCAGTCCGTCTGATGCCCAACTTGTCAATCGAAACCCTCGGATAGACCCCAGCAACCAGCAGCAAGCCCGCCACAACCACGCTCCACGTCTTGATATCCAGCACGGTCTCATTATACGGCGTGTACGTAGCAGCCACCACCGTAGCCAGTAGGAAGAGGTAGATGACGTAGCCGCTCCAGCGGTGGTACTTCCACACCCTCTTGGCCCTCTCCTCGCCGCCGAACACGGCGGGCACGGCCCACATCCCGAAGCCGACGGCGTACTGGCCCAGCAGCAGCACCGCGGCGACGACACCCATGTACCCGTGCGCGCTGTGGAAGTGCGGGTGCGGGTCGGAACTCTGGTGCTTGTTGACCAGGATGACGGTCACGCCGGACACGTAGATCAGGAAGCTCAGCCCGTTCAGCGCGGCGTGGGCGTACCGGCCGCGGCGCTTGGTGTCCGGGTCCCAGGTGGGCTGGAGGACGAGGATGGCCAGCGTCGAGGCCAGCAGGCCGGCGGACTGGAGGAGGGGGTGCGGCGAGACGAGGGGGAGGAGCGGGTGGAGGAAGACGCCCGCCCAGATGACGGCGACGAGGAGCGCGCCGCCGGCCAGGGCTATCCAGCCCGTGCCGAGCCAGAGATTAGTGATTACCGGGGCCGAGGGGGGCTGGATCGCATCGCCGGGGCGGCCGAGGAGTGGTTCGTGCTCGGCGGCGGGGTTGGTAGCGGGGATGCCGGTTGCGGAGGCCATTGTGGTGGTGGTCTTGTGTTTGTAGCTGAATTGAGATTGCTATCTTTTGGGAGGTTGAAATGGGAACTGACGAGAGTTGGGTTGTGGGGATGGACGAGAGGCGGACACTCCGGATGGTGAGACGAGGGGTAGTCGGGCGCCGTGGAGGTTGGGGCTTGCTTATCACAGACTAATGCTGGGACTGATATTGGAAGAAGGACATTAACTATGGTATTGTCTGCAGGTGAGCTCAAAGGCCGAGATGAGATCCCCCGTTCGGTTTGCTTGCTCGAATCTGCTGTTCTCTTTTGAGTGTACGCACTAGGTAGAATATCAGGAGAGGGGTTGGAGGATGGCGTGGAAGCTATCGTCGATGACGAAGGACCTGGGAAACTTTCTAACCAATCAGCGACCAGCCATTTGATTCATGGGGGGGGCTTGGCTCGCCATTACGCGCTAGAGCTGCTAACGGCGGCAGAGGCGGTTCGCTTATCTGCCAAATCGGGACGAATACATAGAAGCTCGCATGCATGGTGGTCTCTTGCGGCTGCAGTTCTCCTGGCACGATTCTATATAACTTTCGACTCGACCTATGTCTTCTATGGTGAATGGGAGACATCGACAATGACCTGGCCTCGAGTAACCTTGATAGACACCCATGCATCCCAAGATCGGTGCTCAATGATATTCGCACATCCCCTCATATTGGCTGAAAGCTACGGGCCTTCGTAAAGGAGACCAACCTGAAGACCAAGTTGAAATGCCTAACCTATAACGCCACCCCTGCCTGTTCCCTTCCAATGCAATGATGCCGTGCCCGCCCTGTGGGCTACCTGATATTACTCCTCCGATTATCCACATAATGCAGTGTCATTTTGCTGCCCGGGACGGTACACAATGCAGCTTGTGGCTGAAAAAAGAACGCCTCCACTCCCCTGTCATGTCAAAATCTCAAGACCAAACTGCTCTAGCCCTCTGCCAGTCCGCTTTTCCCGTAGGTATAACCTGCACTAGTAACCTTGCAAACTGAGCCTCCGCTGTCTAGTTGCGGTCGAATCTCCTTCGCAGAACAACCCGCTCGCGCAACCAGGGTTAGATGTTCACTGGCCCGTCACCTTCAGTCCTTCAATGACTTGGACGCGGACTGTTAGAAAAAAAGCGGCAACGCTAACGTGAATAAACGCCTGCAGCATGCTCAGGAAACACGAGCAACAAACGCCACCCCCATATGTATGTTCCTTTCCTTTTCAAGTCTGCATCCCGCCTCCTGTCTCATTCCTCGTTCAGAAGAACTTAGACAGCGCAGTGCTCAGCTCGATAAAGTCGACGGGCTTGGTGACGTAGTCGTTGAACCCGGCCGCGACGCACTTCTCTTGCACGTCCGACATGACATTAGCAGAGAGGGCGATGATTGGCATCGGATCGAAGTGCTTCGACTTCTCCCAGGCTCGGATCTCTCGGCATGCTTGGTAGCCGTCCTTACGCGGCATGTGAAGGTCGCACTGTCAGATGAGTCAGTTGTCTTGCCATGTAGAATCACCGCCATCTTGAAGATGTGTTACTCACCAATATAAGAGAGTAGTAGTTGTGGTTCTGGGAGAAGACCTTCTCGGTGCATTCGACACCGTCCATGGCGATTTCGACCTCGACGCCGACTTTCTTGAGATACTTTTGGAGCACCTTCTGGTTGACCGGGTTGTCCTCGACTAGAAGAACCTTGTAGCCTTTGTGACCCATGCGCTTTTCCGCCTCGAGATAGCTTTGCTTCTGGTTTTCGACAATCTTCTGTGCTGTAGACCGGTTTCTGTCGATGCTGAGATCACGCTCCTTGGCCGGGTCGAAAATCACTGCGAATCGGGATGGTTTGACGGGTTTGTAGATGTAAGTCACGGCCTTTTCGGACAGCAGCTCCTCGTACGGGGTGCCGGCAACCTGCTTCAACACCGCTTGACGCTGGACGGAGTCGGAGAGGATCAGGATTCTGGCTTTGCCGACCATGCTGGATTTCCTTATCTGATCCATCAGGCTGATGATCTCGTCTGGCGATGGGAGGTTCACCACGATGTGAGTAAATATGACGGGATCATCCCCGCCAATCAGCTTCTGCGCATCTTCGACCGTTGCCAGAGCCGTGATCTGATGGGCGACGTCCTTGGGCAGTGTCATCTCGATGTGCCTTGTCGTCGCTTCTCTGCTGTGCGTCTGCGGTGAGATGACCAGGATGGAATACATTGGCGGCCGGTATTCGTTAATCGTGGCGGGCTCATTGTTCGGTGTCGGAGTCAAGCCCGGCGAGTTCTTTCCCATAGTGATGTCCAGCTTCATCTGAGAGAGGTCCTGTCCGCTGGCCCTGGCTGCTTCGCTGAAGCGTACCAGACCAACATTGACTGACGACATGGACGACCTGTCGGTGAGGTGTGTCCGGGTTGAGCTTATTGACGGCTGCGAGCTGCCACTGGAGCCCAGAGGAGGAGATATAAACGATGTATCTGTCTGCGGACTCTCGGTCGGTGTGCGCTCCAGGATCTTGTTTGCCATGAGGTTCTGCTTCGAAGCCTGCGCCATGGGATCCTGCAACGGCGCCGCCTTCGGAGCGCCTGACAGACGAGGACTCAACTGGGCTTCCGGACCGTCGGCATTTGTGGGAAGCCCGAACTTGGCGGTGAAAGTGAAGGTCGACCCTTTCCCTGGGATGGCGGATCCTTCCATCTTGCCACCGTGGAGCTCTACCAATTGCCGAGAGATGACCAGACCGAGACCACTGCCTCCGTGCTGCCGCGTGCTGCTGCCGTCGATTTGGCTGAAGGGCTTGAATATCAGCTCCGCCTCCTCCTTGGTGAAACCCCTGCCCGTGTCGATGATGGAGAACTCGAGCATGATCTCGTCGTCGTTGAGTCCAAGGCCTTCGCGGTTGACAACCTTACACCTGCTAAACACTTCGCCCTGGTTCGTGAATTTGATGGCATTTCCAATCACATTCAAGAGCACCTGTCGGATCCGCACCCTGTCACCTTTGATCCACGCCGGCACGTCCTCCTCCACGACGTAATTCAGCTCTAGTCGCTTTGCAATCGCCATCGTCGACACGAGCTCGTTCACGTCCTCGATGAGCGATCTGGTGTGGAACCACTCGTGGTTAAGTTTCATCATGCCGGCGTCCACTTTGGACAGGTCGAGGATATCGTTGATGATCATCAGCAGGCTGTTGGCGCTCGTCTGGATCGTGTTTGTGTAGTCTCTCTGTTCCTCGTTCAGAGTAGTGTCTTGCAGGAAACTAACCATGCCGGATATGCCGATGAGGGGAGTCCGGATCTCGTGCGACATGTTGCTGAGGAACCTGCCTTTCGAGTCCATGGCCTCCTTGAGCTTCTCCTCCAAGAGCTTGTGGTCGTTGATGTCGGTTGCCGAACCAAAGTAAGAACTCGCTCCGTTGCCGAAGTCTATATTATCAATCTCGACGCACCGAACTAAATGCCAGCGATAGTCTCCGAACTTGGACCGCAGCCGGATTTCCGTCGTGTAGGAGAGCCTTCCATTACTATCGGTTGCCACCTTGATGACACCCTTCCTCGCCAGTTCCGTCAAGTTCGCCGTCGGGAGTTCGTACATGGAGCTGCTGCTCGAACTGTTATTTCGAGAGAGCGCGACGTGGACACCTCTGAGGTTCGCATCCGGGCTCGAAGGGGTTTGTCCTGAGAGCGACGCATTAAACTTGCCCGCCGATGTCGTGTATTTATGGCTCTTCGATTCGTCCCGCGGACGCGGCGTTGGCGGTTTGTCAGTGGGAACGCGGCACTTGGCGAGGTCGTCTGGATGAACATGATCCATGAAGCCCAAGCCCAACGAATCCTCAAAGCTCTGCCCGGTATACGAGAGCCATTGCTCGTTCGCAAACGTGATGCCCTCGTCTTCTGTTGCCGTGAATATGATCTGAGGGATGAGGTTGGCGAGCAGGCGGTGTTTCGCCTCAGACGCTTCGATCTCTTCCTGTCGGGCAGCCCTGAGTTCAGCGATGTGCTGATCATGGATGTCCATGTACGATCCGAGGAACTGGAGGATCACGCCCCGCTTGTCTTTGGAGGCTACCGCTCGAGCGTAGAACCACCGGTACTGTCCGTCGAATCTCCTGATACGGACTGTCCTAGAAAACTGCTCGCCGGTGCGGACAGAGTGAGCCCAAGCACGTAGATAGTCATCTCGATCGTCCGGATGGAGGCTTCCCCAGGGATCCGATGCCAGATCGGCCGACGTCTTGCCTCTATACGTTAGGAACCTGCTGTTGACCCAGACAATCTCGCCTGTCTGTGGGAGGGCTACAAAGACATGAGCAGGGAGCGAGTCGAGAATGAGCCCCTTGAGTCTGTCGGAAGGCGGCGTCATCTCTGTCTGCACAGTCGAGATCGAGCTCATGCGAGTCGGGGGCTGCGGTTGTTGGGGCCCTTTGCCCCCAATGATGGAGCTCGGCGGAAGTGATTGAAATGTCGAGGCAAAGTCGGCGCCATACGAGTGGAGCTGCGTATGGCGATGAGAACCCGGCGTTGTTGCGACCGACTGCTTGCCAGTAGGGGCAGCCAGGTTTGATTGTGCGCCTGGACCCTGCTGTTCCCTTTCCCTGACCTCTTTAGCGGATCCGTGGCGTAGTGGTGATTTGACGGATTTCAGACTAGAGACAGATAGCTCGTCCGAGCTTCTGCCAGTGACATCACCCGCCCCCGCGGTGTCCAACACACCCGGACTGATCAGGCCGGACTCGGCAGGCTGAGACTTACCCGAGGAAAGTCTTAACGAAGATCGTTTGTCCGCCGAGCTGCTCTCCTTGGAGTTCCGCCTGCTGCCTTGTCCCGCTGTTCCGGACTTGGGCTTCGTGTTGAAGTAGCTATCACCAACGGGGGCCGGGCTCGATGCTGACGGCCGCAGATCCATGGCAAATCCTACGGCAGATGGCTCCCACATCGGAGTGCCGCCGCCAGACGCACCGCCACTACGTGACACACCAGAGTAGTCGCTCGGACTGGTGATACTTCCGGCCATTGAACCCCGCGTGTCCTCGGTTGGCAGATAGCCCATGTTGGCGAATGCTGTTGGATCGATCAAGGGGCGACCATCGTGGCCAATAGCTCCAAATCCTGCGTTCTGCGGTCTGCGCTTCTGGAGCCCGTTGACCTCGATTTCAAGGTTCGTGTAATGCCGACACATGGAGAAGGAGGTCGCCAGATGAGGTGCCAGGTGCTCGAGAGAATAGCGGAGATTGGACGGATAAGGTATTATGGGACTGAGGATCGACAAAATCGCGATGGGAACGTGCTTCTGCTTTGGTGCCGGTTCTGGGGAGAGGAGTGGTGCTTCCCAGCCGGTATCGCCTCGTCCCGCTCTGGCTCGAGCAGAAGACTTCTGGTCCATAAGCGTAGAGTCCAGCTTAAACGCCGCGTTAGGTTTCGAGAGGAGAGGGTGAATGAGCGGTATATGCAGAACAGTCCACGAATTATCGAGTCCGATGGCTTCCGGGGGTCTTATGGAACTGTAGTCTGGAGGTGCCGGCGACGGGTTGAAGGTCTCCTCATCCACCATTGCGTCCGTGAAGAATGGGTTCTCGCTCACCTCTTGCCGCACCGCCGGTGATGGAGCCGGCGACTGGGACCACGGGGACGGAGGTGCTTGCTCAAACTCTTCGTAGTTAGGCGTTGCCGGCCGAGGCGGATCGTCCTCTATTCTCGCGGCCATACCGGTGGTCTTCCTCCTCTCCAGACCGGGGTGCTTGCTCGTCCGCGACGACAATGGTGCCTTCGTACCCCCGATAGCAGAAGAGACCTTGGATGTTGAACTGGTCCTTGTCCTCCTGACCTTCTTCGTTGATCCTTCTGGCGCCTGTTTGCGGACGTTGATCTTCGAATCGGAAGGGTTGACGTTTTCCGTGCCTGTCTGGTCCAAATACGGGTAGTTACGCGTAAGAGCAATGACCTTTCCTCGCTCAAGCACCCGCATGACACCGTTGTGGTCGATGAGGGGGTCGGCCTCGTAGTCAAGAGCCTGAAGGACGTTCAGCATCTTGCCTCTGCCCCTCCTCTGCCCGCCGAACGGCGTCTCCCAGCTTGGCAGTTTCTCCCCGCCATCTATAGCATCGTGCTCCTCCAAGGCTTGTTTGTTGAGGTGCAGCCCAAAATCATAGCCACCTTCCTGAGCCAGCGAGGTTCCGGGGTGCGATGTCACACTGCGAGACAACTGGGCCGGTCTGCTAGGGGTGGAAAGTCTGTCACCTCCTCCACCGCGTTCCTTCTTATCTTCATAGGCTGTGAATGAGTGTCTGCTTTGAATTCCGGGCCTTGAAGGCTTCAGCAAGTCCTCGGCCAAGGTGGGAGTCTCGACGAGCTCCTCAGTAGCAGTACTGCTGGGGACGAGGCTTGAGCCCCTGGCCATGTATCCCATGCTCATCTCATCCTCCCAGTGCACGTTATAGGTAGCCTTCTGGCCCCATGGAACGTTCTCCACGTCGGTCGAGTCGGCCGGAATGGCCAGCGTGACGCGTTCGGCCTTGTAAGCCTCCGTCATGATCTGGACGACAGCATTCCACCACGCCTCTAGACCGGGCTCCGCGGATAGCATCAGGCTCAGATCGTAGAGGTTAGGGCTGGGAAAGTCATGCGGTCCGTCATCAGAGCGAGCATAACCGGCCGGCATGAAAGTCATGTTAGAAGCAGGCGTCGACGGGTTCGAAAGAACCTTTTCGTGGATGCGCAGGCCCTCCCAGCTTGTTGGCTGCGGTTGCTGAGTATTCCGAGGGAAAGTCGTCGGAGATAATGTCGTGAAGGGGTGGTGTAGGCCTGATTGTGCAGCGAACGACGGAGGTACCATCCGGGGGAAGGGATAAGACGGCGTCCTTGCTGTCAGTCCCGGGGTCACGCCGCCGCGGATAGTGTGTCCGGACTCGGTGGAAGCTGTAGTGGGCTCCGAAGAAGATGAGGTCTCGGGAGGAGACGTGACAGCGGTCTCCTCCTGGATCGGAGAGACACGAGACCTACCTGTCCCGGATTGTTGGCTTGATCTGGACGACATCTCTCTGCGGGCGATGTCGTGTGCGAGACGCTCTCGATACTGGCTTAGCTGCCGTTCTGCATCCGGTTTATCCATTTCCGACGACGATCTGCGTCCTGTATCACCATGTCCATCGTCGGGGTCAAGGTTGCTTCGAACTGATACCGAGCTTGCCGGACGCGTATCCTCCTCAGCCGCCGAGATTTCCTCAGTCGACGTGACCGACGTGCTATCGGATTCACTGAACTCCGCAGCGTCTTTGTGTGCGACGGGCCTTTCCGGCAGGCCTTGCGGTCCCGGTCCGAGTGCTGTGCCTCGCTCGACCAACGACGGGGAGTCTGGGTTCGGTGTTGGCCTTTGAGTCATTGGCGAGGGTGGGTGCTGGTTGCTGGTATCACCATCATCATTGGGTCTTGAAGCTTTCCGGGAGTCGCTGTCTGTCCGTGACGGCGCGTGCTTTTGGTCGCTATGACGTGGGCGCGACGAGGGTTTCGAGATCTGCGGCGGTGTCTCTTCGTTGCCCGAGTACGAGGTTCGCATTCCTCATCGACGCATATGTCGTCGTCCTTGTAATGAAAGGGTCCGACAAGAGCTCTTCTGAGATCCCGGCGTTGAACAGAGTCGAACCGGTGGTAACCCGTCTGAAGGTGACTGTGGATGCACCGCAAGAAGATCGAACTCACGCGGTCCAAAACAGGCACAGATGGGGCGGGAAAATGGATGGAAGAAGCCGAGCTTGCGGCCAACAATAGGTCCTGCTGGCAATGTTTGGTCAAGAGGAAAAGAGTACACCAAAGCAGTCTAGGTACTCAACTTTAGGTAGAGATAGCCGTGAATCCAGAGGTAGTAGGGTGTCGTGTCGAGAAGACGGAATGGAGCGAAGTGGAATTACTACGTAGACTAGTCCCTACCAGGGGCGCCGACTTCCCGCCCGATCCCATGCAAGTCTCTGCCCCATGCCACTTTTGGGCGGTTTGGCGCGCAAAGTAGGGGTCATCCGCCGGATCCCGCCTATGACGTTATGAACACCTGCTTTGGGCCCGGACTACAAAAAAGGGGCTTCCCCCTTCCCGGTTTAAGGTACACACGAGCCGAAGAGACAAACAAAAGACACAACTCTCTCATGAGCGCCATTGACAGGAGCGTCATAGTCGTATCAGGATCGATAATGGGTGCTCTTCATTTGCTCTCCATTCGTTTCTGTTTGGATCGTAATGCATCGCAACATGAACGAGATCTCGGTCACGGCGTTGATTTTGCCCACGAGTGAGGCTGCGTCTTCATAACGCTTTCCGCCCTTTTTAGTGGTCGTTTCCAAGTTCTTTGGCAGGACGTAACCTGCTCTGCGGTTGTGCCAAGGCGCTAACTGCTTTGGTAGCGCGTCACTGGCCGTCGCCGACTCCCAGAGCTGCAAAAGCAGACCGGGCATTCGAGGTTTGCACCAGTGATGAACGAGACACAAGTCTCAATCTCTACCATCCCAATCTTCCGACTCAAGAAGTCCGATCTCTACACGCGGAGCTTCTCTGTAGAGATCTGTTTCCATACACCTGTAGCTTCATCCAGGGTGCTCTGGCGGAGATGCATCCGCCACGACGGGACCTATCCCTCGGGCCGGCATGATGTCATATCCAACGACAAGACGGGGCGAGTTCCTATTCGTGAAGGGCCGCCGCAGAGGGAGAAAAACGAGTCAGCAACCACCAACAAACGACGACGTGTTTACTGTGTACTCGCAGCGAGTCTGATACCAACGAGTGACAGCTGCTGATGTGCTTCAGCACTGGTAAGTTTGCTGGTGAGGACAGTCGCTGAACATGACTGGCACTGGCAAGAGCTCGTCCCATCGACAAGGCCTGCAAGGCTTCCGGAAGGGTGGATTTAGCGTTCACCCTAGTGACAAGGTGATTTTGAAAAAGAATGGAAGCGGTTGAACATTGGACCGGGGAATGGGGTTCTTCTCCGATGCAGAAACAGCAGTCCTCAACTCGCCAGTGTGCACAAGTTGTACACTTAGTGTACTTCGCGACAACCCTTGCGTGGACCCTGGCAGCCTGGGCCGACTGTGCCATGACGTACCTTACACAGCATACCAACCTAAGCGACGCCACCCAATGACGCGTTCCCGTTGAAATGGTCCCCTCGAAGGTAAGGTACCTCGAGACCTAGGCTTGCATCTGACAATTCGGAGCGATGCTGTATTGGAGTACCTTAGGTAAGGTACTGCTGTACGCATACCCGTGTACGTATCGGAGATCATTCATCCCAATCGGCTTAGGTCAGCTGATCTTTCATACACTTAGTCCGGCAGCGATACCATTGCTTTGGGCAGAATTCTCAGCGTTATTTCGCTGCTGAGGAGAGACCTTCAGCTTATAATCTTCCTCTTGTATTTCCCGAAGCGCTTACCCTCAAGGTAGTCTAGCGTACGGTGACAGAAGCATCAATATGACTGCCTAGCCTTAAGAGACGAGATTTGACCGAATCTTGCAAGGGTAGTCGACATTGTGCCCAACACCGTGCTCCGTTTCGAAGCTTTCCATCTTGGACTTACACCTACTGTGCCTTCATCCACTGAGACCCAAGGAGCCAAGCAAACACACACAATGGGTGTCAATCAGTCGCCCAACGGCGTGTGCTCATGACAGTGTTTGCTCTGCAGGCTAATGTTGCTTTGGCTGCTCGAGGGCAGTCCTCGAAATTACACGCGTAGGTGAGGATGGACGCAGGGGAGTGAGCCCTCACCAAGGTGCTGTACGTACATTCATTGGAATTGGAGCTTGAGCTTCCCCGCATCGCTACGGGAGCTTGCTCTAGCATAGCGCGCCTTGCATCCACCACGCCATTCGTCAGCCCGAGCTTTACCCTTGATGCTCGACAACACACCACAGTATCGTGAAGTGCCTGACATGTAAGAGTAGCATCTAAGTCTACACATTGTTAGGACCGTCGTCCTGCCTTGCTACTACCTTCCTAACTCTATCTTCTGATCGATTGTGATCAACACATCGTGAGCTTTCATTAGCCGAGAGGCCCATTAGCCAAGCCGGATCGACCTTCGGAGTCTAACTTGCTGGATTGACTTAATATATGCGTGCCGCAATCTAGCCTGCCCCAATCAATCCGTCAACGGTCTCCTTCCCGTTCAAGACGTCGAAGTGCTGAATCGGCCTTGCCATTTCCACCAACATGGCGAATACCCAGGACATCCAGGCTTCGCTGGCCGGGGTCGGGAGTGACAGTGCCCCAGCGGCTCGCCCGGATGAGAGAACGCCCCTGCTCGGCCAGGATGCCGGGCAGTCGTCGTCCGCTGGAGCTGGAGCTGCTGCTGGCGGTACCTTCTCAGAAAATATAAGAAAATGGCGACGTCAACGCTGGGCTTCAACTCTCTTCGCGTTTGTCCTCGTTGCCACCATCGTCACCTTGACTCTTGTCTTTGGAGGTCAGCATTCCAGTCGCTCAGAGGTTGAGAGCTCTTGTCAACCACACGACGCGGGGTTCTCGACGACCGGCTCTAACGCTTTGGGCTCATAGTTTTCGGAAAGAACAAGATGCACGCCTCCAATGCTCTCTGCCTGACGCCGGCATGCGTTCACCTGGCATCCGAGCTGCTCTACAACCTGTCACCGGACTACAAGAACATCGATCCTTGTACCGACTTTGACAAATGTACGTTGTGAGACTGCGTGACGCGACGAGACATAGAACCGACCCTCAGCTTGACAGCCGTGTTACAGGCACGAGCGACCAGTTGGAGTGGCATACTGACGACATCCCCTAGATGTATGCGATGGATGGAGAGACCGCCACGACCTGCGGCCCGACCAGGGCTCGACGAACAGCTTGAATACCATGACCGACAGCAACAACATGATTCTTAGACACGTACTGGAATCTCCGTATCCCGAGACGTCCGACGTTAGCACCCCCTTCCCCGGACCTGAGTTCGCTCACAGAAGCTGACGATGAGTGCTAGCATTCGTTCTTCTCTCCCATGAAGTTGACCGTCCGCAGCTCAAATGTCGACCAGGACAATTTCAACGAGATGCAGAGGGCTTACAATGCTTGTATGGCCGTCGATGCCATCAAGCAGGTCGGCATCACGCCGCTTCAGGATCTGCTTGGGCAGCTCACCAAGGTCTTCGCTGTCGATGATTCGGAGTATGGCACAGGAGTTCAGCTGCAGGCGACGGATGCAAAGGACATTTCGGATGCGATACTCCTCCTAGAGCATCTCAACATCCCGCACTTCCTCTCAATGTATGTGGGAGCCGATGACAAGAACCCGGTAAGACGAAAGCCATCCGGATACCCCAGTCTTAGGTATACGCCAAGCTAATATTTGCCTTGTAGGACAGCCAGGTCATCTTTGCTGGTCCTCGCTACGGTGTCGGCCTACCGTCCCCATCGTATTATGAGGATGCCGCGACTGTCAGTGGGTATCAGTCAGCGATGGCTGAGGTGCTCAAGGGAGCCTTTCCTGGTCCGGGCGCTAGCAAAGCGGCAGACAAGCTGGCCGAAGCAGTGGTGCAGCTAGAAACCACGATCGCTGCTGCTACTCCTCCTCTCGAAGACCTCCGGGATAGCTCGGTGGGTTTTCCAGACGGATCCCATTCTGTCAAGATTCACACTGACGTCCCCAAAGAAGTCGTACAATCCCCTGTCGCTGAAGGACACGGCATCTCTGATCCCCATCCTGGGCCTCGACCACGTCCTCACCTCTCTTGTGCCGTCCAACTACACCCTGAACAGGATGATTACGCAATTTCCTGATTTCTTCGCCAACCTTTCGGACATCATTTCGTCGAGCGGAAAGGATACAGTCCAGACTTTCCTGTCGTGGAAGATCATCCAAGCTACTGCCGGTCGGGTTGAAGCCCCTGAGATCAAGCCATACACGCGATTTATGAACCAACTGTCCGGAAAGGTAAGCGACCATGCGCTGCAACACTTGTTATAGCACGTCAATAATCTAAACTACGACTAGGATCCGGATGCTGTCACGGATCGGTGGAGGACATGCATCTCACACATCGACTCTGGCCTCGGTTGGATTCTCAGCAGGTTCTTCGTTGAAAAGGCCTTCTCATCGACAGCCAAAGACCTCGGAGACCAGATCGTCTCCGACATCAAGGATCAGTTCATCTCTCGACTGGCTGATCTGGACTGGATGGACGAGGAGGTCAAGAAGCTCGCCGCGGACAAGGTCAATGCCATCATTCAGAAGATTGGATATCCGACGCAGGTAAGATCGTTCTTTTTGTCGGTCCATATCTTATGTTGCATGACTGACGAAACATGCGCCCAGTCACCCAACATCATGGACCCGGCCTTTCTCCACGACTACTACGCCAACCTGACCATCACCGACGCCTTCTTCAACAACACCCTTTCTATGGACCGTCTGAGCGTCAACCAGTCGTGGTCGGCGCTCGGCAAACCAACCGACAGGGCCCAGTTCGACATGACGGCATACACGGTGAACGCCTACTACAACCCGCCCATGAACGAGATCGTCTTTCCCGCGGGCATTATGCAGTTCCCCGGCTTCGGCTCGGAGCTGCCCAAGTACATCAACTACGGCGCCTTCGGGGCCGTGGCGGGCCACGAGCTGTCGCACGCCTTCGACAACAACGGCCGCCACTATGATGTCCATGGAAACATGACGGATTGGTGGACCAACAGCACCGTGACCGCCTTCGAGGAGCGCACCGGATGCTTCGTCAAGGAGTACGGCAACTTCACCGCCGCGGGGCCCAACGGGACGACGCTGCACGTCAACGGCAAGGCGACGCTGGGCGAGAACATTGCGGACGCGGGCGGGCTGTCGGCGTCGTACAGCGCCTGGCTGAAGCGGAGGCAGTCGTACCCGGACCTCGACCTGCCCGGTCTGTCGGACGTCTTCAGCCAGGACCAGCTGTTTTATCTTAGTTATGGCAACTTCTGGTGCTCCAAGTACACCCAGTCAGCGCTGACGCGGGCGATCTACACCGACGAGCACTCGCCTGCCTTTGCACGGATCGAGGGTACCGCCATGATGAATTCGAGGGGATTCAGAGAGGCGTTCAACTGCCCGGCCAAAGAACCGGTCTGCGAGCTATGGTAGAGTTGGGTAGTCGGTATCTCCTTTGTCCTTCTTTTGACTTCAAAATAGGGGAGTGGGTTGTACGCCGAAGCTGTATATTATTAGGGTATGGACGCCGTAATAAATTTGCAACCGGTGTATTGTTCACACTACTTCAGCTCAGCAGGATAGGGAAAGAGTGCAGGGTCTTCAGCGGACCTGGCGAATTAAGTGCGGTTGACGAAGAGCTGTACGAGAGTTTCGGTCACCAACAGCATGAGGACTCATGGAAGCTCACTTGTCCAAGTGGTCATGTACAGTGCCCACCAAAACGGCGTCTACTTAAGACTGTGATGAGAGCAGTCATGATGGAACGTTGTCGGTTCGCAGTTTCAATCGTACTCCCCCTCTACTGTGTTGTTTGCGCTTCACCAAAGGTAGTCAGTTAAGATCTCTGAACCCAGCTTGGTTCATAGACGCTATTCTCATTGTAAAATGTTACTTTACCCTCGGACAGATATCTGGACAGCGGGTCATGTTGTTCGTCGATATGCGGAGCGGTCAATTGTCCTGCCGGCTCCACCTCTCACCGGGGCTGCACGGACCACTTGGAGGTCCCGCGAACAATTTCCAGGTGAACTTTTCGCGGGGAGCCTAGCTAGACATGCCAGAAGTGTACAGCTATCGACGAAACCACCCTGTGCCATACTGATACATTGACCTCCACTTCCCAGTTGAGACTCGCTCCGATCTTCCTGAAGGTTATTAGTAGATATCTCATTCGTTCTACGATAGAAGAGCCGTCAAGATGCAGGCTCCCGTGGTGGTGATGAGTATGTCCCCTTTCCGAGTTTCCAAGCTTGATATTCCAGTCTGGTTGCTGATACTCGGCGTGTGCAGACACCCAGAGCGGTGAGAGGCAGACCGGAAGGAAAGCTCAGTTGTCAAACATTGCGGCCGCGAAGACGTAAGTAGTCTGCGAACATACGGCGTCACTGCCCATCAAGCTCACCATGTGTTTCCCATCTCCCAGCGTCGCCGATATCATCCGATCATGTTTAGGCCCCAAGGCCATGTTGAAGATGCTCCTCGACCCCATGGGTGGCATCGTGCTTACAAATGACGGCCACGCTATCCTGCGAGAGATCGAAGTGTCACATCCCGCCGCGAAGAGCATGATCGAGCTCAGCCGGACACAGGACGAGGAGGTCGGCGACGGCACCACTACGGTGATCATCCTAGCCGGTGAGATCCTCGCCCAGGCCCTGCCCCAGCTCGAGCGCAACATCCACCCGGTAGTCATCATCGCCGCCTTCAAGCGCGCCCTCGCCGACGCCCTGGAGATCATCGAGGACATCTCGACGCCCATCGACATCAACGACGACAAGGCCATGTACAGCCTCATCTCCTCCTCGATCGGCACCAAGTTCGTCTCGCGGTGGTCGGACCTCATGTGCAGCCTCGCCCTCAAGGCCGTACGGACGGTCAGCTGGGACGCTGGCAACGGCAAGAAGGAGGTGGACATCAAGCGGTACGCGCGCATCGAGAAGGTGCCCGGCGGCGAGATAGAGGACAGCAGGGTGCTGGACGGCGTCATGTTGAACAAGGACATCACGCACCCCAAGATGCGGCGCAAGATCGAGAACCCGCGCATCATCCTGCTGGACTGCCCGCTCGAGTACAAGAAGGGAGAGTCGCAGACCAACATCGAGGTGTCCAAGGAGGACGACTGGAACCGGATTCTGCAGATCGAGGAGGAGCAGGTCAAGTCCATGTGCGAGCACATTCTTGCGCTGAAGCCCGACCTGGTCATTACGGAGAAAGGAGTATCAGGTGCGCTTCACTTCTACCCCTATAGGAGGCCATGTGTGGCACACAACTAACAACACATAACAGATCTCGCACAACACTACTTGATGAAGGCCAACGTCACAGCACTACGTCGCGTCCGCAAGACCGACAACAACAGGATAGCGCGCGCCACGGGAGCCACAATCGTCAACCGCGTCGAGGACCTAGTAGAGTCGGACGTGGGCACGCACTGCGGCCTCTTCGAGATCGAGAAGATCGGCGACGAGTACTTCACCTTCCTGACCAAGTGCAAGGACCCCAAGGCGTGCACGGTCCTGCTGAGGGGCCCCTCCAAGGACATCCTCAACGAGATCGAGCGCAACCTGCAGGACGCCATGGGCGTGGCGCGCAACGTGCTCTTCCACCCGCGCCTCTCGCCGGGCGGCGGCGCGACCGAGATGGCCGTCTCGGTCAGGCTGAACCAGCTCGCGAGGAACATCGAGGGCGTGCAGCAGTGGCCGTACCGCGCCGTGGCCGAGGCCATGGAGGTGATCCCGCGGACGCTGGTGCAGAACGCCGGCGCGAGCCCCGTGCGCGTGCTCACGGACCTGCGGGCCAAGCACGCCGAGGGGAAGAGCTCGTGGGGCATCAACGGCGACACGGGCGCGCTGGCGGACATGCAGGAGTACGGCGTCTGGGAGCCCGAGGCGATCAAGGTGCAGAGCATGAAGACGGCTATTGAGGTGAGCTTTCTATTCCGCGTCATCCCTATTCTGCATAACCAATACGAGGATACTGACATTTGTTGTCCCTGTAGTCCGCCTGCCTGCTGCTGAGAGTTGACGATATCTGCAGCGCCAAGAAGGCGCAACCCGGAGTCGGTACCGGCGGAGGCGGCGATGAGTAGATGCTGTGCGGGTTGAAGAAGGACTCGCGGAGAAATACCAAGGAGCTGTCGTGTAAACCTAGCATACCCCCCTTGTAGAAAGGCAGCAGTCGCCTCGGGCCATGGTAGATAAAGCAGCTGCCCAGAAGGCAGCGGTCCTTCAGTCGTGGTTCGGCACGAAGCCGTGTCTCGCTCAGTCATCATCGTGAATCACCAGTCCCGGTCCACCAGACGTTGCGTTCGCGCCGGCCTCCTTGCCCTCAGCACCACCCGCATCCTGCCCATCTCCCTCTTTTGCCTCGTCACCCTTCCCATCACCCTTCCCCTCCGTCCTCCGCGGCTGTATCCCCCCGGCCTTCCCCTCCCCTCCTCCACCCCCCTTCCCGGCCTTCCCCTTCATCTTCTTCCTCTCCCTCTTCTCCCTATTCCTCCTCGTCTTCTCGGCGTCCCTCTCCTCCCTCTCCCTCCTCGCCCGCTCGAACTCCTCCCTCTCCCTCTCCCGCGCCACCTCCTCGTCCATGACCCTCAGCCGCTCGTACTCCCTCCTCCGCGAAGCCTTGTACACGTGGAACTCGCCGCTGCCCGCGCCCGCCGAGGAGCCCTGCACGTTGGTGACTATCTCGGGCACGGCGGCGGCGCGGCGGGCCACGGCCCCCGACGCCAACGACCCGGGCGGTGGCGGCAGCCGGATCTCCTGGTCGGGCTTGGCGAAGAGGGAGTCGAGCGTCGCGGCCTGCTGGGAGACGGGGTCGAGGGCGCGGCGCTTTGTGGGCCGGTGGGAGGAGCGGTCGCGCGAGGTGGGGATGGATTCGGGGATGTTGGCTGACATGGTTAAGTTTTGCCGAGTGTGGGCAGGTTTGCGACGCGGGTGGGAAAGATGGGGGGTTTGATTGAGGTGTCGCGCCGAGGGCTGCGGCCGGTGTGCGCGGTGAGGTCCGCTCGGAGTGGGGTTAAGATTCCAGTTGCTTCGTGGAAGAGGTCGTTCAAAGGGCGAAGTCAAATATTGAAGTTGCTTGGTGCTGTTGTTTGCAGGGTGGTTTGGATGTATGTTGAATCGCGTCGGAGCTGCTTGTGATAGTTCTCGACCAGAGTTTGGGCCGGGAGACACCTTGGTGGAGACGGCTGTTGCCGACTGTCGTGGGGGTTAGGGTTTAGGTATAGAACCTACTTCAAAGTGACCGGCAAGATTCCATCGGTCTGCGAAGGGATCCCCATAATATACTGTTACAGAGCATCCAATGTGCTTGAATCAGATGGATTCAGAGCTGGAGTATCGCTTCAACTTGAAAGCCGCATGCGGGCTAGTGATGCATGGCAGATCAAAGTCGTCGTTAACCTCGCATAAGCCACCCGTCCCAACCATCTTGAGAGACGTCCTCGATGCCCATCAAGCACGAAGTCTCTCCCCAATCCTAGCACCCCTAACGGCCAGCTCATCAGCCGCTATGTTCCCTTCGCTCTGGGAATGACCCTTGACCCACTCGAACTCGGTCTTCGACCCTGTCTTCTTCCTCTCCTCGATCTTAGCCAGCACTTTCTTGATGATGTCCTGGTTCAGGACTGCGGCACCCTTTGAAGTCTTCCACCCGTTCCTGATCCAGCCGTTCTTCCACTTGGTAAGGCAGTCGATCGAGTAGTAGCTGTCGGTGATGATCATCACTTTCTGATCTAGCGGCGCCACCTCCAACGCCCGCAGGATGGCCGCCAGTTCCGCCCGCTGGTTGGTCTGTGGCGTGCCTTCTAGCGGCTCGCCGATATTCCTATGAAGACATTCTAGTCAGTATATCCGCTCTGTTTTGGTTGTGTGTGCAGGTAGCTGCAGCGAACGTGGGACTCACCGAGGATCATTGCGTCCGAAGAAGACTCCCACACCCCCTCGCGCCGTCACCGTCCCGTTCCTCTTCGAAGCGCCGTCGGTGTAAATATGCAGCACCCCGTCGTGGAACCCGGCAGCTGGCAAGTTCACCCCTTGGGGATTCTTCAAGACCGTGACATCCCCAGTCACCTCCGTTTTGATATTGTTTCCGTTAGACACAGGCGCGCCCCAATCCTGGCCATCCTCGTCGTCGTCGTCGTCGTCGTCCTCGCCATCCTCGTCGTCGTCGTCGTCATCGGTGTCGTCGTCGTCCTCCTCCTCCTCTTCAACCACCAATCCCAAGGACCTGATCGTGTCCAGGCTGCCGTACAACCGGATAAAGTTCTCGGCCTCGGCGCGCGTGGCGAACTTCTTGTATTTGGGCCCCTTCACGCCAATGATGGCCTCGTTCTGGGCCGTCTCCCAGTCGGTGTAGATGCCGGGCTTGCGCCCGCTGGCCACGGCGTAGAACTTGGTCGGCTCGCTGGCCCTGGCCTTCTTGCTGTTCTCCGAGGGAGGGGTGCGGCCGGCTACGAAGGCAAGGGCGTCCTCCTCTGTTTCGAAGGCCTTGTCTGTCGTGCCCTGGTGTATCAGCATAAAGAAGGCGGGTGGTAGCACTGGGAGAAGGGGGGCAAACCGTACAGATTGCGCCCCGGAAGTTTGTGATCTGCTGTTGACAGTCTGGCCAGGAGCGATAGACGCCCGGGGTCTTGCCAAAGCGGACGGCGTAGTACTTCTGCACGCCCTCGCCGATTTTGCGTTTCGGCATTTCGGCGACGGGTGACAGGCGTAGCTCAAGAGACAGGAGAGTTGTGCGTGTGGCAATGTGGGGGTAGGTTGCTTGAGTAGGCGCAATCTGCTCGTCTCTGCCGTGAATGTCCTTAGCAGGTGAGTGCACAGGCAGGATGCCGAGAAGCTGGTCCAGATACGTTGGCCCCGAGAACCAGGCCTTTTGTACTTTGCTGGCAGTATGGAGGAGACACCAGACAGAACCCAGTGGGCCCCTCACATGTTTAACCCTTTGCTCTCTAACACGCCCGGCCGTGATGCGGAGGTGAGAGGTCGACACCGTGGGAGAAGTGACGACGTTCGGTGGAAGCTTGGGTCAAAGGAGGTGCATCGCTGGGATTGAAGAGTTACAGTCTCTTTGAATACAGAGTCAACCGGCTCTGAAACTTGATTGAACGGAAATGAGGCTTCCTAGGCTGGGGAAATTGACACACCGCGGGCTGAAGAACTGAGAAAACAAACGATGGCAGAAGCTCGACGTGAGGGGAACCGACTCACGACAACAAGGTACTGTACATGTACTGTGCCAACCTGGGGGGTTGTTAGCTGCGATAAGATAAGGAAATACATGGGCCCTTTCGGCTCCGGCCCTCTCAAACTTTACGGTCAAATGCACAAAGTGTATGTAACAGCAAACGTACGAATAATGACACTGCTCTGTGGTATCTCCTATGCTTGCTCCTCCATACAAAAGCTAGCTAATGCAGTTCCTAGGGCCGTCGCAAGCGCGAGCCATGTCTGCAGCCTGTAACGCCTGGTAACCCCCTTTTCCGACCAAGAATGCTTGCTTCCCCCTCCTAAATGCCAAACCGAAGGAAGAGAGGACTACCTAACTCCTCTGACTTGTTTTCCAGTAAAGACAAAAGCACACAAGGATGGTTCTCCCGTAGTCATGATAAGCCGTGTGCCGTAGCAAGGCCTGTCGTGTCTCCTAAGCATGAACGTCGTAATCCACCGGTAACGGCTTCAGATAGCCAGCCGACTCCCACTCCCAAGCCACCATGCTCCAGTTGAGCTCCCTGCGCCAGAACAGGCCCAGCCCGCGTCCACCACCCTTGCCAGCCAGGGCTGGGATACCGTGACCACGCTCCTCGGCGCACAAACCTCCAGTCAACGGCATACGATGACGGAAGACGACCTTGCCCATGCGCGAGTGCAGGATGGACATGGAGCACATGATACACGGCTCGTGGGTGAGGTACAGCTCGAGGCCGTGGCAGAGATAGCCATCCGGGTTGGGATGGTCCAGCTCGAAAACCTTCTTCTCGTTGTCGGTCAGTGGCGCGTCCTGGAAAGCCTCGAACTCGAGAATCGGCATCTGCCTCGTCTCCGTCTTCCGGTCCTCGGCACGAACGAGTTTCTGGGCGACGAAGCTGATGGCGCGCATCACGGAATGTGCCAGGGGGTTTCCTCTGGTACATTTCTGCTCCATGTGACGCCAACGCGCATCAGCAGCCACGGCGACGAGGATGGGCTTGCCGTCAATACGTTGCACTATGCAGGCGCCCATGGGCTCTCCGATGCCAGCCGCTCTGCCCTGCTCAGCCACCTGATGGGCCAGCTTCATCCATATGGCCGCATCTCGATTGATCTCGTCGGTTGCCCGCGATATAAGGGACGGATGGGGACCGAGTGGGTTGTTCTTGCGGTAGAGGCTAGGCCAGAAGTGCTGCGACCACATGGCGGCCTGCACCTGCGAAGTGGGCGGCAGAAGGGGGACGGGAATGCTCCGTATGAAGATATCCGGGCCCATTCCCTCGACGGCGGACAGCATCTTGGTCAGCTCATCTCGGTTGAGCATGTTCTCGGGCCCCATCAAGATGTATATCCACTGTGATTTGCCCGTATGGATCTGTCGGCTCTGGGGCGTCTCGTTCATGAACTGCGTCTTCAAGTGGGCCGGCAGGTCACCGGGCTTCGAGCATCTGCGGAGGTGAGGCAAGCCCTTAACTATGTCCTCAGGAAGCAGGTCGCGAAGCATCCTGTGAGAGTACCGAGTTAGCATTGCCGTGCTGTTAGCTTGGGATGGGTGTTATCTTGGGGTGCCTTACGTGATGACTGGGTTGGCGCACTTGGTGGGCGCTCGCGTGATAAGGACTCGTCCAGACACATGGTCCTCACCCAGTTCAAGGGTGGTCTTGAGCGGAATCAGGACCCCATGGCCGGGGATCTTCTGTACGAGGGACCGAACAATCGGGTCCTGCTCGGCAAGTACCTCGTTGGCGTCGTCGTCGCGCATGGTGGCGTAGCCGACGTGCGGGTTGACAGGTGGTATGTTCAGCGAAAACGAGGTCGGAAATGACAGTGGTCAGTACCAATGGCTTGCTGGGACGAGGTCGGGGTGATGAATGAGTGGAAGGCAATGAAACGCAGCACGGAGGACCGGTGCGTCGGTACCATCAGCATGGCGGTTTCCTAAGCAACGACCACTGAATATTTAAGCATTTGAGGGAAAAGACGAGGACCCTTCCTCTAAACTCGGTGAAGGAAGGTAACGCAGCGATGTAGGAATGGGTTTCGTATGCGAATCGCGAAGAAGGTGAGTGTTGTCGCTCGTCAGTGATCAAACTGAAGTATTTCTGGTCCAGAAATTCTTTGGCCTGGTCTCAGTAACAGTTTCCTACACCCTGCAGGTTCACTGGCATTGATCTTATCGAGATACCGATAAGGAGCTACCCCGCCAGATCATCTTCAAGGGTCTGTAGCGGGGCAACCTTCCCCTTGGGTACAGAGACGGAAGAAGCTTCCATGAGAGCCTGAATCTAGTATAAAGGTTTCTTGGAGAACAAAGAGGACGTCGACATGCAAGTCAACACGGAATGATCCAGCTCGATTGTTTGATGAGAACTACGTGATCTCACAACAATGCCACTTCCCGCGGGTTACCTGCCCGGGGGGGTATGACAGGTCATATGCCTTGGTTCCTATGCAGGTTCATTAATGTAGCTTCAATGACCTATCCTTACTGCTGGGAGGGAAAGAGACATTTTCTTGTTCTGGTCTCAACCAAGTCCCGTGGCATTAGCCTGGCAGGACATCACATCGTGATATTGCCAACATCGGTCAGGCAGGGACCGGCGTGGGCGATCTCACTCTCAGGTTAACCTGCCGACATTGATGCCAACATTGGAAGACACTGTGCTCGGTTGCTCACACCTTCTTCTCCGGATCATGACTCTTCCTAGCTTTCAGTGTCCAAAGCAAGTCGTAATTTAAATAGTTCGAATAGCGACGCCAAGGTTTGTACTTCAGTCCAGCGATTGCCCTTCTGCTTAATGATACCAAGACAGCTTGGTTGCAAACGCATCTTGGCGGCCACTTGCCGGTCGCAAATCTCAATATCCGCGAATGTTGGGCGAATGCAAGATGTGGTGACAGTCCGACGGCAGGCTCACTGGCTCCGGGTCGTCTGACCGGGTTCCGGTTACCGATTCAACCAAGCGATTCCGCAAGCGTCGTCATCGGAGTTCTGCTCGAGTCCTGCCCTCCTCAGTTCGACACGTGGGCGTAGCTCCTAGACTACGGGCTAATGCTAGCAACTACGGGACCCCTACCCGCCTCACTTTATTAAGGGCGTGCGTACGCTGTGGCCAAGAACTGGCTTCCTGCAGTGTAACTACAACTTGCAGAATATCTGGAATGAGTGGGGGTACAGGTGCGTTGAGACTCCTGCCGTCATCCAGCCCCCATTCAGGACCTCAGTGCACATCCATCTCGGGGTATTTTACAGATGCAACGGTACTGTACTGTGCTACTACTACTCGTATGTGACCCCTTTGCCAGGCTTGCGTTACGTGTTCGCTCCTTTGGTCAGTTGGGATGGTGACGGTGAGAAATGTCTCAAATATCAGAGGAGAACCCCCAACGTTGAACATTCAACGACGCGTGTGGCTGACAGGGTCAAGACCGATGTGCTGACGGATGCCGGATATCCGATGAGGAGCTGTGGTCACGGACTGAACATCGGGCCGTTGGTAGGTGACACGCTTGGGTCATCTGGGGGTCGGGCTTTCAATCAAGCTGAGGTTGTCGATCTGCATCAACCCAACCGACGAGTACATCTCGGGAATGGGATGGCTGGATGGGCATGAGAGGAGGAAAAGTACTTCTGAAGATCACTGGCTCAAAGGTACACTGTAGGGGGTGGGGTGGCTTGAAGGGTCCGTCTGAGGGCAGATCTGGAGGAAGGACGGTTGCACTGATGGACGGGGAGTTCAGCTGCCCAAATAGCAAATGCCTTCCAAAATTCGGTCCTGCCGGTATTCGAGCACCGAGCAAGGGTTTTTGGCGTCTTTTAGCGTCGGTGTCCCACCTCCGTCCAATTATTCGGGGATTTATTTCCACTTAAACCCAATTTTTACTTGCCTCTACCGCTTACACAGCTATGCTCTCCATAAGGTGGTGACAGTGAGTCATTCATATCGTTGACAGTCTTCGCTCGCTCCTTGGGAAGAAGCAAAAAAAAAAAGTAAGTTGATACGGCTTTAAACCCAACATAGATGCCCTGTCCTACCTTTGTCTGCCGGATCTGTCAGCTACTACCTTACCTTTCCTTCACTTGCCAGACCTTTGTACATGCCGTCTCGTCTCGCAAACCTGCTCGACACGGATGCACAGCTAAGGCACCTTCCAGGTTGTATTCAAGCCCGACAGCAATCCAATCGTTGATATTGTGTCTCTTCGCCCAGTCACTTCTCTCCCTTCATTTCTCATTTCCCAACATCCCCCTTGCTTCGCTCAGTGACTTGCACAGAGTCACCAACAAATATTCACTGTGCGCCGCCGACGCTGGTACAACAAAGTCAAGAGACTTCCTGTACAATCCGCCAAGAAAGTTAATATTACACATCTCGCCAATCCCAAACACAGCCCAGCTGATCTCCTCTCTCACGGTGATATCTAACATTCTTCTGGACATCATCAACAACTGGCTGGCCTGGAATTGTTGAGCACTTACAGCCCGTGTCCGGACCCGGAGCCACTAGTCATCCATTCGTGTCATCGTCATCCGCATCGTGGCACCGGGGATTCGGGCTGCTGTGAAAAGCTCCACTTGGTAGCGTCGCTAGGCCATAAGTCGCAGGCTAGGCTCGAACGGCGGTATTCTGATTGGCCGCCTTCCTGCTACCCCTTCAACTCGAAAAGTGCACGGCGCATCGACATCATTCTCAAAGCTTGCCCTGTTTCGGCGCAGTCGCATATAATTATTTCCATGCCTGCTGCGCTTCTCAGCACCAGGTCATTTCCAACAAAAGGTCTTTCAACTTCATCCCAGTACACCGATACCTCAGTCCACCACAACGCTCTACTTAACTCATATTGTGCGCATTGCGCAACATCGAACATCACGGCTAACCATTCATCTCCGCAAGAAGACCTCGGTCGCAAGAAGCGCCAGACACAGGCCAGCGATCTCGCAAAGCTTGTAATGAGCAACCACCTCGTCTCCTCGTCCGCCACCACATCGAGCACATCGTCACCAAACATCCTCCCCAATGCCGACAGGTCAGGTCCAGCGGTGAAGCTCCCAGACGGGCCGCTTCCACTGCCGGCGCTCCTCCCAGATGGCAACATCTCACATGCGCTGAAGGCGCTGCGAGACTTCGACGCCATCAAACGGGACCGTGTCGCCTATGACTCGCCTTATGCCCTGAGCACCGCCTCGACCGCCCCCGGCTCCCCTCGGATGTGAGTGGACACCCCAGCGTAATCCTCCGTTGTTCGAACCGGTGCTGACTTGGAACGCCCTGCAGTCCGCCCCTACGGCAGAATTCCGGCGGCACGACGCCTCGCGTTCGACCGCATGCGACGACTCTCAACATCCCGGGCATGACAAGATCTAAGGTCTCTCCTGACGGCCGGATTGCCGAGAGGGATGTGGCTGCCAAACTGGTCATCATCATGGTTGGCCTGCCCGCTCGGGGCAAATCCTACCTGACCAAGAAGATCCAACGGTACCTTTCCTGGCTGCAGCATAACAGCAGGATATTCAACGTTGGCAACCGCCGGCGCGTTGCGGCTGGAGTCGCCCACCTACCCCCACGTTCGCACCAACGGAGAAAGACCGATACCCCCGAACACGCCGCCAACGCTATGCTCAACGGTGCGACTATTCCTACCATCGAGGAGCCGCCCAAGCTTGACCTCAATGCTTCCGCAGATAGCTCAGAACCCGCCGAGCCGATCGATCAGTCGGCCAAGTTCTTCGATCCACGCAACGAGGCGGCCGCCAAGCTCCGCGAGCAGGTGGCCCTCGATACTCTAGACGAGCTGCTGGACTACCTACTGCTGCAGGGCGGTGCGGTTGGCATACTGGATGCAACCAATAGCACCGTGCACCGGCGACAGCTTCTGGTCGAACGCATCAAGGCCCGAGAACCCAAGCTAGGCATATTGTTCATTGAGAGCATATGCCATGATCAAAACGTAAGCCTGTCTGATCCCGCTATTCTGGACATTTACCTGACGACTCTGGCACCAGTTACTCGAGGCAAACATGCGTTTGAAGCTGTCAGGCCCTGACTACAAGGATAAGGACCCGGTCCAGTCTCTGGCGGATTTCAAGGAGCGGGTGAAGGCCTACGAGAGCGCCTATGAGCCGCTCGGCAAGTGGGAGGAGGACAATGACCTGCAGTACATCCAGATGATCGACGTCGGACGTAAGATTGTGCACCATCGCCTCACGGGCTTCCTCAGCGGGGGAATTGCCTCTTATCTCACCACCTTCAACTTGTCGCCGAGACAGATCTGGATAACACGTCACGGCATGAGCTTCGATAACTTGGAACTCAAGCTCGGCGGTGACTCCGAACTGACGGAGAGAGGCCACTTTTACGGCCTGGCTCTCTATCGCTTCATCACCCACAAGCGCAAGGAGTGGCTGGTCCACCAGAAGAACAAGATCGCCATGTCATCTTTCCCGCCACAGCCGGGCGATCATACCCCACCGTATCCAGAGCTTAACAAGGAACTGGACGACAAGAACTTCTGCGTATGGACGTCGATGCTTAAGCGCAGCGTCCAGACGGCCGAGTACTTTGACGCGGATGAGGACTACGACGTGAAGGCGTGGGAGATGCTGAACGAGCTGAACGCCGGCCTCTTCGAAGGCATGACGTACGAGGAGATTGCGAAGAAATACCCGGAGGAGTACGAGAAGCGGCATAGGGACAAGCTCTCTTACATCTACCCGGGAGTCGGAGGCGAGGGGTACCTCCAGGTCATCAGCCGGCTGCGGGACATGGTTCGCGAGATCGAGCGCATCACGGACCATCTGCTGATCATCGGCCACCGATCGGTGTGCCGGGTGCTGATGGCCTACTTCATGGACCTGACGAGAGATGACATTGCAGATCTCGACGTGCCTCTCGGCATGCTGTTTGCGATCGAGCCCAAGCCGTACGGCATGGAGTTCCATGCGTACAAGTACGACGAGGACAACCTCTGGTTTGAAGAGATACCCAACTACAAGCCACAACGAACGGTCGACAGGAACAACTAAGTCGCCGTGGCTATATGGTCTGTTCCTGCTGCGTTGTTTTTGTTAAGTTGCGTTTACCCACGATTGTGGGTTGTCTGATTTGCATCGGAGTCAGGGGATTGAAGGCAATGGCAACGGCGTTCTAGGTGTTTCTCTTATAGTCTTTCACGACTGAGTTGTCGACTCTCAGGGGCAGACCATGAACGGTCCGGATAGGGAGCGAGGCGTTGTTTTTGCGGTTGCGTGTTCGGCCGGCTATGAGAGAAGGGATACAACTATGTGACGACGACAGTCTTTGGGAGTCTTATGATGGCACTAGGGTTCGCCTTGACCAGGAAGAAGGTTGGGATGTGCACCACGTCGCCGGTCTTTCACTCTGTTGCTGTTAGGTTACGGTTGGCCTTCGATGGCCGACGCCGAAATGTCTTGCATTACAGTCATAGATGCTAATATAGTATCGGGGGTATTGAAGGCCAATACGGCAAACTTTGTCTCTCATGCCATTCTTGTCGTCCCTTCTTCTCAATTGCATCAGTGCCGAGTGAATGTCTGCTTGATATTGATTGACAGCAGCCTATCGCTGGCAACAGACGCCAAGACCACCTGGACTAGTTCAGTACTGGCGCTAATGCGGCGCTGACAAAGGACCCTTGACCGTGGGAGCGTGTCTGCGACATTGACGCCATGCCATTGGATCGTTAAGCCAGCAGCTTGTTTTGGCTGAGACGCAGGAGACATGAAGCTGCTTTCGGCGCTATCGACGCTGTGTTGGTAGGCACCGCTCGTGGAGGGCATATAACACAGATCTTCCCGCTTGCTCCTTAAGCACTACAAGCACCTCCTTTCCTTCCACCTCTGCGACAAGGGGCCTTTGGTTATAACATGACCTGTTGCTTCCATGCCTTCGAACTAATTCACTTCATCCAAACAACCACCACCTCACTCGTCACAACAGCAACAACTCAAAAATGTCCTCCTCCGCAACCACCACCGCCAACCCCTCCCGTCCCCGCCCCGGCCGGCAGCGGCGGCGGCGGCCCACGGAATTCACCCTGCCGGACGGCACCAAAGTCCTGGTCGCCCTGCCCTCGGACGACGCGGACAAGCTCCGCCGGAAGCACAGCCGCGGCGACCCGGCGCGCCAGACCCAGATCGAGGTCGTCGTCCACGGGTCGGAGCAGCACACGTCGCTCCTCGTACAGGCGAGGGAGCACGCCGAGCGGCGGGCGCGGGAGATGCGCGAGAGGCTGGGCGGGGAGCTGCTGGAGGAGTGGGACGGGCTGCAGGCGGAGCTGGAGGAAATGCGGAGGATGATGGAACGGGCGGTGGGTGCTGGTGGGACTGGGGGTAGGTTGAATGCGAATTTTGAGAAGTTTGGGTTCGATGCGCAGCTGAGGACTTTTGGGGATGAGTTGGATGCGAGGGAGGAGAAGGAGAGGGACAGGGGAGGGATGGTGGGTAGTGACGAGGAGACGGAGGTTGGGGAGGGGACCAGTAGTTCTGGGGGAACAGATTGGAGTGAGAGGAGGGGAGGGACGACGGTGAAGCTGTTCAGGCGGCCGGTTATCAAGCAGTATTTCCATCGGGGACTGCTGTGGAGGAGCAGCGAGCAGACGAAGGTCATGAGTTTTGAGCTGTTCTTCGACCTACTCTACGTGGGTATTATTGCGATCAACGGGGATAATGCTGCAGAGGAGGCCGATGGGAATTCTCTTTTGCGGTTCGTGGTGACGTTTGGGTGTAGCTGGAAGATCTGGAATGATGTGCAGCAGTTTGTGAGCTGGTTCGACTCGGACGATGTCGCGCATCGGGTGGAGATTGTGTTTCTTATTGCTTGTTTACTCGGGTATGTTGTCCTCTCTCCCTGGCGGTTTGAAGGGCGGTGCTGACCAAGGCGATAGGCTGACGACCAACACCCTCCAAACCTTCAACGAGCACTACGACACCTACAGTCAGCTGGTTGGCTTCTTCCTCGCGGCGCGCCTTTTCCAGGCCCTCCACGCTGCCTACATCGGCTTCATGCTACCGCTGGTGAGAGCGATGATGATCTCGCAGATCCTCCTCGTCCTCGTCGCCGCCGCCCTCTGGATAGCCAGCATCCACGTCGAGATGCCATCGCGCCTCGGTCTGACCTTCACAGCCCTAGCGATCGAGCTCTTCGGCAGCGCCATCCACGTCGGCCTCTTCCGCTACGCTAGGACCCACGCCTCGCCCTTCGCCAACCGGATCGAGAAGTTCTTCGACTTCTACCCAGCCATCAACATCGAGCACAAGGTCGAGCGCACCAACGCTTTCATATCCCTCGTCTTCGGGTACTCGGTTGTCGGAGTTCTGTTCCAGAACGCCGGCTACGGGCTCAACGCCTTTCTGGGCAAAGCAGTGCTGGGTCTGGTGCAGGCTTTCGTCTTCAACTGGCTGTACTTCGAGGTCGATGGGGCCAACATCCACGTCCACGCGATAAGACGGCACGTCAACGCCGCCTTTCTGTGGCAGAACGCGCACCTGACGTTTATCATGGGCTACATCCTCGCCTCGGCGGCGCTGAGCAAGCTGGTGGTGGCCGCCGACTGCCGGGACTCGCCGGCCGAGACGCTGACGGAGGTGTATCAGCACCGGTCCGAGGAGCATGTCCCCATCGGGTTGAGGTTCTACTACTGCACCGGGCTGGCGGTTGCGCTGCTGAGCATGGGGCTGATCTCGTTCGCTCACGAGCACAAGCTGCCGATTACGTGCCGCTTGCCCAAGTGGGTGCGGTTGGGGAACCGACTGGCGGTCTGTGTCATCCTGTTCACGCTCCCTGCTGCGCAGGAGGTCAATAGTCTGAATCTTATCGGGATCACCGTGTCTCTGAGCGTGTGGGTGTTGCTGGTCGAGCTGTGGGGCAAGTCTTGTCCGGACGAGGCTTTCTTCGGCGAGGCTAAGCAGTGCTGCTACGCGGCTAGGTGTAGCAAGCGGGACCTGGAGGATGCTATGAAGAGTAACGGGGAGGTTGATGTCATTGAGCTGGGGAAGAACGAGAAGACGGGAGGTATGGATGTCAGCTGAGGTGTATGGGCGCAAGGAGACAGGATTGATAAGGTATATCTGCAAAGAAATCTATTCCAAATATTATCCCAGATCTCATCCCAAATATTACCCCAGATCTCATCCTAGACATCGTCCCAAGGAAAGGTTCCATCTCTAGTGCCATAATCCACCCCCTAGGAACCGCCACTAGCAGCCGAAGCCATGATAGCAATCTGCGCGGCCCTCCTGCGATCGACCTCCTTCTTCAGCATCACAAGCGCAGTAGTAACAATCAGCACAACCAGCATCTCCCGCTCCGTCTTGTCCCCCTCGTCCCAAGCGCTCAGATCAACCATCAACCGGCCCCCATTCCCCGCGGTGCTCGCCGAGCTACCGGGCGTCCTCGTCTCCTCGCTGCGCACCAGCATCGCCACCGTCCGCCGGACCTCTTCCTCCTTCCCGCCCGCCACGGCGACCCTGACGATCTTCTCGAAGACGAGCACGCTGTTCGCCTTGAGGGCCTTGCGCTCGCTGCGGGAGGCGTACCGCCATTCGAAGGTGCCGAGGCGGGTGTGCTGGAGCCTCTGCGAGCGCGACAGGAGGGATGTCGACTGCACGGGGAAGGTGTCCCACGCCTCTTGCTCTTCGTCGCCCGGAGACGGCAGGAAGAGCGACACGACAGGGGGCTTGCGCGGTCCGAAGCGGTAGGTGGTCGTGCTCAGCTTTGCCTCGCCCGAGCCGGAGACGAGGTAGCTCGATCCGCTGTTCTGCGCGGGACGGATGGAGGTGTAGCGCGGTTCGGAGGATGGGGCGTCGTTTCCGCCGTCTACGGGGAAGATCGGGATGGGGACGGGCTTGGGGGGCAGGGGGAGGGAAAGCCAGGGCTTGCCGGCTGTGTGGATTTGGAGCTGGACTGTGGGGGTGAAGGTGTGAGGGGAGGTGTAAGGGGGTGGTGAGGAGAGAATAGAGCCTCCAGGGGAGGATGAACGGGCTGCCCAGGATTCCAGCTCGATTAATGCTGTGGTTGGGCCTTGGGTTGTGTAGGAGGGAGCTAGAGAGGGCGAGGTCGAGGTGCTAGTATGGTGGCGCGTAAGAAGTCTGGTGGCCATCTTGGACCTGGAGTTTAGAGCTGTGCTAGTAGTGTGTCGTTGATACTCTCTTTCTGGGATTGATGATGAGTGCGATGGACAGAGCCTTCCTGAAGACGGAAGGACAATGGTTCACACTTAAACTTCGGTTCTCTATATACTTATCTGTCTACATCGTCGGTATTGATCTGCGCCTCGCCATGCCATCGAGAGGGAGAGGAGCCGATGAATACGGTTCCTGTGGCAGTGGAAACAAGCGTGACGCCTTCATAGCCACATGGCGAACGTCGCACCACGCTCGGGACTTGAAGGTGATCTGGGGTCGCCGTGGAGTCGCAATTAAGCTTGTTCGGTCTAAAGCCAATCAGGAGTGTACGTTGAGCAGAAGTATCCACTCGATTCTATGCGAAATACGAAATGTGGGTCCAAGCCGACAGTTCAACACCGCTTCCCGTGGCTGTGTTCCCCTGGTCTGCCTTACTGCAAACCATGGACTAAAAGGCTAGGGCCGTTTGTGAAGCCGCTATGATGATGACGAGGCTGGAGTCTTACCCAAAAGAGGTAAACGAGGCCACTACATAGATGAACAGTCTTCAACGCTGGTAGTCGGGGTTGTCGGACTCTTGAAGGACAACATCTCATACGAGCACGGTAACTGGCTATCGAGGCAGTGTAGAGCAGAAAGAAAAGTGGTATCACCGACTCCGACCGTCATAACAACAGAGAGACGCTCAAATCCTCATCTTGTCTTCCCAAAGAAGCCCACATCGCGCTCGAGCTGCGCCTCCACCCACATCGGCCACTGGTTATACGCGACGTGGTCTCTGTCCACCAGCCCGTTCAGGTACTTCAGCCATCGGATGATACCGATCTCGATGTCATTGCCAGACTTGTTGGGCTCACCGCTCGCCCTCCACTCCGTCTCGGTGATAGTGGCCATGATCTGCTTGAGGGCAATCCAGTGCGAGGCGAGCAGTATGCACACCTGGTTGTCCGGGTCGATTATCTGCCGGAACTGCTCGTGGGGGAGCATCATCCACCATGCGTAGTGCTGCGACATTGACTTGTAGGCTGTAGCCAATGAGATCAGTAGAAGTTCCGTAAGCCGGCAGGAACAGTGCTGGATGGCATGTGTTGGCCTTACCTAGGAATGATGAGACTTGCAACTGCCTCGCCATATCCAAGATCCTCTCATGGTACTGCGTCTCCATCGGACTCACGCACAGAGGACCCAACCCCTCAATAGCAGCCACCGCATCTGCAGCCCAGCCATGCTCGATGAGAGGCACCTTCTCGAGGAGCGGTCGGAGCGCCTCGGTCTGCTTGTCTCCCAGGAACTGACCGAAGAGCAGATTGGCACCTTTGAGATACATCTGGATGGCGACAATGACTATGCCCCGGATAAAGGTCATATACTCGACCATACCGTCGTCGAGGAGCACCGATTGGAAGGTAAGCGCGAAGCAGGTCGCCATCAGGGCGTTGCCTTCCTCGAACGTGTCGGCCCGCGGCACGTCCGAGAGGGTCTTCTTGATGGCCTTGATGGCCTTGAGGCGGTGGTTCATTGCGAAGGCCACGAGGGTGGGGTCTTTCTGCACGCTGAGGTCGGAGGCGGCGAGGCCAAGGATGGCGTGCATTAGGTACTCGTACTGGAGTGGCTTCTGTCAGTAGGGATGTATCCAAGGCCTAAGGGAGGGGGCTACATGTGAGCCGACCTTTTCAGATAGACATGGTATCTCATGCGTCCAGATGCTCTCTGCACCAATGGGATGGTGCGGGTAACAATGAATCAAGAAGTGCTGGAAGAAACGCATATCCTGCAAGCTGAACAGGGGGATCTGGTGCTGTGGCTGGAGACGGGACGTTAGTGTCCGTTTGGATGCACCCAAGCGATGTCACGCGTACCTGATGAACAACCTGTGGCGCCGAAGGATACTCGCAGTTTAGACCTGTCTTGACACAGTGACCGCACGCTGGTCTCGTTTCTTGACACTAAGCTTATGTATGAGCCTGGAGCGAGCGAGTGAGTAAAGGACTGCAAAGGAGACCCTACCTTGATCCGTCGGCGTTTACAGTTGAAACATCCCCTTCGGCTCTTGGTATGACCCCTTCTTTCGAGCCGCTGTTTCTGACGCTGGATCTCAGATGTGCTCCTCACTAAAGCACTTGATCCAGGTCTAGTAGCCACACCCGGGCTTGCGCCGGCCCCTAGAGGTGACTGTCCCGGTGGAGTGATGCCGGGATTGTTGGTGGAGGTTGACGCCGAGCTGTCTTCTCCCATATAATCTGCGTCGTCGTCCTCCTGTAGAAACGCGCCGTAGTCGAACTCTTGCTGGTCGCCGTCTAATACCATCAACGGCATACCGAATTCCTCAGAGGTGAAATCCATGGCCTCTCCTCTTTATGTGCTGGTTTCACAGAATGTCCCTGCTATACAAAGTAGATCGATCCAACAAGATACAATATGCGGCTGGGAGATATGTACTTGATGGTTTGAGTGCAATATCACCGCCTACACGGACAGCAAACGAATTGGACCGACGTGTCGATATAACGTGAAGATACTGGATGGTTATCACGTGGCACACCGACGATCATGGCTTCGCCAAGGCTCTGTTCCTGGCTTCGTGTGGCAGTGCTGTTAGGACAAGTTCTGCCTTGACCCAGTGGGAGGTGCAACGTCGATGGTAATTGGAGAACACGTCTTGCACTGTTGTCGGTATGCGTAGCTTCTCGTAAATCGACCGCTGCGCGTTGAGACCATTCACTTTGCTAGGAGTGCCTATCGTCGCTGCCTAGGAACTAGACTATCCCAACCCGCCCTTGTCGGTGTCAGAAAACCAAGCCGCACGGGGCATTGTCGTGCCGTCGCGATGCGGCCGTGGTATTTCCAGCTCCAACACCAATGCCGTAGTTGACGGCCTGACAAGATGCATCACAGCGTCGGGCTGCTTGCAAAATGTGGTCAAATTGGGATGACCGAGTTGCTAAATTCCTCACCACTTCACTGCATCTTCGACAACCTGGAGCGCTCTCCTATCCTGGTTTCTTAAAGTCCAGATGTTACAAGAAATCGCTCATGACAAGATAACTACTTCGTAGACCTAGCACCATGCGAAGACAAGGCATGAAGCCAAAATGGTTCAACCGGAATGATTCGACTTTTCCCAGACTCGCGATATTGCGGCGGCGCATGAGGTCGTTTGTTGGTCATTCCTATCGTCTTGCCACGAGGGACCTATTACGTCACAGTGGCTTGAGCGGTTACAAGACTGCCTGCCGGAATGGAAGCATGGCGGGTGAAGGCAGCATCCTATGTCTCAGACTTTCGGCGCCACAGGAACGCTCCGAGAGCTAGTGCAGTGGCGGGGAGAGGTTCAAACACCCGAAAGCATCAAGCAAGTTCTAGACGAACGACGACCGACTACTGTGTAGGTCGGTGAAGCAACGACCTTTCACACCCTCAGCCGACAAACTTGACTTGGTTGGATCAAGTAGACTTGCCGAGACTGTCGTGCCGGTCATCCTGTGTCAACTGGCAACACAGGTGCCCTCTTCCTTCGATAGCACGCTTCGAAGCTGCGGCTGACTACAGCTGTTCGTTTTCGCAGTGCAGGATACTCGGGTGGCTACGAGCTGTGGCCTATTCGAGGGAAGTACAAGGGCCAGTCGGCGCAATGCGAGACTGGTATCGGCTAATCTTGGCTTGTTCACGAACCGTCACATCCGCCAGCGTCTGCCCGGTACGCCAACAGCTATTAGCCGAGTCCCGTAGAGTGCATGCAGATGTGCAATTTATAGACCGTCCCAAGTTGGAGGCGCCGCCCGATGGTGGTTGAGCTGCCGTTCAACAAGAGGGAAGAGACGGGAGGTGTGCTGCAGACAATATCGAAGAGATAGGCATTTGGACTGTGGACGGGTCCAAACCGGGCTTCTCGGCACTCGCCGTATGCCATAACCTCTTCCTTCCTTGGTCTGGAAGCAAAGGACATATGAGTGAGTGACTGATGACAGTACTGCCGCCGGAACGGGAGCCGCCAGTGCCAAGCTTAGTTGGCTTCGGGGACAATCAGATCTTGCTCCCCATCGTGACCAAACAAGTGAGAAACGAAACATTCTTCGCATACATCGGCGCCTGATGTTGCGTGTAAAGCGCCACCACAGTGAATAAGCTTCTGCAGGGGTAAAACGTGCGAGAATAAAGGGTTTCAAGATCTGCTGTCACTTGGGGTTGGGGAGTTCTGGAACAGATGTGCACCGCTAACATCTTAACAGCTGCCCGATTGCAGATCCGCCGGCCATAGCCGCCGCATTCAGCTCCCTGTGAAAGCCACTAACATTAGGGGAGAAGGTTTCTGTAAAAGGGAGCACAGTTGCTAGCGGAGAACCCCCACTCCACGCCCACTCATTCTCCCCGCCTTGCCTTGCACAGTGCTCTGACGGTCTGGCCACTTCTACGTTAGCGCTAGGCAAGGGACATGAGTGACAACGGCCGGGGCATTTCAACACAGAAGGCTCGAATCGGACCAGCTGTCGAAGCAACGCCGCTGTTGTTGAAGTACTTCCCATCGTTAGGGCAGTCGACGAAAGCGAAAGAGGACGCGGACCCAGCTGGTTGAGAGAGTCAGAGACGAGTCGACCTAACGCCACGCAGATAAGAGGCGTCGGTTAGCGTGTTTGAAGTTGGACCCGCGCGCCTTTTCTCGCTCGCTCCTTTCCCCAATTGCGGATTTTATGAACAAATGGTTTCCACCACCAGTCCAGACCCTCCGGACCCAAACATCGTGGTGGCTGGGTCCGAACCCCGGACGCTGCTTGCAGCTCGGACCAACAGTGTTGACAAGCTGCCAATTCGACCAGTTCACCTACAATACCTTACCGCTGGATGAGCGGGGCAGGCGTTACTAGTAGATTGTGATTGTACGAGTACCTTACCACAGTATACACATGTGAAGCATTGTGCAAAATATCGAGCCAAGAACAACAACTGCCCTGCAGCCCGAGATTCATACCAGCGGACACTGTCACGATCATTTTTGGTCAGACGGGGCCAGTGCCGAAGTGGTTGCATTTGCACACCTCTAGAGGGGGGGCGGATCCGGGCAAACAGCCGCTGTTTCTCCTTGCTGTCAAGTAACAAGTTGGCAGCTCTCCCCATGTGAAGACGCCCAATCGTTCCCTGCAGGACCAAACTCTGTTCACCTGGACGGGCCAGACGGGACAATACCTGCATTTGGCGCGTCCGTTCTTATTGGATAAGCAGAGCCAAGCAAGCGGCCAAGTCAGTCAGCAGTGAGCAAGCTGCACCTCTGCAAAAAATAAAATAAAAGCAGGCCCCCAAATTGTCTGACATTGCACAGTCGAGAGCGGCAATTGTTGTTGGACTGTGCCTCGTTCGATCATATATGGTTGCTTCCAGTGCGATGGCATGGATGGATAGTACCTTGCACCGTGCACGTCGTCTTCGTACATGGCCCGAAAAAACTGTGATAGAGTTTGAGGCCCAGGGATCTTGCCTTGAGCGATTCGCGTCGAATGGTCTGGCCTACAATTCAAACCATAACCACCTCATGGCCGAAATTTTGTGACGTGGCTCTGGTTGTTGGCGTTTGCTTGTCACTTGTCAGTGCTCGTCCTGGGGTTTTGTGGCCGCAAGGGGTTAAGCAGCATTCGTCCAATGAGAACTGTGCCCCCACCGCTCCCTAGACCCCTGCAAGTTGGTTGGTGGTCGCGCCCTTCTTTCCCCTGACGCTCGATACTCGATTCAGGTACAGACCCACCTTTGGCTCCACATCAACAAGAACCCGCTCCGTCGCTCTCCTGCTCTCGCACAATCGATCTTGGATTTCCACTTCCCCCTTCGGGCCGCAAGCAACAAACAACCCAGGAGTTCCCACCCGCCCTAGTCACTCCCTTTAAGTTCCGCCCGCCTCCCTCCCTTCGACGTTTCCGTCCTTCTCCTTCTCCAGCTGTTGCACCACCAGCCTTCATTTCAAGCAGTTCGTCTGCTCTTCCTCTCCTTATTTATCACGTCGGCCAGCATCGACTTGTCATCCTCCTGCTCATCACGAGTCACTTGTTTTTCACTGCTCTTCCAGCCAACTCAAATCAAAACCGCGCATCACTCCCTCTGCGTCTTTGACAGACAGCGAAAAACAATCCTTCCTTCGCACACATTTGAAGGGCTTTGATATCTGAAACGAATCCCCCTTTCACAATCGTTGAACCATCCTGCTGGTCTGCTGGCGACGTCGAAACCGAAACAACAACAACATCATTGACAGCATTCAAATAACAACATCAATAACGCGACACGTAGCGTTTCCCCGGACATCATTCCCAACAGCAATCTCTAGAACAGAGCATCTTCAACGAATAACTAGCAACAATGTATGCTAAGAACCTCGTCCTCCTGGCCGCTGCCGGTCTCGTTAGCGACGTGCTGGCCGTCAACGTCCACCGTCATGGCCACGCCAAGGTGCACCAGAAGAAGGACCTGGTGATCGAGACCGAGGTCGCGACCGTCACAGAGTGGGTTACTGTCACGTACGACCCCAACGCGCCCGCTAGCACCCCGGGCGCCAAGTTCGCGGCCGCCACCCATTCCAAGGACTACACCCTCACTCGCCAGTACTCGCCGCAAGCCTCATCCGTGGCTATCATTGCCCCCTCGGTTGATCCTACCCCGAGCTCTTCGAGCATTGTCGAGCTGCCCACGACTCTGGCCACCCAGATCAAGGCCGCCGAGGTCGAGAAGGCCCCTACCTCTGTTGATACCCCAGTTGCCGCTCCTACCACTGAGGCTCCCGCGGCTCCCGCGCCCACTACTGCTCAGGCTGCTACCTCTGCTGCCTCTTCCTCGCCCGCGGTTAGTGCTCCGGCCTCGTCGAGCGGCAAGAAGCGCATGCTCGCCTACAACGACCCCAACCTTCTCTCCGGCTTCCTTGGTGACAACTCGCGCGTCGGCGTCAAGTACAACTGGGGCCAGGTTGACGACTCGACGTCCCAGGCAAACATTCCCTTCGCTCCCATGCTGTGGTCTCCTACCCACGCTGGTAGCTGGGATGAGAATGTCAACAAGGCTATCGCCAATGGCGCCGCCGCCCTCCTGTCCTTCAATGAGTGCGACAACGCTGGCCAGGCGAACATGGACCCCGTCAGTGCCGCCGAGGCGCACATCAAGTACATGAACCCGTACGCAGGGAAGGGCGTCCCCATCAGCACCCCTGCCATCACCAACAGCAACAACGCCGGCGAGGGCATCGATTGGCTCAAGCAGTTCATCAAGGCCTGCGACGGCCGCTGCCACTTCGACTTCGCCGCCTGCCACTGGTACAACAACAACAATGACCTGCTCGACCACCTGAAGAAGGTCCACGAGGCCGCCGGCGGGTTGCCCGTCTGGCTCACCGAGTTCGCCCCCATCGGCAGCCTCGACGCAAAGTCATTCATGGCCGAGGTTACTCACGAGCTCGACACCAACTCCGAGTACGACTTCGTCCAGCACTACGCCTGGTTCTTCGTCGCCGACGGCCACTTGACCGACGGAGGCAAGCCCAACGAGCTCGGCAACGCGTTCGCTTACTCTTCGTAATGCGAGCATGTGTGGGTTCGGCGTTTTTGCATTCTTACCAGTCGTTTGTAAGGGCAATCTTTAGGGGGAACGGCACAAAAGGGAAATGGGCGCTCATATTCCCACACGGCATTGGAACGGAATTCACTTCACTTGTACATATTTGAAGTTCATCTTTTGACGGTTGATCATGGTGGATTGGTTTGTTCTTCTTCTTTCTGAGCACACAACATAGGGAATTGTTGCGACACAGCTCATCTGGGTGTCTTCGCCCGGTTTGTCTCTTGGAGGCATTTGTACTTGTTTTGAGGCCAGGGTATAGAAAGGAAAACCGGACGTCGGGAATCCTTCCGTATAGACTCATGATCTACGACCGCAGACACGGGAAATGAACGACGCTTCTGCCCTGACTTGATGGAACATATCTTGAGGTTATGCTGATGACGCGTGAAAATGGGCCTCGTGTTTGCGAGTCTCTTGGGATCTTGGCTTCATCTCTGGGGAGATTGCACATGACCATCTCATCACTATTTGACATTCCAGAGTCCACGCAGGTAGGAAGAATCCGCATTCAAGCCAAGATGATTTCCCCGCTTCCATTGGAACATCATTTTATGCATACATCTCAGGTAGTCTGATCTACCGGTACGCCAAGTCGCCATTTCAATGATCTCTCCTTCATCATGTACATACCAGGCGTTCCTTCTACCTACACGACAAGCCCCTCCTCAAGCGCCTCGTCCCTCTCCAACCGCTCGAGACCGGTACACACGGCCCCGTACACCCGCAGCGGCACCGCCACCTCGAAGCTCTCGCAGACCACATTCTCCGCCGCCACGAGCACCAGCCCGCCGCGCCCGTCCCGCGATATCTCCTCCAGCAGCGGGTGCGGCGGCTGCTCGTCTCTCCGTGTCGGCTGGTGGTGGTGGTGGTGGTGGTGGTGCTGATGCGGGAGTAGCTGCTTCCTGCCGTGGCTGACATCCTCCGTCTCGTCCTGCTCTTGTTCCTCCTCGTCCTCTCCTTCTTCTTCTTCTTCTATGACGTCCCCTGCCGCTCCGGGGTGGGGACCGTGCTCGTCTTGCGCCGGGATGACGAACTCGAGCCTGACCTTCCACTCGAGCGCGATCCCGCTCGTGACGAACTCGGGCGTCGCCGTGACGGGGATGGTAGGCGTGAACACGGTCCGGCGGGCGTACATGGTCGACTCGGAGGACGCGACGTAGACCTTCCTCGTCACGCGGTGCACGCTCGCCTCCGACCGGAGCGCCAGGCTGGGGTCGACGACGCGCTCCGCCGTCTCGAGCGCCGCGTGGACGGCGAGGCAGAGGACCTCGGCGCCGGCGAAGTCGATCGCTAGCGTGACGCTCTCGCCGAGGCGGTAGGCCGGGCGGGCCAGGGTCACGACGCCGACGCGGCGGCCGTTGCGGGCTATCTCGAAGCGGTTGGAGGAGGACTGTTGCGTGCCGATGTTGGAGCGTAGGATGGCGTGGTCGATGGCTTCCTTTGCCGTCGTAGGCGGAGTAGGTTGATGCTCGGCGCGAGGAGGGGACGGCGGTGGGTGAGAGGAGACCTGGGCCGGAGTCGTTTGTGCGGCGGGACAGTAGCTCGTCGGCGTAGGATAGGAACGAGTTGATCGTCGAAGTGGGCGCGTCAAGGAGCCGATTCTTGTGGCTGCTGTCGTTTTGGTTGTGGGGCTTGCTGACGCAGTGCACGCGCGCTTGGTCACGGAGGATGATGTAAGGGGACATCAGGTCGTGGCCTAGGATCTCGCCGTGGTCGTTGACGCTGCCGAGGACGCGGAAGGGGATCTCGACCGAGGTCACTTGCTGCTCCTTTGCGCCGCCTGGCCGTTGCGTGCCGATTACCAGGCTGTAGGAGATCTTCATCAGCTTGCCGCGGTGAGTGGGCGGCAGCCCCTTTGGCAGGGTGAAGGCATATTCGTAGGTCTTGCTCTCTCCTGGAGCGAGTTTGACGTCCACGAATAAGACCGACTGTGGGGTAGACAGGAGAGGTATAGCCTTAGAACTCGCTATGCCTCGCATGTCCTTGATGGTGCTGAGCTCGCCGCCGCCTAGAAGCTCGCCGATGGAGCTGGTCAGGCTTCCCCATCCGAAGCCTCGCAACAGGCCGCTGTCTCGTTTCGAAGACTCCACGCCGATGACTCCACCTCCCTGTCCGCCAACGACCGCTTTTCGCTTGACCTGCTCGAATGGGCCGGTGTTCACAAGCGATCCGTCCAACGTAAAAGACCCCTGGATCTGCGCATAGCCCATCATCAAAGCCTCGGGGAGCCGTGCAGAGGTTGATATGGAGAGGTTAGACGGTCGTCGAAGATGTTGCGGCCGTCCATTGTTGCGTATGGGTTGCTGCGTCACATATTCCGAGGCTAGCGTCTCGGTCGAGTTGTTGCTTATGGAGTAGAACTCGCCACTACTCCTCGGTGTACCGGCAATACTGGTTGTGGAGAGAATACGCGCTGCTGGTGCTGCTGCATGTTCAGTGATAGTAGGAACAGCGTCCTTTCCCCTGGTAGGTGGGAAGCCAATCTCGCCAAGAGCAGACCTCGGGCTTGTTATGCTGTCGTGATTCAACTGAGGCTGTTCGGCGTTGGTGTCTGACCCTGGGGGCTGTATCATCGGAAACCTGAACTCTGCTAATCTGTCCGATCCTGGGCCCGACCGCGGAGATACGGCGGGTGCTCCAGCACCAGGGGTACTCGGAACGGTCGAAGCTCCCGAAGAGCGCCCACTTGATATGCTTCTGTCTGGCGGGTAGGAAGAGTTGAAGAGCGGAGATGGCTGAGACGTGAAGGGACGGTGTATGTACGAAGCTAGGGGGGTTATGTCAGCAAGCTGTCGTATCGCAGACATGGAGGGACGAAATGGTGCTACTGACCGGACCGTGGCCCATTTGCGCTGTTCCCGCCGCGCGGGACTATTTGTAGACTCGAGGCTCGGGCATGTCCCCGCGCGGGCCGCTGTGGTTTCCCGGAACTGGCATTGTGTTGATGCTCGTTCCCCAGCGCCGCAGCTCCCATCGACACAATAGACAAGGACCGCTTATGGCTGTGACCGTTTCCGCGACCGCCTGGGTTCCCGCTGGTATTCAGGCTGCCGTTCCCATTGGCATTTCCTGAGCCAGTCCCCGTAGCTTGTCCGTTCCTCGGCCGGCTATCCTGGGGCGTCTGCGGAGACCATGGCACGGATCCGGCTCGAGATCGCGAGGTAGCGGCGGCGGAAGGCACGCTCAATGAGAGGGTTGTTCGATGTCCTCTGCCGGCTTGTGGTGGCGCCAAGGCAGATGGTGATCTGGAAGGGTGCTGGGCGCCGTTAGGGGACGTCTGACGCTGTTCAGCGCCGGCAATGGGTGGGTTTCGCGAGTGGTGTGGAGGTAGCCTCGACGAGGAAGAGTTCCCAGGGGAACCGGCAAGCCTGGCTACATTCTTGAAGGTTATGGTGCACTTGACTTCCTCGCCGGCAAAGACGGTCTGGTCATGCCAGCGGACGAAGACGCGGATGTTGCCATGACCGTCGGGAGACATGGTTGGGCTCCGTCAGCCGGATCAGATGGCGGCGGCCCGAACATTCACTCATTCGAGCGCCAGCAGCATGACCGGTGAAGGCGCACTGAATTGGTTCGGACCGGTCCGGGGCGAAAGGCGAGTTCGAGATCTTTGGCGAACAAAGACGGAATGAATGGCAGTGGCAGTGAATGACAGTGCAGTGGCCCAGGTACCAGCCATCGGAAGAAGCGACATGCAGGGATCCTCGGTTACGTAAGGCACTACCCCAGTCTAGAGTGGACCGCATTCTATGGAGGGCCGAGCGGTGTCTCACGGAACAAGGTGAGGAATCCTGAATGCCTTCAAGATTGACATAGATTGCTAATCGGAGCCAAAGTCTCTCGGCTCCGGAGCCTTGCGAGCCATATTCCCGGGTGCTGAGCGCAAACGTGGACAAGCACCATTATGCCATTTTCGAGTTCAGATACCGATCCCGGGGTGAGTGGAATAGCTGTCTTACATCCACGCTGGGAGTACGACTACTAACACAGGTTAGATGAGCTCGTCAGCGAGATGATCATACCCCGATCGCCCAGCCCCGCCGTTTCTGCTGAGGTTGAGGCTCTCGGCGACGAAGAGCTTCGCCGACTGGCAAGTGAGAGGCTCGCTAAGTTAAAAGTGAGCTATTGCACTCGATGAGCCTTCTCTGTCTTGGCATTCACTAAGCTCGTGCCCTAAGTCTAGTCCAAGCGAACTCTTGCCATGGACGACGACCACCCAGTCGTCAAGCGCGAGCTCGGCAAAGCATCCGAGCGGCCCCAGGATCGGCCTCGTAAGAAGCAGCGCAGGGACGAGGAGAGGGAGACTATCGATTTTCTGGGCGATTCGGACTAGATTGGAGCTGTGAATGTGACTTATGCTTGCCCTCCGCGTCTCGTATGAGGTACAGTTATGAGTCTGCACGGAGGGTCCATGCCTTTGTGTCTGGAGATACGTTCGGTCTAACATGAGCTGCATTGCGCGGCTGCTTCTTTTCTTTGCTTTGCATGGACGGCTATCAGAAATATCAGCTGTTGACTCGTGTAATAGGAATGAACGGAGCGGCCCCGGATGGCTTCCTTGCGTGTGGGAACAGACTTCAATTTAGGGCGTTGATTAAGCAGCATGTCGGTAGTCATCAATCCATGGTAGTTCAAGGCCAACATCAGTCAGGACAGCATAAGGCTCGACAGCTTCAGGGAAAGATGGCACTGCGCTGAGGTGTTCTAGACTTGGGATTCCCAAGCTTGTCAATGTGAGTTCAGGGAAGAAGCCATCCGATTCCACTGGCAGCTGCCTCAGGTCAACTTAATTACAAGGCACATAGTAGTACCTACCTTGCAAGTAACAAGGTAATCTAGCGAATTGCTCTTGCTCTTCTGGTCTAAAACGAGGACCAAAACCTCTGGGCCTCCGCTGCCGTACCGCTACGTGAGTTGCCTTTCGTTTCCCTCGCACTTCACTTCGTTTCCTCTCAGCTCTTGGACCATCCTTAGTCTTCTCCAAGTCCCAACCATCCCTGCATCGTGCCGCATCCTGCGCCGAGTTTTCTGAGAGCGGCGTCTGCTACGGACTGCGCACCATGGCCATCATCGAGGATCTCGGTCTATCTGTGACCATCGAGGTCAATGGCACGCCTCTCGAGGAGTACAACGATGCTAAGCCATCCGAGGATAGTACCGTTGACCAAACGGTTACCAAGGTCTGCAGCAAGTATGTGGAGGCAAAGGACGGCGCTGAGTACGTTGTACACTGCAAGGCTATGCCTAATAATACCTGGATTTCGAGCTCCGCGCCCAAAGACCACATTTTTGTCTTTGACGTTTATGTCGATGGGAAGCTCCAACGGAGCAAGGTCTTGATCTGGAAGAGGCAGACTGATCATGGCGGCGTGTCCGCTGATGGCGCGGCCGAGTACCATGGCCCTCGAAAACTAATCCGAAGGTTCAGCTTCAGTACTATCCAGACGGGTAAGTGGCCATCTCTATGCAAAGCACCATATTCTGGGTGTGTTTATGGTGGTTAATAACAACTCCCAGTCGAGACCGCCGATGTCGGGGTTGTCGAAACAGACTCTGGGCGAGCAAGCACCTTGGGTGTGATTCGAGTTGAAGTTGCTCGAAGCATCCGTAAAGGGAGCAAGAACGCACAGGATCAATCTGTTGAGGATACAAACTTGACTGTGGCTGAAGAAGCTCTCAAAGGGCAGGCTATCTCTCATGGCACGGCGTAAGCAATGTTCTGCGGACAGTGCACGAGGAAGGATTGGCTGACTTCCCGCGCAGCTTGTCTCCTGCTACCGTTGTCAGGGGGCCAACCCGAAGCAAATCATACCGGCGTACAGTGTCAAAACGAGTGACAAAGCATCTGGACGCCGTCTTCATCTTCAAGTACCGTTCTAAAGGTGAGAACCATAGATACCGCCATGCCAGTGATGGCAACGGCTAATATCAGTCAGATGCTCTTCGGAGCGAGATGGTCATTCCCCGGACTCCCAGCCCCGATGTTGCCGACGACAGGCTCAGAGGTCTTACTCTGGACCATATCATGCAACTGGCACGGGAAAGGCTTGCTGAAGTCAAGGTGAGTTTCTGCAAGATCCCCCGATTCAACTTAGGAGGGCTGCTAATAATCGTCTAGAGGGAGGAGACCGTCAAGACCGAGGCACGGCCTGTCAAGCGAGAAAACGGTGAAGTGGACATGGGAGACTTGCAGCGAAAGCGGGTGAAGCGAGAGACCATTGATCTCACAGATGATTAGGTTGGTGGATGTGAGCGACAAGATCTGCCCTGAGACGATTCACGACATGGGCGTGAAGAGGGAAATATAGCGGCGTCCTCATCCTTCCCGGTCTGGATGTAATTTATCACTGCCTTCAGGGAATGACTTTAGTAGACATGCCCTTGCGTTGAGTTTGCAATAGTTTTGGGGATAGTTTTCATTTGGAGAAAACTCCCACAGTCCAAAGAGAGCACCGTGTCATGGGATATCACGATCCTACATCGTAGACGCGACTGCGGACAGAGGAGAGTGTGGGGGTCCCTCAGGCCATTGTTAACCACTTTCCAACGGCTTGGCAGCGCTGAAGGTTCTTGTATGCAGATGGAACTTCCGACGACATTCCGTCACGCTGCTTCCATCATGGCAGATTAATTGGAAGAGCAGGTTGTTAAATGCTAGATGTATAGGAGGTTTGGTTCCCCAAAGACGTGAAACTTGGAGAGAGATTCTCGTGACAATCCATCCACAGCACATCAACTGGTGAAATGAGTATTGTGCTGGATAAGCTTGGTCGCACCAAGCAATCACTTTTTCACCAAGCACTGCCCTGGCTGCCTGGTTGCAGTCATCCCAAATCTCATTAAACGACCCGGCGAGGCGCATCACGCGTCGCGCCTCTTGACCTCCGTTTGCACCTTTCACACTCTTTTTTTTGCCGTGGCCGACTTGCATCAATCTGTGTCCACTGCGTCCTTCTGTCACTTTCCACAGCATGTTTCCTGGATCTGCCATTATCTTCTAGACCAGACGTGCGCCGGAGCAATCGCCACACTTTCCCAAACGGCCCGTTCTTCCGCGCAAGATGGCCATCATCGAAAGCCTAGGCCTAGCCGTCAGCGTCGTGATTGACGGCACGCCCGTCGCGGAGTACGACGACCCCGAGGTGGGACAGCGGCAGGAGCTCGAGTTCGGGAGCGCCAAGGCCGTCACCAAGTATATCGAGTCGCGCGACGATACCGAATACGCCATCCGGGTTGAAGCCCTACCGACGCACCGATGGCTTCCCTCCAACAGGGACCATCTCCTGACTATGTACATCTACATAGACGGCAAGTACCAGCGTTCAAAAGCCATTGAGGCAACCAGCTGGGGCCCGGACGGCGTTGTCTCCAAGACTATCACCGGGGTGCTGACACGGACCTCGGGATCCCACGGCACCTTGGCCAACTTCAGGTTTCAGTGCTGTCAACCGAAGTAAGTTACATGGTACTCGGACGTGGGGAGGTTTTGCGGTTCTCTGACTGGGACCTGCCAGTTGACGACGCGAACGCCCGCACGGTCAAGGAAGACCTGAAGCGAGCAAAGGAGTTGGGCCTGATCCGTATCAAGGTGATGCGTGGTATCAACTTGCACGAAAGGATTCCTCCAAGTGCTGCTCGTGCCGGCCTGGAGAACCTCGATCTCTCTATCGCCGAGAAGGCCCTCAAAGGCCGCGCCGTCTCGCATGGCACGACGTACTCGCCCGGCACGACGTACTCGCCCGGCATCAGAACCAAAATATTGGGCAAAATGACGGTCGATCATTTGGACACGCAAAAGCGACCGTATGCCGTTTTCGATTTCCATTACCGTTCCAGAGGTGAGTTGTGGACGTGACACTACACACTGAGACCCCGAGTACGTAATGAACTATTGCTGATGATGGATGCCTGAAACAGACGCGCTCCGCACCGAGTTGATTATTCCTCGCACGCCTAGCCCCAGTCCCGTGCCATCTCCGAGCGGCCTCGAGGACATCGAGGATCTCAGTCCGGAGGATCTTCGGCGGCTCGCGAGAGAGAGACTTGCCGAGATCAAGGTGAGGGGGAGAATCCCACAACGCATCCTCGACATGAGCAACTCGCTGACCTATCCGTGTATACAGAACGAGCGCAGAGTCAAACGCGAGGTGCCGGGCGTCAAGCGAGAATTTGGCGAGGCTTTTGTCCGCACGCCAGGTCGGGACCGAAACGTGCGGCCCAAGAGAGGGCAAGCAGACGTCAAACCCGGCGTCAAGCGCGAGGGCGGCCGCGATCTCGAGCCCGTGATCATTGATCTGTCGGACGACTAAGTCACAGCTGCGACAGCGGATATACCTTCGAAGGGTACAATAACGTGGCCGTTTGCTTTGCTTTTGATATACCCTTAGTGCGTTGTGTTAACGCACGGAGAGAACACAGCTCTCGGTATACCTCTCTGACGGTATGACCAAGATGTGGTGGATGATGCTCTTTCGTCCTGGCTTTCGCGGTCAGGAAGGTCTGTTCAATATGCTGGATCTATGGGATAGCTAAGCGGGCCGGCGTTTAAAGGCCGGTGGTGTTCGCAGATACAGGCGTTTTATTAGTGAAGCGAAACCCCGATTTGGGCTCGAGGATCTTGTCGGTTGTAGCCCGCTTCTTCGCATCGCAACCGATGCTGCAATGGGCACTGAATTATCATTACGCAAGTGAGTCCCGGTGATCTTGGTGATGAATACTCATCATGGGCCGTCAGATCCTGGAACCACGTTCAGCTAAAGAGGCGATGAGGAAGATTAACTCTAACGTCAACGTGAACCCCTTGCTTGCGACTATAAAGCATGACATCCATCTCCCACAGCATGTGCCTCGCTGAAGAGCATAACCGAAAACAATTGTAACCCTCCTCTCTCACCACAGACATGACATGGCCGACAACGTAAGACGATAAAAGACAAAACTTCTGAGTTGTCATGGAAACAAGCAGCGGAGCCCCGGCTTTTGCAATGCTCGTTCGTCTGTATCCGGGCGGCAAAAGCACCGCCAACAATAACTTGATCAGACGATAGTTTCGTCTTGTGGCCCGGTCTAATCTTCGCTCAGGTCGACCGTCTCAGGAGCCTTGCGCCGGCGCAGAACCTTGATGGGGCGTGGTGAACCGTCGCCATCTCCGCCAGTGAGGTCGTATACCTCGTCGAAGTCTCGCTTGATCACGGGCTTCTTCTCCTTCTGAGTATAATGTCAGCAAATGGGCTGTACAAGTATATGCCACGGTGGTGCGGTCGAGTACCTTTATCTCCGCAAGCCTCTCCTCTGCGAGCCGGTTGATCTCCTCCTGGCTGAGGCCGGCGATACCCTTGGGTGCGGGCTCGGGACTGGGTGTTCTGGGGATGACCATCTCGTTACGCAGAGCGTCTGCTGGTGATCAGTATTTTCTTTGTCTGCCGTCAAGAGATTGGCGACTCACCCTTGGACCGATACTTGAATAGGAAGATGGCATACGGTTGTCCACCTAGCTTTTCATTTTTATGCCATTTCTGGGCAGGAAGTTTGACGGGCGGAGAGAACCTGGCGGTTTGTTAACGGTGCCTCTTCCCACGTGAGAACATACATTGCTTACGCTGTTCCGTGGGAGATGGAGCGGCCCTTGAGCGCCTTCTCCGCGACAGAGAACTTGGATAGGCCACCATTCTCGGTTGGCGCTTGGGATGATCCTGCATCTAGGCAACGCCACACCTCGACGCGGATGACACCCAAGCTGGCTGCTGCTTTCATGTCTTCCTTGATCGCATCTCGGTCCATCACATCCACTATGCCGTACTTAACAAAACGCGAACCACGTCATTCATGAAGGAGGGATTGTCCACTCACCAGTTGTCACGCTGTTGAACTTGAAATTGGTCAAGATCTCGTCTGCAGCCCCGTGGGGTCTGGTTATGGGTCCCGCAAGAAGCCCAACAACCTGGCGGGACTGATGACCCTTCGCGTACGGCGTGGCGCATTGCCATTTGCCGTCAGTGTAGGCATGGAAGCTAACACGCCTCTTGCTCTCACCTGAAAGCCAAGTGTGTTGCGGCAGGACCTGGCAGGCAATATGGTATTCAGTATTGTCCTTGGATTCGATGTATCTGCTGACAATCCTGGAGTTCGGATACTTAGTGTCAGGAGTGACGTCTAGGTCGTCATACTCGACCAGAGCCTCGCCGTTCACGTGGACAGAAACGGATAGGCCAAGATCCTCGATGACGGTCATGTTCACACGTTGCGAGGACGAGATGACCTGGGGTTCTCGTGACGAGGTAGATGATCGCCAACAAAGAGCTGATGCGGAGATGGGAACAGGAGACAATCCGGAGCGATGGGAGACACGGGGCAACCTGGAACGCAAGGACGATTGTAGTTTTTGTTACGCAGAGGATGTGATTGGAAGTGAGAAGCTTGTTTAAGGGAGCGTAAAGGCAGCTTATCGAGGAGTTGTGACTTGACAAGTGACTTGAAGTTACAGGCGCAGGTAATGAGCAGATGCGGCAAGGAAGGCACGGTACACGGAAGGAAGATAATGAGGTTAGAGTGTTCCAGGGGAACGGACAGATGGTCAGGCCTTGTTGAGAAAAATGATGGGGTTGCCTTCAGTCAAGGTCAATTCAGCTACAGGCCTAAGATGCAGCAGCTCGTCCGAAGTGATGCTGTTGGCCTATGTTGCCGACCCGTTACTCTCACCACCTTAGCATTATGCTTTACGCAAAATGCTCGCACGACAAGATACTATGTGATATCGAGTCTAACATACAGCCTAGTTGCTGAGGTCTCGACAAAACGATCGATCTTCTTGGGCTATCTGCGACTTTGTTCAATGCAAGTGCCGCCGCGGCCGTGGCTTTCGTGATTGACGCAGGCTGAGGACCGCAAATGCAACTACACACTAGTTCGGCTCCAAGGATGCCCGAGTACGCAAGCCAATCAAATTCTTTGTTAGTGTCTCTCGCATTAAGCAGATAGCAGTACAAGGTCTACGTCCCTACCGTAACCCTGACCCAGATTCCCCTGAACGCCAAAAGCCATGCATACTGTCCTATGTCCATCCCGTTCCCTGATTTCCCCAAACCGCCCCTCACACCGCCCGCCCGTCCAGTCTCCGACCCTTAGGCACCTCGACAGGCTTCGAATCCGGCGCTTTTCCCTTGTCCTTGTCTCCATCACCCTCCTTCTTCACGCCGCCCCGCAGCGTCTGTCCCTGGCCAGCGAAATGCGGCTGCTTCGCAGCTGCTAGCTCAGCCTCCTTGTCCGCCGCCGTCTTGACAGGCTTAATCTCATACCCAAAGAACAGCCTATTCGGTCCCAACCGCAGCGGCATCGGTCCATTCCTACGCCTCGGAGTGGCAGCCGCCGTCGTCTCCGCCGGCACGGGCGTGGCAGGTTTGTTCGCCGGCGTGGCCGTCTTGCTGCCCTTCTTCGACGGCGCCAGCCGGTTCCCCTCGCCAAAGAAGTGTCCCGCCGCGGCGGCCGCGTTCACCGCTCCCGGCGCGATGGCGTCATAGTTGATGGCCTGCGCCATCGTGCCCTGGCTGTGCAGGAGCCCGCCGGCGGGCAGCCCGCCTCCCCGCACGCTGCGCGGGGTGGACGTGCCGCTGCCCGCCCTCGAGCTCGGCTTCTGGACCGAGGGCTCGACGTAGCCCACCGGCGGGGCAAAGTCGACGCTGACGTCCGTCTCGATCATGCTGACGCCCATCTTCGGGGTCTCGGGCTTCACGTCCAGCACGGCCATCTCGTATATCTCGCCGTTGTACTCGAAGGCGAAGACGTCGCCTTTCGTGACGGCGGCGAAGTTGCGGAAGGCGTTCTCGAGGACGGCCCGGGGGTCGCTAACGTCGAGGAACTTGACGGATTGGGGTTGGAGTTTGACGAGCTTGGCCAGTTCGAGGGAGGTGGTTTTGATCTGGATCATGTCGCCTACATCGAGATTGAGGGTTTGCATCATCTGGTCCATGTTAGCTCGTGCCGGGCACCGATGATCGCCAAGGGAGGAGAACTGTACCCATTGTGGAATATATGCCCTGCCCTCCTCAGCAACGAACTCCAGGACGCCGGCATGTGTGTGCTTCTGCTGCGCTCCGTTTATGAGCTCGAGCATGATAGGCCACTGCACATGCAGCTTGGAGACCTTGTCGAGGGCCGAGGGCGGGAGAAGGATCTTCGAGCCGTAGTTGAGCTCCGGCCGCTCGGGGCCGGCGGACATGACCATGGGGTAGCATCGGTAGTACTCGTCGAATCGCTGCACGACTGGGCGCCGCCCGCGCGCCATCTGGTAAAGGTGCTCTGGGTTGCTGGGGTCGAAACCGCCTCCCCTTCCGAATCCGTACTGTCTTTGTGTTAGAGGACAAGCCGCACTGAGATACGGGAACAGCTCACCATTTTGGCTGCGGCGGTGGGGTGAAATCAGTAGAGGCAGAGCGTGCTTTTGCGTCGATGACTTGCTTCTTGATAGTTGCAGAAGGAAGTTTTGTGCCGTAGCTTGAGGCGCGTTGATTTAGAGTTTGGGTTGAGCTTCCGAAAGTCACCTCAGTTGAGGCAGCTGCAATGACGACAGCCTTAACAGGGCGATACGATACGTATCAACTTTAACGCTAACGCGGAGGCGGGAGCTTTGGTGGGGTTTACCTTTAGCTCCGTTGATGCCGAGCTGTTAGTGCCTCCCGAACTTTAGTTTCACCTGCACAGTGCGTCATCCGCTTTTCCAACTTCGAGCATCAGCGAGCACATCCTCTTTGCTTTGCTGAAATTACACTATAACAAGAACCAAAGATGACATCCCGATACTCAGCAGCGCGTCCCAAGCGCGCAAGCGAAGCCTTTGCCCGTGCCCACCACGGTGAAGACGGTGAAGGGAGCAGCGCAAACAAGAAAGTCAAATTCGACGTCCGAAACCCGTCCGCCCTTGCGCCGGTGGGTGATGACGACGTAGACGAAGCGGACGAACAGATATTAGCAGCAGATGTCATCGGCGGCAATACTGGAGCTACGAAGCGCGGCGCCGTGAATGTCGACGGCTACGACTCGGACTCGGACCAGGATAATTTTGAAGAGAGGGCCGAGGCCAGGGGGAAGAAGAAGAAGGGAAGGGGAAGGGCAGGGCAGGACGTTGATCTTGCTGCGGCGCTGGATAATTACAATGCTCATGATGACGCGACAGGAGGCGCAGCGCATAACGACGCGGAGGACGACGATGACGAGGAGGTGGACATGTTCGGCGCAGCGGAGGACGATGGCGAGGACGGACTAGGAGACGCTGATGAAGAGGCGGCTGGTCGCGGCAAGGCGGGCAAAAAGGGAAAGGAGGTGCGGTTTCTGAAAGAGGATGAGATCGAGGGCCAGGAACAGAACAGCAAGAGTGGCGGGATAGTGCGGATAAATGACGAGGAGAGCAGCGATGACGACGAAGAGGCCGTCGAGCTCGCGATACAAGAAGAGGGCGTGGACGAGGAGGTCGGTGCGGGAGGGCTGAAGAAGCATGCACCCAAGATCGACGCGTTCAACATGAAGGCCGAGCAGGAAGAAGGTCGCTTCGACGAGGCAGGTAACTTCATTCGGAATGCGGCCGATCCGAACGCGGTGCACGACAAGTGGCTCGAGGGCGTGAGCAAGAAGGAGATGAAGAAGGCTGCGGCGGCGCATGAGAAGCGTCAGGAGGAACTGAGGCAGCAGAGGAAACAGGACGAGAGCGTACTGACGGCTGATCTGTTCAAAGCCCTGATTTTACGACTCGAGAGGGGAGAGACGGCGCTAGAGGCCCTTGCGAGGCTGGCCAAGAACCAGACGAAACCGAAAAAGGTACCGAAATGGAAGCAGAAGAAGCAGAAGAATGGCGCTGATGCGATGGACGTCGACGCCGACAAGGAGTCGCAGGACCCTAAGCAAATCAAGATACGGGAAGACATTACTACGATCACCGAGGCTGCGGATCGGCTGTTGGGGAGGGACAACCCTGACATCTACGACACGGAAAGGGAGATGCTTATCAGAGAGTGGCAGAACGAGACGGGGGAGCGATGGGTCGAACCTCCAAAAGAAGACGTGGAAGAGCAGACCAGCACAGCGCCGAAGATGTGGGAGTACCGGTGGATAGACGGCAGGGACGGCGCCGCAAAACAAGGACCATTTGACGGACCGACCATGCAAGCATGGCAAGACGCCGGGTACTTTGGCGAAGGCGTGGAATTCCGGCAAGAGGGCCAGGAAGGATGGGCGAGGGTAGCGAATTTTGTATGATTCTCGTGTAATGGCCTACCAACCTACAACGAAATGCAAGACGTCACGAGCGATCCAGACGCGTGTAATATCGGACTTTTTGAGACTGCAAGTCAGACTGCAAGCCGGACTGCTGTATACCCTCCCTACGCCGTGAACTTGTACACTCTCTATTGCCGTGTCACATCAACAGCCAACGACCTGTCACACCCCGAACGCCGAACGGAAACCCATAAGCATTTCTCACCCTAGGCCTAACCGATGTCCATGCGGTCGCCCCCGCTCCCATTGGTGACCGAGAAGTCCACCGCGCCGTCGATGCCGATGAGCCGCTTCTCCGAGTCACCGACGAACTTGACACTTCGCGTGGGGTCATAGAACAGCTTGAAGCTCCTCTGCACGTCCTGCACGTCCACCTGCTTTGCGCGCCTCTTCGCTGAGACGAGCTGGGAGGTAGTGATGAGGTTGCTTGCGTACCGGAGCCCGGCCTCTTGTCCGATCTTGGTCAGCAGGGCAAGCGCGTCGGCGGTCACGTCCACTTCCTCTTCTGTTGCTCGGATGTTTAGGATCTGTTGGATCTCGTCGGCGTTGTAAGCATGCGTGTTGATGATGGAAACGCGGTCCAAGAAGTCCAGGGGCAGTCCGTGGGGGCTCTTGTAGTCTGTTCCTCGGATCTTGGACACCCCTCTGTTGCTGGCCATGATGACGATGGGCGACAGGTCTGTCTCGAGTGCTCGGTTGATGTACGAAAAGCATTCGATGTCGAGCATGTGCACTTCGTCGATGAACAAGACACCCGGCACTATCTCCGCCTTGCCCTCCTCCTTCCACTCCGCGACCTTGGTGTTGATCTGGTCCCTGATCTCACTGCGGATCTCGCCCGTATCGCCCGAGAAAAGCGCCAAGAAGCCCTGTGTCCGCGAGTTGATGACGTCGATCTCGTGAAGGGACACCGTGTGCACCACCTCCTTCCTCTTCTGCAGCTCGCCGTCAGGGCACTGTAGGAACTTGGTGTCGACACCCATGGCATCGTAGTCGCGGGACCTTGCGTACGAGCGACCCAGCTTCGTGATCTTGCCCGACGACTTGTCTATCGAGATAATGTCGCCGGCCATGACGCGCTCCTTGGTCATGGCATCGATCATCTTGGTGCCCATGTCGTAAACAGCTTCCATATCCGTCGTCTTGATGGTGAGCTTGCCCAACTTCGCGCCTCCAGTAACGCTCCTGTCGATCTGGATCTCGACAACCTCTCCTTCCATTATCTCGCTCTCCTCCTTGATGCGTACGCCAATGGACTTCCGGAACGCTTGTGTTAGGGCTTCGGTTTTGGACATTTCGAGGGAGAAGATCTCGGACGAGGCGAGGGACGTAAAGGGAACGTCGGGGCCTAATGATTGGGCCATGCCCATCGCGATAGCGGTTTTGCCGGTGCTGGGAGGCAGACATGTCAGCATATGAAGCTTGTACTGTACGTAGCTAAGTCGAGGGTTTCGATTACCTCGGAGGACCAGCAATAAGAACGGCACGACCAGCGATCTTTCCCTGCTTAATCATCTCAAGAACGACAGCGGCAGCTTTCCGTGCCTTTGCCTGCCCGACAAGACCTTGCGATGCTGCGCGCGGCTCCAGCGTATCTGCATCGACGCCGAGACCGCGAATATGGGAGTGCGCAGCAATGAGGTTCAGCCCCCGGAGCTCCTTGCTTTCCGAAACAGTCATGACTTGCTGCATCGCAGATTAGCATTGGCACCGAGTTCGAGAGAAAGTGGGAAGTAGCATACTGCCGCCATCTTGGTTTACTCCTCTGGTTGCAGCTGTGATGTGTGCTGGCCTTTCGAATGTGCTCGTTTTATGGAAACTATCACGGTGATTTAGGAAGATGAAATGCACGAGGCTTGAGATCTTCACCGTTCTCACCGTCGCGCTTGCACATTTTCCTAAGCGCCAACTGACTGCACCTCCCGGTGTGGATATATCTAACATCTCCCAATTCTGCCTCAGGCAATTACGCAGCATCGCAGCAGCTGAGACCCACTTCCCTACTGCCCCGGGACGGCGTCCATACTTTAGTGTACAACTTCCCCTGTCCCATAGTCTGACTAGTGTAAATAGAGGGAAAAGCAACCCACCCAACCGGGCCAAACCGCAACTGTTACACCAACCGCAACCCGGAACGAAGGATTGTCTCGGAAAAAACAGCGGAAAGAGGGAGGCAAGCTTGACGGCGCCTACACTAGTGACATCCTCTGTGCTGTTGGTCGCCCAGTTCCCTGACTTTTCATGCCCTGCGTTTGCGAACTTACATTAGTCTTCAGCCTGCTGAATCCTATCCTGCATCCCGCATGAGATTAGTAGCGGTGAAGCCCGCTGAATTAGAGGAGAAGCAAGTTGGGTTGTCACGCTAGAACACGTTATGGGCGTAGCGTGACGCGCCTTCCACGAAGTCAAGGATGTTTTGTGGGGAAGGCGGAAGTGCCTGCAGCTCTACTATACTTCGTATTAAACCCTCTTCAGCCCAAAGCTGTTTTGCAGCTCAGTCCCTTTTGTTCATGCTTTCCTTGATTGCTGCTCCCCTTCATATCTGACAGGTGCGCCTGAGTTATTTGATGACGGGTCGTCCTGCGACGCATTGCATTCCTACCCTAAGAACCTTAATCAGTCTCACGGGGAAGGAACGCACCCGCCAACGGCACAACTCTATTCCCGTTGTGGGCTTCGAGACATTGGGTAGCGGCTGTCTCAAAGCGCCATGACGTCCCACAACCCATATTCCCGTCGCGGGGACGAAGACCGCTACGATACATACCGGCCCGCTCGCGAACCTCTCGACAGACAACGGGAACCCAGAGACCGTGACCGCGACTGGGGTCGAGATCGTGATCGAAGTTGTGACGGGAATCCAAACTCCGCGTTCCTTGCCCGGGGTCCACTTCGTGAACCATCTCGACCGACGATGCCTCCCAGCGGTCCACGGGCCGAGCGAGAGAGACCCGAACAAGCATCCGCTGAGCCGCCGCATGTGCCCGGTTGGTTTCTCGAGCTCCAGCGCTAGCTAAAGGGACTATTGTTCTCAGTCATGCTAACCTGGCGTCTTAGCTAGCAAGAGGTCTCCCGCCGGAAATGCAAAGCTCGAGGATGTCCTACGAAATTGCGTCGAGATCGCACAAAAGAAGATGCAGACTGAGCAACAACTGGACCTCAAGCGACTTAAGCAGCGGAAGACGGAGTACACCAAGTCCTTGTTCAAGCATACTGACTTCGGGTCGATCCCCGAGTTCCAAAAGCATTACCGCGACAGGCAGGAGAAGGATCTTGCCGACCTCGAAAAAACTCACAAGGCCCAGGTGGCGGAGTTTGACAAGACCATAATGGAACTCGCGGCCAGCGTAGTTCAAGCGTTGCCGCTCGAGATCGATACGCTGGTACATCGTTGCGTACAAGAACAAGTCCCGAAGCGCTCGAGTATTGATGAAAGCATGATCAAGGCCCTTGAGGGCTCCTTTGACGCCAAGATTGCTTCAGCTAAGCATTCACTCGAAGTTAAATACGGCTACGTTAAGAACGAAGCTGCACAAGCGCACAACAATCACCGGGAACTGAAGGCGAGCTTGGTACGCGAGAAACTCGAGGCCGAGACTAAGCTGGAAAAGTTTGGTAATCAGTTCGAGCAGAAGATGGCAGCACAGCAGAAGGCAATCGATGAGCTACTGGACAGCCACAAGCGGCTGGAGGACGAACTGAACAACGTCCGAGAGGAGAGAACGACTCCTCCGGCGGACAGCTCGCACACGGGTCTGGACAAGATCAACGAGGACGTGGACAAGATCAAAGAGCAGGTCGGGCGCTTGGAGTCACGGCAGGATATCCACCAAGATCTTCAACAGAGCCAGAGCAGGTCTCTCGTCGCTGACGTCAGCAAAATCCGACTTGAGAACGCAAGACTGCGGGACGACGTCGAGACCATCAGGGAAACGGCAGCTCGTCGGAACGAGCTGGCAGCCGTAAAAACGGACTGCAGCAGCATCAGAGCGGAGAACTCCAAGCTCTCAACCGTCGTAGCCGAAATCAGGAACTACAACAGGGATCTGAATACACGGTTCGGCGAATATGCCCAAATGACAAGCGAACACGAGATCACAATCACCAGGCTAGACACAATGTCTCAAGAACACGGCGCCGGGATCTCGCGACTCGATAGTACGATGAAGACTCACGAAGATGAGATCTCTCGCCTCGACAGGGTCACGAGAGAGCATCAGGATGAGCTCTCTCGACTCGATTTGACCATGCTTGAACAAGTAGCCGAGGCCTGGGGCATAGAGTGGCCCAACATCTTGAGCTCCGTTGAGGCATTTCCAGGGGTCAAACGCCGTGTGGAGAAGTTGGAAAAAGTCTATCTGGACGAGGACCGTGTCGGGCGGCTGACCCCCGTAGGTTCGACCGCGGACGTCTCCCGCCAAGGCTCGGTGGCTTCGCGGACGGACAAGGAGGATCGCCTCACACAGGATCTCAAGTCGCGTGTTTCAACAGCTGAGGACAAGGCGCAGAGGGCCGAAGAACAGGTCGCTGGAGTGGAAACGTTTACGAGAACAGCGATGCTAAATATTGGCAAGGTCATTGATGATATAAACAAGCGCGTCAAGAGCATCGAGGCACGTCTGGCGTTGCCGGTGATGGCTTCTGCGCCATATCAGCAAGAAGTTTCTGAGCTGAGATCCACAGTGGATAGTGTCGTGGACAAGTTTGAGGCGCTGAACGGCCGCTTCGACGAGCTTGGAAGCCAGGTCAAGCAGCTCGAAACGCGTGTTGAGGAACTTGCTCGGCAGGCGACGCCGCAGAGTCTGCTGCACTCAGATCCCGAGGTCACCAAGTTCAAGACCAAGGTAGAGAAGTTCGAGGACGACTTTGAGAAGCTCTCCACCGAGGTCCAGGGTGTCAGCCAGAATTTCGAGTGGCTGAACCATCAAGTCACCAACCTGGACAGCCAGTACAACAACATCACGACAAAGCCGCTCGCCGAACACATTCTCGCCCACATGGAGCAAGTATATCCAACAACCGGGAGATCCTCGCGAATATGCAAGAGCTACAGCGGCGCATGAACGGCATTGAACAAGAGAGCACCAAAGTCATTCGGATTGTTGACGAGCTGCGCAAACGTGTGAACACGGTGACCGGCCAACATGCCGCCACTGGCCAGCTTCCGAACAAGAGGAGGAGAATGGACGAGGGCCCCAATGGCAGTCCTCGACCGTCCCTAGATGGAGGGGACAAGTCTACGAGCCCCCCAAGCCGGACGTGAGCGACAGGACTTGTTGCACTGGGTGGGACCCTTGAGAGAGCTGATTGCAGGGTAGATGTATGACGGGGTGTTTGTTTGCTGCAAGTTCATCTGAGAGCTCCTCAATACCTGAGGAGCTGAGCGTTGATACCCCTTTCCGGCTGCTTTGCAGTCTCTCTCGTCGATGGGGAATACCAGTGACATATACGGTAGACAGGGCTGAAGCAGGGCTGGGCGTTGCTTGCGGTGTACAGAAGACCCAAGCGGATACTCCAGGTATTGTAGATACGTATTTGTTATTAAATCAATCATGACCTGTGGTCTCCGTCCAAGACGTTTTTTCTAGGCTCTCCATCTATTCCATCCATCCAGTGCTTCACTTGCTCAGATATGGGAGATAAGAGTGACGATGGAGTGGAGCCCTAGACTGCTAAGAGGCTAAGGCACCTTAAGAAGGCAGGCTGCTAGAAGTGTAAGGTAAGGTACCTCAGGACACATGGTCCAGGCACCGAGACAAGCTCCCAATTTAGCGCTTGATACCACGCCCCAGGCGGATCATGCTGGGATCCTCGCTAACAACTTGAGCCGACAGAACTCCATGCTCCAGTCGCAAAACACCCACCCATTATCGCGCCTGGAAAGCAAAGCCAACAGACCCGACACATTGTAGACCACACTTCTGCCAGCCGCCCATTTTGCTGTCACTTCCCGAATACAGGTTTCACAGCAAATCTGCAAGCACACATCATCTCGTCGCACCTTGCCACTAGACACACATACCTGAGGTACGGTACCTTACCAGAGGGCTCCAGTATTCGCCCGTAGACCCACACATCCCGACTGCCGTTCGCGACTTGCTTCAACCCCCACCAAACTACCTACCCTGCTCCTCCTCACCTTTACCTTAATCGTTACTACCTCACTACGTACGCCAACCTCACCTTGCGAATAGCCTCATCTGCATCGCTCCACCGCCCAATCGAACTCGCTTCCATTGTCGCGTTCGCATGAGGTCGCACAGCGCACTCCGACCTTGCTTCTGGGGGATGTGCTGCTGCTTCTTATTGGAACCGACAGCAAGACGAGCTGCTCGTGACCTGCCATAGTCACCTTGGATCAACGACCGCGATTGTTCCTGTATGTTGCACTTCCCAAACCTAAAATGGTCGGCTTGATGTTATGTCTTCCTTCTATCTGGTCTCCTTTGGCCTGGTCAACCGCAGCTTATTCGCTCGACCTTCCCATTAGTCTACTCCACCGCTAACTGTGTCCAATTGTTTACATTAGGTTCGCAGGCACATTCGCCTTCCGATAAGCACCGTTAAACTCGCAACACGGCCTCGCAAAGTTTTACAAACCTAGGCTGCGCAACTTGGGCGCGCGCGGTTCCTCCTACGTTAACTCCGTCTCTCCACGCTGATACTGCGAAATTCACACCAACCAACCCTGGGTTCTTTGTCTTCTCCCTCGCCCGTTCCCCCACAACAACCAACTTCTTTCACCAACCACTGCAAGTTTAGTCCGGAACGGACATACCCTACACTTGCTGCGCGCCTTCCCAGATGACCTAGCAATGGAGGATAAGATGGATGGTGTGGCAGAAGTGGCAAAGAAAGTACGCCGGGTCGCTGAGCGCGTTTTGCCCGGACGCCCGCACCATCTGACCCTAAACCCGAACCGCAAGTACGCTCCGCCGTCCGGCTTCTGGTTCACGGGCCAGAGTTCGCGGCTGCAGTACCTGACGAACCTGTCCGACGCCGACCGGGGCATGCTCCTGACCGTTCCCTTCTTCGAGATCATGGACGAGCCTGAGACGGCCAACCCGGTCAAGGCCGTACTGCAGGGCGAGGCGAAGAAGAAGATGTCGATGAAGGATTACAAGGCTAGGAAGAAGTCGCTGTCTCCTACCGATAACGATGCGACGGCGAAAGCGGACACGAAGCAAGCGGTGCCGGTCGATGTGAGCGCGGCAAAGGAGAAGGACAAGAGCCAGGAGGCCAGGCCGAAAGAGACGAATGGGCACCCTATTGTCAAGCCGGAAAAGGCGCGGCCGGAGAGCAATGGCGAGAGGTATGTTGACTTTTCTTCTGGGGCTGGAATGCGCAAAGCTAGAAGACTAACCTTGGCTGCCATGCAGAACCGCATTACCGTCCAAGAGCGAAGCGAAGAACCCGACGACACAGGACACGCGGAAGCGGCCGCCAGATGCTGACGAGAACAACCCACCACAGAAGAAGCCCAAGGCAGAGGATACCACATCGAGACCTGATCTGGCCGGCGACTCAAGGTCGAGTACGCAACGGAGTCGAGAGGTGCCAAAGGATAAGCCGGCACCAAGAGGTACGATGGATGCGAAGGCGTCCACACCTTCACAGGCGGCAAATGGTCGACTGCAGGTGTCGAGCGAGAAGGACAGGGACTTGTCATCCCCGAGGTCAACAATAATGGTCAATGGAGCGTGGTCGCGTGCCGGAAGCTCGACATCAACACCTCGCAAAGGGGATCGGCCCGATGTTCCCAAGCCGAATATTCCACCCCTCCTGTCTCCTCCGTTCCAGATGGACGTGGGAGAGGGGGTTCCAAGCCCAAGAAAGAAGCCCGCCGGGAAACCCCCTCTCAAAGGAGTGATACCCCCAGGACATTCGCGGAACAACAGCGCGAACAAACCCGCGATACCGGACCTGCTGTCACCTATCCACATTGGGTTTGATGATGATCGCGACAGCTCTACGAAGAAGCTGCATGAGAAGATCAAGGCAAAGCTGCCGCCGTCAAGCAAGCCTCCGAAACGGCCGAAGTCACTAATACCGCCTTTGCTTTCTCCAACCCTGCCACCGATTGTTGAGGAAGATCTTGCGCGAAACCCGCCGCCCAAAGCCATACCGATCTCCGAGGTAGCCACTGCAGTCACGAGCGGTACGAAGACGACGAAGCCTCTCGCTGGACCCAAGATTCGACCGGGAGATTCGAATGTGCGGTCGAGAATTGTGGTGCTGAAGTACAAGAAGCCACTGAAGGCGCGGGTCCAGGCCATCCTGTCGCTACCATCCAAATCTCGCCGGGAGGCCTTGAGGAAGGAGCGTTCGGCTAGTGAAGAGCGTACACCACCAGCAAGGAAACGGCCTCTTCCAGCAGCAGAGACAGCCTCCGAGGTCCCGGCCAAGCGCAGCAGACCCTCGGCAGAAGTCCTACCATCCAAACCCGCCGCCCCAACCACCCCCCTGAAGCACAGCGCCACGTCCATGATGCGTGTCCTCTCCAACACCTCGCAGGCCAACACACCGGGCGACTCGACCCACCTCACCCCGGGAGCGGCCGAGCGGCCGCCCACCAGCTCCGAGAGCCTCGACCCCGCCATCCTGGCGCGGTCCGCCGCCCAACGCGAGCGCTACGCCAAGCATAACAAGCTCGGCAGCACGCTGAAGCACAAGAAGGACGCGCTGGTGGGGAAGAACCGCGCGCCCACGTCCATCTCGGACGCCGAGAACAAGCGCGCGGCGGCGCTGCACTTCGAGATGGTGCTGTCGTACATGATCGCGTTCCGGGCGCTCAACGTGTCGCGCCAGCTGGAGCGCAAGCCGCTCAACCTCGAGATGTGGGAGAGCCTGCTCCCGCACTTCCAGGAGCTGCGGATGCGCACGCACCGGAGCAGGCCGCTCACCGCCTTGGCGGCGCAGATACACGCGCTGTGTCTGGAGGAGTACTGTCATGCTTTCACGGGGTTGGACGAGAAGGTGGCCGGGACGGTGTTTCACAGGTGGGTGAGGTACGCCAAGAAGCGGAGGGAGGTGTGGGAGGAAGGCAGGGTCTTGACCGAGAAGGTGGACGAGGGGAAGATGAGAGTCAGCTTGGGCCCGTGGACGAGCGTCGAGGATGCGGTCGGGGCGGCGCTGCTCGTCATGAGGAGGTGGGCTGGCGCGGAGGGTGTGGATTGGAAGGCTGAGCTGGAAGTCCCTGCTTAGGGGGCTTGGGATGTGCTGCTGGGGCGAAACACATAACATCTGGCATGAAGTAGACGGGCGAGGGTGGGAGCGCTGTGGCTGTGCTCTTGTACATGTATTATGACCACTGGCAAGCGGAACGGCGGTTTCGACTTCGAGCGGCCGGGTGCGGACTCATCCCAGTCATGATGGTACGAATTTTGGACCTGCTCGAGGGCTCGAGGAGGGCGGCAAAGGCAAAGGCAAAGAGGCGTTGAGGCATGCGGAAGTGTTTATTATTGCTTATCTGTTTCAAGATATCCCCGGCCACCAGAGATAAGGCAGTCGAGACTGCTTGGTGTGTCCGCAGCGTTATATTTTTGCGTCATTTGGGGTGCGGTGGCAGGGATTTGGAAATCTTGGGGGATGGGGATAATATTGATACCATCCGTTGCTGACTTTGCCTGTTCCGAGATGTTGATGCCAAATCATAGAGAACGGAATCACAAGCGATCTCATCAGACATGTTAAGGACAAGTGACCAGTGACAACCAGTTAATTGAGAATAATCCATCGTTATGACTGCCTGTTTGCCTGTTCCCTGGGGTATTCGCACGACTGATGCTACCGTACAATGAGACTGTCCGAAAGTCCACAACTCCTTTTCAGGCATGCCGTCCATCCATCCAGTCGCTTCCTGAGTAGGAGAACCAGATGATTCCGTGATGCAAAAGTTGAAAAAATCCAGCGCAAAGACGTAAACCAGACCAGTCTCCCTTCCAACACAGTCATGCCCCTTGATCAAATCAGTCATTCAGAAAGAAGGCAGCGCAAGCAAGGTGCATCAAACCCGACCATATCCATGCTAGACATACCAGCCTATCCACAGATGTCGAAACTCGGGAGGATGACGGCCCAGAAAACTTAAGCCCATCCACCAAACAGACCCCCGGTACCACTGCCTCCGGCACCGTACATGGCGGCGTTGAAGGCGGAGTACTCGTCGTCAGGATCGTCGTCGCGGGGAGGCAGGCCGGCGGTCATGTCCTCGTCCACCTCGACCTCGACCTGCTGCTGCTGCTGGTGGTGGCCGCCGCCACGGCCGTGACCCTGGATGGTCGTCGCCCGTCCGCCGCCGTGGTGCGGCACCCGACCGCCGTCACCGTGGAGACCGGTCGTCGAAGCCGCCACCATGCCAGCCCCTCCAGCGGAAGCGATGGCCTCGCGGGCGGCGGCGTTGCGGACTTGGTGGGCGTTCATCGGGGCGGTCATGTTGACCTGCGGGAAGTGGTTGGGCGTCGTTCCGAAGGCCGGCGCGGCGGCGCGGCGGGAGGGGAGGCCGTGGCGCGGGGCGTGCAGCTGAGACTGGTTGGGCTGCTCGGTGGCACCGGGGTCGGCGCGGACCTGCTGCTGGGTGATGTGCGCGTAGAGGGCAGCTTTGGCGCGCGCGTTGGAGGCGGCTGCGATGTCGCCCTCGTCGTCGTCGTCTGAGGAGGGGAGGTCCGGCTCGGGCTTGATGATTGTCTTGCTGGCAGCGTCGGTATCGGACTTCGGGTTCATGTCGCCAGTGGTGCCCGCAGCGGAGACGGCATACGAGTTTCCGTCGTTCAGGCCGCTGGGGATGGGACCCGTGTTCTGGTAGGCGGCCTTCTTGACCGACTTGGCAGCCAGCGGAGAGTCGTCGTCGGCCGCGGTGAGGGGGCTCGAGGCAGGACCGCTGCTGCCTCCAACGGGCTGCTTCTTGGCACGTGGTTTGGCGGGCGCCTTGCGCGGCTTCTTCTCAGCCGGTGTGGCGCCCGAGTCGTCCGTGGTGTCGGCAGCGGCTCGCTTCGGGGCTCTGGCGCGGGCGGCGGCCGGAGTGGCGTTGGCGAAGCCCAGCTTCTTCTTGATTTGACCGAAGCGGACCTGGTGGGTTTGTTATTACGGCTGTCCTAACATGGGATGAGGATGAGGGTAAAGATGATACTTGCCTTGGCTGTCTCGGCATTCTTGAGACCCTGCGCCTCCGCTACCTTGGACCAATCCGTGTCCAGCTTGCCGTTGACATACTTGATGATGTTCAGCATGAAGTAGGCCTCGGAAAGAGTTGGCTGGGGGATCGGTTTGCCGTCGGCGTTCAGCTCGACGTCGTCGGATTTGACTGGGGTAGACATCTTTGCTCAGCTTGTAGGGAAAGCTAGACTAGACGATCCAGGTCAGCTAAATCGAGGTAGCTTAGCCACTTTCGTGGACGAAACGGGGAACAAGGTGGATCGATGGCGGGTGATATTCTGAAAGAGCGGCGATGGTGAGAAGAGTAGACAAGTGTGTTGATCAGGGTGATGGAAAACTCAGGGTGATGGAAAACAAGTGCAGGAGGATGAAGAACGTAACGTCGGTTGGAAGCAAGCAATTGCCGATACATGAAGTCCATACCTATCATGCAAAGCAGAGCAGAGGTAGGCGATATTGGAGGACAGGCAGAGGAGAGATATGGTTGGGCCAAGAAGCAGGTTGAGGATCCAGCTGACTTAACTGACTGACCAGAGGGCAGAGGAGAGAACGTCGAGTCTAGGAAAGGCTTACCTGGCCGGGACTATGACGACACAAAGAGGCGTGAAAGATAAGGTTAATGATGGAGAGCGTACCGTCAAGGTGAGCCGTGTTGATAGAAGTTTCAGAGGAAATCGAGACTGGCGCCAAAAAAAAAAAGGGCAAGGTGGGAGACTATTCGGCAATAGCTGGTCGGGGAAGGGAAACGCGAGCAGTGTTCTGCTATAAAGGAAGAGGTGAGACGTAGGTCAAATGGGAACGTGACAGACAAGCGATAATTAAGAGTGTGGAAGGGGTGAAAAAGAAACGGGGTGAAGCGGATGAGAGCGGAGTAGAGCGGTCTCAGCAGACGTCGTGGTGGAAAATAATCGAGATCCTAAGGTGTTGATCGAAGTCGAACGCACTTCACCAGGTCGTCGGCACCAGTGCTAGTTCGCAGAAGCCCATGGGGTGCGAAACCAGTAGTAGTCGACGGTCCCGGAGGCGATGTCCTGGTAGTCGTGCCACTTGGTAACAAACTGCAAACTGCAAAGCAAACCTGTACCCTGACTGATGAATGAGCGATCCAACGAGAACAAGATTACTGGGGCGAGGAAATGATCACACTGGGATCTCGTTAGATGTATTGGACGCTTCCTTCTCCTATGCCGGCATGAATTCAAGGAGATATGAACTCTGGACATGGACCGAGACTCGAACCTGGACAGGCGTTAGCATGATAGCGGACGCTGAGAGTGGAATGTTACATATAGTTTGCCTCGACATGCACAGCCAGGTCTCGACTCAAGCCATGATAGGAGACACGATATGATGAATTGTAAATAAGTTGTGGACTGTCTTGAGTTCCCATTCTATTCAGCCTCTCGAACAGCACTTAAGCAGACACTGACCATATGAAATGCCATTAGCAAGCCATGCTAAGTGAACACACGACGGAGAGGAGAGCTCACATCTACCACTTTTAACCAGAAGATCCCTCGATGTAGACATCAACACAGAAAAGCAACAAGACCTGCATGCATTGTGCTTGCCAAGCGCTCACTAACAGCAAAAGAAACGGTTCGTATATTCACCGTTGGCATCACGTCCACCAACCTCCGTCACAACCAAGAGCCGTTTCCCGGCATACAGCTTCACAGCGCCGTCCGGTCCCAGTCTTCGTGCTTCACCATGACGTTGTTGTCGTCCGATTCCATGAGCGCTTCGGCAACGTGGAGTTCTCCACTTCCAAGCTGGGAGTGGTGGTGCAACCCAAAGCCTTGACTGGCAAGGTGAGAATGATGACTATGTCGATGTAGGCCGACTTGACCACTGGCGATATGGCCATTATGCTGGTCGGAAGGTCCAGCAGAGTATCCGCTGAACTCGAAGTTGACGCCAAAGGACGGATAGGCGTGGCCGTGAGGCCAGGTCATCTGCTCGTGGCCGTGGGCACAGGGTGATGAGGCGGTAAAGTCGTAGGAGGCATCTTGTTGCAGCATGTCACTGCCCGGGCTTGCTCCGTAGCTGGAAGATGCGGCCAGCGCATCCGAATCGCTGCACGGCGTGAGGAGCCTCGTTTGAAATTGCGACTGCATGTCAGTGGCAGACATCGGTGCCGACGTTGTACTGAACATCGAAGGCATCATGGTGCCCTCAGGAGGTAGCTGCGACATTTCTCGCTTGACACGAGGCGATTCCGACTTTGGGGTCGATTGGGCACCGGACTCCTGGGAACTCGGCTCATCCTGGAAGCTGCCATCGCCTCTGGTCTTCTTGGTCTTCCCGTCCTTCTTCGACTTGGTCACCCGGTTCTTGCTGGTAGTGGATGTTCGATTGCGCTTCTGCGGCTCAATTCCAAGCATCGACGCCCGGAAGCGAGAGTAGCGCATGCGGGCAGCATGACCGTTGGTTATGTGTTGGGCCAGGATCGGGTCGTGGGCAACCTTATTCCAGTCGATCTACCGCAGCCCATACATCAGCTTCCACTTAGTCCAAGATCTCTTTGGGGGGGGGGGGACCCCTCACATCCTTCAGGCATTTCTGTTGCAAGATGGCGAAGAGAAATCTGGTCATGGGGGTGTCGTTGCCGGACGACATGTTTGCAGCGGGAGCAGTCTGGCGTGCTCTCTCGAGGTGGCTTCTCGATCGAGGAGGAGGCTCGCCAACACCGGATCTGCCAGAAACTGGACGAGGTGCGAGGAAGAAGAAGGGCTCAATATGAAGCTCACCGACAGAGTGTAGTTCTCAGAGGGTTATGCAATGCAGAGATCACCTTGGTCGGATTCGGGTTCTCGAGGGTGGAGAGGTGAGTCACTTGCAGCGGGATGTGAATATCGGTGAGGCGAGGCTCTGGTTATTATATGTCTGTCTCACCCGACAGGATACAAGAAGAGCAGGCAGCTTAGCGGCAATGGAACGCCTTCAGCTTATGGAGGGCAGAATGGCGATCCAGGCCGAGCAGTGTGGATAAAGGACTGCTGCTTGCCGGTCATGGATCAGACCAGAGGCACTAAGGAGAGTACTTGCGCCAAGAAAAGATGCGGCATAGACGATTCATCGACTTAGCTACCAAAGAAGCACCAGTATAATAAGAGTAGCCGGGCTCACAGCGGACTAATGGCCAAGGATGAGGACCCCTCGCAAAGAATAACCCGAGGAAACTTGGAAGACATTGGATGATTCCAGGGCCTGGCTATCTCTTTCTTTTATTCAGTATGACGATAGCCAGCTAGCTGCCGCAATGGTTGGTTGCCTGGCTGGAGGAAGAAGGCATCCTTTACGTCCGGATGGACCAAACCGACCCAGCGCCAACGCGGGGCTGCGAAAAAGTTGGGACGAGAGATAGGAAGACGCGGCATAGCGGCACCACCGCGTAAAGTGGTTTCGGTGCTTGTGTGCTGATCCCTGTCCGGCCACTTCCCGGACGGTCACCTACAGCCAATTCAACCACTCAGAGACAGGATGAGTCGGCAGACTCGCAAGCTAAAAAAGCAATCTGACACTCGGTGGCGAACTTGCCCCTGCTCTAGCACCGGGACTCATCGCGAAGGAGTGTTGGGGGGGACAAACAACCCATGATTTTGGCAGGACAACGGGACCATGTCACCACTCGTACCACAACCCATGCAATATCAAGAACAGTGCCCGCTCGGGATCCCATAAAAGTGATGAAACCTGTGACTCATTCCAGTCACAGCTCCCGAATCGGGGGTGGTTGGGAATCAGATGGGAGTCATGATTAAAGATAAGTAGTTCTGATTGGCAAGGCCGAGCGTGTCCCTGATCAGACTCGTCCCTGCTCGAAACAAAAGACTCGAGAAAATTCAACGCGCACAGTGCCTAGGACATGGCAGAAGCGTATTCGCATCGAGTACAGGCCGTAATCTGACAAGAGTCGGGTCAAGGTCAGTAACACATTGGTCCCAACAGAAGGAACTTCGAGGAAGTGGGAGTGATGTATTCGAGGTAAAAGGCGAGGTAAAAGGCAAGGCGAGGCATTCAATCTGAACCAGGCATGGGGCCACTAACCCCTCGCCTTAGACCCCTGTCTCTCGGCTTCTGGCCTTGCCTGCTTTGTAGGCAGTAACCGGCTGTCGTGGTACCCCTCTTGTACCGCATGTCGCAATGGGAGAAAGCAATCATGAGGGATCAAGGAATTTCACCACCATTCTGCAACGAAAACAGCCAGGAACAGATCAAAGTCGTAGTAGTATACGCCTAGACAAACATGTCAAAAGAAACACATGATACCAATTGATATCCATAGATGCTCTTTCGACATCAATCAAGCCTGAGCTTTGAACGTCGAGGTGGCCGCAGAAATAGAGGAGGTTGGAAAAGAAGGCTGGTCGTTCAACGTGCATCCAGCTAGCGGCACTGTCCTCGCGATATTGGCGCCAGATCAGATGACTTGGAAGGGCGTGTGTACTTCTGTTAGCGTCGAGCGACCTGGCAGCTGGCAGGAGCTTCTGGCTAGATGTACCTCACTGGGCGAAGGTACCTTTACCTTGCTCCTGTATTCGTATGCTTGAGCTCCCAGCCCCCTGAATTCCCATTGGTGCACAAGGGGGACCCCCCCCAAGAGCAGAAGGGCTGAGACACATGGCAAGCCAGCCCAGCCAACGCACAGGCCACTCGCTATCGATCGCCGCTCTCCGCACCGAGCTCTACTTCAACCTCTCAGCATCCGCCATCTCTAACAATTTCCTTACCAATTTCTATCTGGACTCGCAAGAGATAACACCACAAAGTCTTAACAGCTCTTAAAGACCATCTCCGCCTCAGGCGCGCCTCTTTCGCCATGAACAAGAACTGGAACGACAGGGCTGACAAGGACCTCTTTTTCACCATCCTTTCCATCAAGAACATCGGCGTCATCAGCGGATCAGAATGGACCGCCATTGGCAACCACATGCGCACTTTGGGCTATGGCTTCACAAATGAAGGTTGTCGGTGAGTAGTCAGTCTCCACAGTCTGTGTTGGGATAAAGCATACTTCCATCATGTCTCTTCGACGTGGCTCTGTGGTCATCCATCATTCGTCGTCATCCTACCTTTCTCTCCAAGCTCTGGGAGCTCTGTGCCATGCTGCATATCAGTAGAGCCATATTTGAAGGCGACCAACAAACTGTCAAGAGGCACTGGACAAACCCCAAAGCTGGGGGCACTCCGGAGCATGAGTGTTGTTGTCACCTCCTTATCGAAGTGCTGCACCCAGTCTTCCATCCTGCTCGCTAGATGGATTTTGCCTCACCACATCGGCCCTTGCTGTTCGAATGTCCGTAACGCCGTACGAGAAGCTGCCCCCAGTTGAGTTCACTACTGACACTCTCCGTAGTCAACACTTTCAGGGTCTGAGACGGGCCCAGAACAAGATGGAGGGCTCGGTGGCCTCGCCAGTGGCCACCAACAGTAAAGTCGGAGACCCGACTCTCAATCCCATCACGCGGCGCCCGGGCCCTGGAAGAGGGCGGCCTAAAAAACAGACTTCCGTCCCGGCTGGAGGAGGGCCGGGTCCTGCTGAAAGCCCTGCTCAACAACCCATGGTGCAGCAGCAGCAGCAGCAGCAGCAGCAGCAGCAGCAGCAGCCCTTGCCACCTGTTCCTCCGACAGCATCTGTCCTGCCACAGACTGAAAGTGCGACTCCTGGCTCGGAATCCATGGCTGTCGATCCCAGCCTGGAAGACTCTGATGATCCCCCGGCCAAGAGACCAAGGCTCGAGAACGCGCAGGAACCGTCGCTGGAAGACGAGGCTGTGCTGAACGCATTGGCTGCTCACAATAACCCAAATGCTGTGGATCATTATGCACCCGAGTAAGTCTACGCCGGCTGCCTAGTTGTCCATGTCAGCCAACTAACCGTCTCTCAGCTTCTCATATGGGGAGGCCTAGTTGACCGGTCGTAGAAGATGAAATCACCGTCTTCAGCCTTCTGCGTTAGGAACGGGAAAGAGCGTGTTTGGAGTGCATCCACCACTAGGAGACACGTAGTCTCTGCCGGCGTTTCGTTTGGCGTTTGGTATGTTTGCTGTCAACAGAACAGACTTAGAGCATTGAAGTTAGCTAGATAACCATGTATAGGGAGACAACAAGAGTCACAATCGTACCTTCAATAGTCCTGTCCAAACTGGAGGGCTTGTTGTCTTGGATTTCTTTTTGGCGCCTCTATAGCCCTACTCGGCCAAGACTCGTGTGCTGTGATGAGGTCAACCTCGGTAAGCCTTGCATGCTCACATGCCTTTTGGGGTGGGTGCAGGTAGGCTTTTGTTGCAGCTGGATCGTCAGATGGAAGCCAAAGGTGCCAGTCTTGTCGCCCTTGGTCAGGAAGGTGAGGAAGGTGAGAATGGTGTCTCCACGAGCCGCCCCTTTCGGCCCGGACTGGCTGCCCGCAGATTCAGGGGCTCCGCCTTCCGCCAGTCGGCTGCCAGTCGACCATACTAAGTTCCCGGCCTTGCTGCCTTCCTATCTTACCCAGGTCCGGACCGCTTACCAAAGCGAGGGGTATGAAGCTGGGGATGCACCAAAGACCTTCAATTTGAAGGGTTTCTCGAGGGTTCGTCTCCTTTTTCTTTCCTTCACATCAACCTCTTCCTTCCGCCTCACCCAACGACTCAGGCTCTACCCACAACTCTTCTCATTCACTCCTATTCACCAACGATCACAAAGGTACTGTTGACCACCACTCTCACCAGCATTACCATGTCATCTTCCACAGCCAAGGAGGATCGCTACGGCCTGTCTGCCCACATGGCCATTGTCTGTGGTCTGATGGACGTTCTGGAGGAGCATGGCCTTCTCAAGGACCCCAAGAAAGACGAGGACGACCCCAAGACCCCCTACAAGGTCCATGTCCTGAATTCCCTGAATTCTGCTGGAATCGGCGGCCCTCCTTATACCTGGGAGGGCGTCCGTAAGGCTAGTACCAATTTCCTTTTCTAGTCTGCTTCTGCTGTTTTGCGCTTGCCGTTTTTCTGCCATTCTATCCAATCCCTCCTATCTTTCGTACCCCGGTTTCCATCAAAATTCAACATTCCCTTCGGGCGCCATCCATCACTACTTCAGAACATCATCATCACCATCAGCAACATGGACAACACGATCAAGACCGGCGGCCGTGGCGACCGATGGGGCCCAGACGGTCACTTCGCTCTGCTCATGGGCTTGCTCGCGGTCCTCGACGAAGAGAAGATCAGCATCGCCAAGCACAAGGACCTGATTATCGCCGCCTTCAAGGCTCAGGGACTTGATAAATACACCTGGGAGGGTGCCAGGTAGGCCCGCACTTGTTCTTTCCCTGCTGCCTTTCGTTCCGACTTTTCCTTCTCCTCCGGACTCCCCAAGCCCTCGTGAAGTGACTCCTCTGCCGATTCATCCATCACCAAACCTCGACCAAACCATCAACAGCGCCCTTCTCTCCAAAATGCCTGCCTGGGACGAAGCGAAGCACATTGATCTCTTGTTGGCCTTCCATGCTGGCATCAAGGGTGAAATGACCAAGGAGCTTCAAGACGGCGTGGTTGCGACCATGAAGGCCAAAGGCCATCACGACGCGAACTGGGACATGATTCGGTAGGGTTCATCTTGCCTTTTCGCCTCCAAATCTCTGCTTGCTCTTTCGTCCTCCAAGTCTACCTTCGTTACCCTTCCACTATCCTGTTTCCTCAAACCTCTACACTACATCATCAACGACATGCCTGTCTGGAACGAGAAGACCCAGATCGATCTCCTGGTAGCCTTGTACGCCGGAGTTCAAGGGGAGATCACCAAAGACCAGCAGGACCGAGTTGTCGAAGCCATGAGGGCCAAAGGCCACGACGACGTCCATTGGGACAAGATCCGGTACAGACCCCTGTTGTTTCTCCCAGCCACCCATTTTTGTCGCCCTTCCTCGACTTCTGCTTGCGCTTTCCTCGTACTCAACGCCCGTCACCTCCATCTCACTTCACTCTCCTTCCACTTGCGAACCCTCAACATCAGCATCAATATCAACATCAACACCCCGAGTTCAAGCCTGTCATGCCGACCTTCGAGGAAATCAAGGATGATCTGCTGGATGCTATCTACCAGGTTGCCCAGCCTCTCACACCAGAGCAGAAAGATGAGGTTGTCTCCATCTTGAAGAGCCGGGGTCATGATATGGTGTGGAACGCCATTCGGTACTTGACCTTTCTACCTCACTCATTCCCCTTGCGCTTTTCAAGTTACCTTGGTCCTCTTACCTTGTCCCCAAACCTTCATAACACCACCTTTGCTCACTACAACCCACACCAAAATGCCTGCCAAGTTTGAAGACATCAAGGCGGACCTGTTTGAGGCTATCTACCTCGTGGTCCAGCCGTCTCTTACCCAAGAGCAGAAGGCCGAGGTCGTCTCGATTCTGAACTCACGTGGGCGTTACATGGTCTGGAACGCAATCCGGTAAGACCGAGATATCAAGCCAGGAGAGCTCCTTCCTCCATCCTCCCTTCCTGCCCTTGACCTCCACATCTCCTTTCCGTTTCCCGCTCATCTACCTTGCCTTCACAACCCTCAACCCGCTCTGAAACCCCCAACCAACTTCTCTCGCACACGCTCGCTTCAAAACCTGGCTCATCATGGCTGGCTCTCGAAAGCTTCAGAACTGGTGCCCTCAGACACATGAGGACATTCTGATCGCCGTCGTGGATCACGTGAAGATGGCTCCTGGTGATTGGGCCGGGGTGATGGCTAACCTACATGGCCGGGGCTACACATTCACTGAGAACGCACTCAAGTATGTCTGTCTCCGCTTCATGCGAGTGGCGGCTTGAGGTTCTTCACTTTCCTCTCGACCTTTGATTTCTGCTCGTTCCCCCACAACTCTCTCTGCGCTTTCCACTTTCCGCTTTCCACTTTACACCACCACCTCTGCAATCCGCTCTCACTTCCATTCTCCGCAACTCCAGCAAGTCAACCACCATGGCTACAGTCTGGGATGAGGCTGCACACCTGTGCCTCCTCCAGGGCGTTTTCGTGAATGTCACGTTCACTGCGGAAGAGTGGCAGAGAATCCTCAAATACACCGAGGATCGCGGTTACGGATACACCTCGGGTGCTGCCATGTATTCTTCCCTTTTCACTCTTTTCCCTCATTTCCTCTCATCATCCTCTTCCCAAACCTCACTTCCCAACTTCACCCCACCACAGCTCCCTTTCAGCTTTCATCTCGTTTCAATCCCACCAATCACAACACAACCGCAATCTGCGACGCGACGCGCATCTTGCCCTTGCACCTCAACATCTTCCCCACTGCCAGTCGTATCGCTCGTGACAATGGACACTCCCAAGGCGGCTGATCAGCGGATGACCTGGGACCACGTCGCCGACAAGGACTTGTTGGGCGCCATATGTGATGAACTTGCCCCGACTCAAGAACAGGTTCGAAGCGTGACGGCGCGCATGCACGCTTTGGGCTATACATGCACTGTCAAGGCCATCTCGTACTAACCTCTCGCGTTCCTCTTTCCGCCTTGTTTTCCATTGCTTCGCTCTCATTTTTCAGACGTATTTCAAGGATCGTCACGCTAACATCCCTGTCAAGACAGCATCTGCAGAAGCTTCGCAAGAAGGAGGGCACCCAAGCTGGTGATGGCGCTAGTGCCGGCGGCACGACCCCCAAGGCTGCCGCTACGCCGAAGACCCCTCGCAAGCGCGCTCCCGCGAAGCCTAAGAACGGCGTCAAGACGCCTACTTCCAAGGGCAAACGCAAGGCTACGGAGTCGGTCGCCGAGGATGACGACGCCAGTGATGGCTCTCAACCGGCTCCTATCAAGAAGGCAAAGGCCGAGCCTGGTGTTGATGACGCCATGGAGTAAGTTGCTGCGAATACGGAATCACACTCGGTACGTGTCAATTGTCGCTAACACTCGTGTCCAGTCAGTTCGTCAAGTTCGAGGGCGACGACTATGAGGATGGCGCTGTCTAAGCTCATCACCATCGCGACTACCGGCTGAACGACTGCGTCTTCCGAAAACCGTCTTTTCCGGCTGTCCTCAACACCTGGTTTTCTCATCCGGTCGCTCCTTGTCTCGTCGGTCTCACGGTACTTTCTCGTCAACAATGTCAGCCGGAAGTTTGTGCTAGGAATTCGGAATTCTTTGGCAGGATGGAGGGTTGGGTTGGCCCAGGTACTTGTAGGGTCTGGATATCATGGAGGCTTTTCTGAGGAGAACAGCTGAAGGGTGTTGTCTTTGCATTTTCCTTTTTGCGGTCTGTTACGGTCTGCGCTGGCATGCGCCTCGGATACCCCAGGGAAGGGATGAAACATTTGCACTGGTCCTTCGGTCTCGTGGCCCTCTAGGGTCATAAGTCGACATTAGCAAAAACGCAATAAATCACACGGTCAACACATTTCGATGCCCATGATAGTCAATAGTCGACCATCATGCTCCCCATTGGATATCAGGTAGTGATTGTGACTTGTACAGGTCAATCTGGAGCACAGAATGAGTCCCTCACCGACACTCGACAAAGTTTGACGGAGGTCTGCAACAGGTCGCGACTTCATGTGTACGATGCGATCTCAACATTGCCTGCAGTCGCACTCGAACGGATGAGATGATGCTGGGTGTTACACGCGCCGAGACGGTTACCAGTCAGTCACGGAGCCGTGGTCGATCAACGGCAGGCCCCACAGAATTGAGTAGAACCGCGCATTGCCATAAGGCTAGTACCGATTCGGCATAGCGTCAATGAGCTTTCTCGGCTCGCGGGTAACATATTTTCTTTGGAAGCTTCCATCGTCAGTCGAGTCGTTGACTTTTTCCCATCACTGCAATATTCCTCTTCTCTATACCCGCAAACGTTGATACCCTCACCGTCCTTTTACCTGTACTGGCCGGCTGTTCTTTAGTCACCTCCCACATCATATACACATAATGCAGCGAGCATTGACGAGCCGGGCGAGGGCTTCGGTCCTCTCTCCTGCTTCGGCAGCCTCCAAGTTCCGTCCCAGCACCGGACTATCACAACAGCTCCGCTTTGCTCACAAGGTGCGTTGCAACCCTCTCCTGCGATAGGCTGCTCGAGATGCCACGGAAGCGACGGACAACACCATGACTGGTACTGACAGACGAAAACAGGAGCTCAAGTTCGGCGTCGAAGCCCGCGCCTCCCTGCTCGTCGGTGTCGAGACTCTCGCAAAGGCCGTCGCAACCACACTCGGCCCTAAGGGCAGGAACGTTCTGATCGAGTCCAGCTATGGCGCACCAAAGATCACCAAGGGTATGTCTACTCAGGAAGATCAGCTCACTACCCCGTGTCGTTGGCACCGGTGTTTCCGAACTTCAGACTAACTTGAGCAGACGGTGTTACTGTCGCACGAGCTATTTCCCTCAAGGACAAATTTGAGAACCTCGGCGCCCGGTTACTACAGGACGTCGCCTCCAAGACCAACGAGGCTGCCGGTGACGGTACCACGACTGCCACGGTCCTGGCTCGCTACATTTTCTCTGAGACGGTCAAGAACGTGGCTGCCGGCTGCAACCCGATGGACCTCCGCCGCGGTATCCAGGCTGCCGTCGAGGCCGTTGTTGAGTACCTCCAGAAGAACAGCCGCGATATCACCACGAGCGCCGAGATTGCCCAGGTCGCAACCATCAGCGCCAACGGCGACAAGGCGGTCGGTGACCTCATTGCGAAGGCCATGGAGAAGGTCGGCAAGGAGGGCGTCATCACCGTGAAGGAGGGCAAGACCCTGTCCGACGAGCTCGAGGTGACCGAGGGCATGCGGTTCGACCGCGGCTTCGTCTCCCCCTACTTCATCACCGATACCAAGTCTCAGAAGGTCGAGTTCGAGAAGCCCCTCATCCTGCTTTCGGAGAAGAAGATCTCGGCCGTCCAGGATATTATCCCGGCTCTCGAGATCTCCACCCAGACTCGCCGCCCGCTTGTCATCATTGCTGAGGACATTGAGGGTGAGGCTCTGGCCGTCTGCATTCTGAACAAGCTCCGTGGTCAGCTCCAGGTCGCTGCTGTCAAGGCTCCCGGCTTCGGCGACAACCGCAAGTCGATTCTCGGTGACATTGCTGTCCTTACTAACGGAACCGTGTTCACCGACGAGCTCGATGTCAAGCTCGAGAAGGCCACCCCCGATATGCTCGGCTCGACCGGCTCTATCACCATTACCAAGGAGGACACCATCATCCTCAACGGCGAGGGCTCCAAGGACAGCATTGCTCAGCGGTGCGAGCAGATCCGTGGTGTCATGGCTGACCCCACCACGTCGGAGTACGAGAAGGAGAAGCTCCAGGAGCGCCTGGCCAAGCTCTCGGGCGGTGTCGCTGTCATCCGGGTTGGCGGCTCTTCCGAGGTCGAGGTCGGCGAGAAGAAGGACCGCTACGTTGATGCCCTCAACGCCACGCGTGCCGCTGTTGAGGAGGGTATCCTCCCCGGTGGTGGCACGGCCCTCATCAAGGCTTCGCACCACGCCCTGAAGGACCTCAAGCCCGAGAACTTCGACCAGCAGCTCGGTGTTGCCATCGTCAAGAACGCCATCACCCGCCCTGCACGGACAATTGTGGAGAACGCCGGCCTCGAGGGCTCGGTCATTGTTGGCAAGCTTACTGACGAGTTCGTCAACGACTTCAACAAGGGTTACGACAGCGCCAAGGGCCAGTACGTCGACATGATCCAGGCCGGTATCCTCGACCCCGTCAAGGTTGTCCGGACCGGTCTGATTGACGCCAGCGGTGTTGCCTCGCTCCTCGGAACCACCGAGGTGTCCATCGTCGAGGCACCCGAGGAGAAGGGCCCTGCTCCTATGGGCGGCATGGGTGGCATGGGTGGCATGGGCGGTATGGGCGGTATGATGTAAGATGGCCGAGACGATCATCTGCTTGTGTACTTCTTTTTGGCGACCGGGAGGGCAGGGAGCATTTTGTGCATTTGGTCATTGGGAGTTCCGGACGGGCTGGATCAAATGCTGCCATGTAATCTCTCTCTCCCCTCTACACTTCCCTCTCTGTGTTTGTACTCGACATATACCACCAATTTGGGGCAGCCGGCCGGGGTTCTTGGCTGGGCAGGGCTTGTATAATAATGCGACAAAAAAAACCCAAGAGACTGTTTAGAGTAGAAAAGGATGCAGCCATGTCTTCCTTCAGTCCTGGGTGCCCTTCCGCAGTATTACCTTATTCTGATGCCTGAGAAGTGTATCTAGGTAGCTACATGACAAAACTCCAAGCGTTAGGCAGCTGACGTGTTATAACCTGTTAACCGGTGCCTACAGTCTTGCTTCGAGTCCGGAGTCCATGACGCTTTGGTATGAATTCGTCAACACAAGGGGTAAGCCCGGGGAGGGACCTCACTCAATACGTACCTGTAGACAGGCAACGCACGGACCAGTCTGGAGTTTGATGTTTAAATGACAGGGCGACGGAGCAACGACAATGGCCTGGCGAAGCAACAGGAAGCCTAACCCCACCAAAGCCCACCTTCCATCAAGGCAGTGTTCTCCGAGAGTTGTTTTTGTCCCCCTCCATCCCAATCCAGGCTCGATATTTATCTTGTGCCTTGAGCTCTAATCCACGAACGAGTAGTGAAACCGTCTTCCACACTCACGAATCAAATCTACGGTATCTGTCGTACGTTCCGCCCAGATTTTCCGCGGGGATCACCCCTCATCCCCTCCAGGCTCCGAGCTGTCTATCTCTAAAGCGCCCCGCTTCCCCTTCTCCTTGCGACAACCGCCTACGACTGCTGACAACTGACCCAGCACAACTTTCCGCCTTCCTCCACCACAACAGCCAGCGTCGCGTGAACACATTGACAAGATGGTATGATGCTAGATGCGAGGTCCCTTATACACAGCGATCAGCTACTAACGTCCGCCTCGCAGTCTCAATCTGGGTCCGTACCTCCCCGCCTATCCGTCCTCGAGCTCGCACCGCCTCGCAACCTGAGCGACCGAGAGCCCGGCGCCCTGCCGTCTCTCCATGATTACATGCGCACAATATATCGTCGGGAAACTACTGACACATACCCAATGACAGAGCCACGGTCGCGCAGGAGTGCGTCACCGCCTACAACGACCTGAAGCTCAGCAAGAAGTACAAGTACATCATCTACAAGCTCTCGGACGACAACAAGCAGATCGTCGTCGACGAAGCCTCGAGCGACGACGACTGGGAGAACTTCCGCGAGAAGCTCGTCAACGCCCAAACCAAGAACAAGAACGTACGTGTATGATGATATTTGCCCCGACAACGGCCGGCTCGGGCGGTGCTACGAAATGATCATAGGCTTACCCGCCACGAATTAGGGATCTGTCGGCAAGGGACCCCGGTACGCCGTCTACGATGTCGAGTACCAGCTCGCCAGCGGTGAGGGCGTGAGGTAAGGAGACCACACTAGCCGCGACAGTGATAGGAGGGGGAAACGTGCTGATGATTTATCAAAACAGGAACAAGATCACATTTATCGCCTGGTCGCCGGATGAAGCCTCCGTGATGGTAAGTTCCACCCCGGGATTCTCTTCAGTGACTTGCCAGAACTCACAGAGACTTACTAACGACAACCAACAGGCGAAGATGGTCTACGCCTCCTCCAAGGAGGCCCTGAAGCGGGCACTCACCGGCGTCGCCACCGAACTGCAAGCCAACGACGCCGACGACATCGAGTTCGATTCGGTGCTCAAGACGGTCAGCAAAGGATTGGCCGGCAAATAGATTTTCGCGTCTTTTGCGAGTCCGATGTCCGTCCTCCATGTTCGAGCAGAAACGTGCTGTTCCGGTCTATCAAGTTACGAAAGGGGGGCAAAGTTATACTAGCCACAACATTCGAAGCAGCAAAATGCGCATAGCACAGAGACAAGGGGAAGCCGTGCGGAGATAGACAGGGGCGCAGAGAGCTTTGGGTCCGTTTTACGTAGCCTGGCAGGATATTTCATGTTACGGAGGAACTTCGTGTGTCAAAGCTCGTAAGAACGGTCATTTCGGAATGCTACGTCCTGCCTGAACAGGGCGGGCTTCTGCGGTCTTATTCTCCCTCGTCCTGCCGATTGCTTCATTAGGAAGTTCCATGACCTCACTCTGCAGCCGCGGCATTGTAGACCGGCCTCCCCCATGGCACAGCCTGACGCCGAATCCTCGCATGTCCTCGCATGTCCTCGCTCGTCTAACCGGTTTATCACCTCCCCTCCCAAGCCCCCCTAAAGGTACCCAACACATCCCCAGCAGCCCGCTCGTCCCGTATCCGCTGCTGCAGGAAACCCCCCAGATCACTCCAGAACTCCTCCGTCTTGAGCACATCCGTCCCGCTCAGCCCTACCGCGACGTGCTTGTCCTCCCCTCCCGCCTTTACCCCTCCCGTCCCCGCCTCTCCTCCTGAGGCAGCGGCCAGGCTAGCGGCACCCCCCAACACCATGACGGCGAACTCCACCGTCGTCCCATCCCCCTCCCCGACCAGCTCCTTCAGCACCTTGCTGTCGGCCACGGGCTTCTTTTTGGCCAGCAGCTTGATCTTGTCGACGGGGAGCCCGGTCTTCTGGGAGACGGCGTGTTTCACGTCCAGCACCGAGGTGGTGGGCGGCTGGCTGGTCAGGCGGATGTCGAGGGGCGGGTTGCGCAGGGACTTGAGCGTTACTGTCAGGGAGGGCTCGGAGCCCGGGGCGGAGAGAGTATGGGAGGAGGGGGCGAGGAAGGGCTTGGGCTGCTTTGGGAGGATGGACTGGATAGCTTGGTGTTAGTAGAGGAACAGAGGGTTTGATATGGGGTCGGGGGTAGGAGGAAGGTAAGGAAGGAAAGACGTACGGGTGGTCGGGAGGGATATGTCCGCGGATCCTCGACGTGGTCGGCTGAGATCTTGGTCGGTTTGGAGTCGAGGGTTGAGAGGAAGGTGCGGGCGAAGGATACTTCTGTCATCTTGACTGTTCCGTAGAAGGGTTGCTGTGCTGAGTGCTATGTCGGGGATATTAGGCTGTTGGTCGGCGAGATGTAGTCAAGCTCGGGGTTTTCGGTGTTGCAAGGCTGTGATGCTAGGTAGATAGTAGAAGCGAAGCCGTTGGGAGGTTCAGGCGAACGACGTCAACGGCCGGGATGCTGCCCGTCTGTCATGACCCACTTGCGGGGTACCGTTTGAGCTTCACCTTATCTCATCGGCTGCACCTGATGCTCATGCCAACCAAATCGGAATAGCCACGAATGAGAAAGCCATCTGTACCTACACGTAAGAGTTCAGCATTATGTGACGAAGTCACAAATGCTTCCAGAACTGCTCAGCATAGCTGAAAAACTCGATATGTCTGTAAGGTCATCGTTCGGAGCTCACCAATCCAAGGCACTTCTCCCTAAACATTACCATAATACCATACACAGCACAACACCGGCATTAGAGTGATCAACGACTTTTTGGCACTCGTCTCCAACTCCTATCGAAATAGCAATGTCTAACCTTCCCAATCCAAAGATAGAACATGTCTCCTTCGAGTCATGCGAAAATCTAGCGGAGACACCCCATGTATCGAGTCGTAAACAAAGTCATACATCATATCCAGTCATGGACACGCACACACGCCCCGTAAAACTAAACCCCCTAATTCAACGATCAAAAACATCCAAGAGGCCCCAAAACGGCAGATTGCTGTCATGGACAACATATACCGCTTAAAGGGACCCGGGACGAACCCAAGCAAACACCTTTTCACCCCTTCCCATGCATGACCGTCAGCTTTTCTGTCGCTGGTTTGCGTTTGCCCATGTCCCCGACCTCCTCCACACGTGTTGTCATACAGTTCCGCTCCGAGCTAGTACAATTAAATGGATACATGAAATGGAAGACAGTGAAGTGAAGCTCGGTTGCCGCAGAGTCGTGGAAAGCGGCAGATGTAGAGAGAGAGCTGAGGGTCCGTCGTCGACATTAGTCCCTGACGCTGGAGCTGACGATATCGCGGATAGCCCACCGCCAAGCGGTCCTGTCTCTCGAAGCCTCGCCGCCGGTGATCCAGCTCTCGCACTTGCGCCTCCACCGCTCCTCCTCCTCGCGCTGGCGGCGCACGAACTCGGGTCCGACGTCGAACTCCTCGCCCACCAGCCAGTCGTCCTTGATGTCGCTGACCCGGCCCTGGCCGCCCTCGCTCTCGTTCATGGTGTGGTCCTCCAGGTCCGGGATGTCCTTGAAGACGTCGTCGTCGCTGTCTATGCCGTTGAAGCCGTCCATGGGATCGCTCTGCTCCGTCTGTCCGGTCTGCGGTCCCAACTTGAGCCAGCACATGTTCTGCGGGTCGAAGACCATGCCTCCCACGACTTGCACGCCCTTGGTGGCGTTGATATTGGTGATAAGGGCCGGTCGCGGAGTCGAGTTCTCTTTCTCGCGAAGCATGTACGGCGGTATCGAGACGGTAGATGGAGAAGAAGCGGGCACATCAAAGGCGCCGAGTGCGTTGTCGTTGCCCTCCCACCGGAAGGTCTCTGGGTTGTAGAACATGCCATTTACCACTGAGAGGACGTTAGCTAAAGCAAGACAAGGATGGCATGGCAAAGGCGGAAGTGAACATACTCTTTGACTCCTTGGGGGGGTTCAGGTTAGCAATAAGATGCGGCTTGAGCTGAGGTGGCTTGCGAGTCTTCTTAGACCTCAAAGTCGGCTGTGGGGATTGCGGGTTAAGATTCGACCTCGTCGACAGCTGGGCAACACGTTGCGCCGTAAGAGGTGCGAGAGGGCCACCGGATGGTATCCGCTGGGCCAATGCAGTCTCTCTAGCGATCCTGCTAGCCGCAGTGTCACGAGCAAAGCTGGGAACGTTGTCGAACCTCGATTGAGAGTATGGCGTGAGAGGCGACGGAGTACTCGTCCGGTCCGGGATGACGTTCTGATACATCTTACTGCGAAGTTGTGCCTTGGGTCCCGATGTCACAGGCTGGCGCATAAACTTGGCCTCGGTCTGTGTAGATGTGGGCAGGTCGTCGAAGCCGTCCAACTCGTGACCGTCACCGAAGTGCCTAACCCGGCGAGGTTTGTTGAGCTGGTGCCACGGACCTTCATGCGCAATCTTCTCCACGTTGCGGTACTTCCGCGGACTAGGCGACCTCATTGTCGAGCGCGACATGGCACGCGAAGTTGGCCGGAAGTCGACGCTGCTGCCAATACTATTGTCAGAGTCGTGACGTCGGAAAGTCCGAGCGGTCCTCGCGTTGATGTTGTGTGATTGGTTTGCCGAAGCACCTGCGGGCAAGAACGGCACAGGCGGCTTTCTCGCCTGTGCCGCCGGGCTCTCCATGGTGCGCGGCCGTTCGGTCGGGGTTTTGGGGCGTAAGGATGAGGGTGGTCTGCCGTACATATCGCTCCTGGAGGGAGGGCGGTCATATGAGTTGCGGGATGCCGCAGGCCGAGTGGACGTTTGCTGTGGTCGCATAACGGGCAAGGACCTCTTAAGTCGCAGTAGCTGTGCGCTCGTCGTGGTTGGACCCTCGCGGAGGGACACATTCGACGTCTTCTGACCAAGTTCCTTCCGGCGAGGCGTCGTCGGCGGTAAGGAGGTGGCGGACAGAGGCGTAGTAGGGGTAGGGATGCTAGAGACAGATGACTGCGCTGAGTGGCCACCGAGGCGCGAGAGAGACCGTCTACTGGGAGGAATAGGTCCTCCGCTCTCAGAAACGGGCTCCAAGGACGATTGCGTGTGCGATCGCTCGTGGTGACTGGCCATCGGCCCCATAGGCCTAGGCAGGCGAGATCCGGCGACCGGCTTATTTGTGAACTTCAGAGCTACAGCCGTCTTGGGCCGCGATGGACTCGCAGGCCTTGTCTCCTTGACCTGAATATTCCGGTGTAGTGTCAACTTCCTAGAGTCGAAAACCTCACCGTCGCCTATGTCAAGGCCGGCTAGGAAATCTTCCTTGTCCGCTTCTGGCGGAGGTGAAGTCTTCGCTGACTTGGGGGGTTCCTCGGGGAGCGGCTCCAGCTTCTCCGGCCGCTCTGGGGAGCGGCTCTGCCGTCTCCTGTTCAGCCTATCCTCCCAGTTGAGAGGTCCAGTGGGCAGAACCAGACCATCGAGCGCCTCATCTTCGCTCTCGGCTGTGATAGAGCTCGCAATGCTGGGGCTAAGGGCCGAGGCAGACGAGCTGCGGTTGGAACGCCCATCACGCCGCGTCCCTCCAAACCTCGTGCCGAGGCTACCTTCACCCCAATCGAAGTCGTCTAGCGAATTGACAGCAGGGGTCTTTGGTATGTCTCGTCGAGTTGTCAGCTTCAGCTTTCCGTCAGACGGTAGATCAAAGTCGGTTTCGAAGTCGTCCTCCACCACTTCGCCCCTCTTCTGCGGAGTTGGCGGTGTGATAAGGGAAATCGGCTTCGCCGGCTGACGGCTCTTGGAGACCTTGATGGTATCACCGCCATCGCCGAAAAAGTCGTCGTCGTCGTCCTCGTCACGAAAGCGGTCGAGATCAACACCTCCAGTGAGTATATTGAGCTTGTTGGGCAGCTTCTCCTGCTGCACAAGGGGAGGCGATGCGACCTTGAACGTCTTTGTCGGGCTCTCCGCGATCGACGAACCGCTGACTTGCCGTAGAACCTCCGGAAATTTAGAGGTGTCCGGAGTCTTGATCGTCAGTCCCTGGCCGCTCTCCGGAAACTCTAGGTCGTCGCCCCAGTCCTCCTGGATTATTTTCTTGATTTTCCTTCCTCCCAGTCTCTTAATCGTACCACCCATCAGAGCCGAAGACGGCACATTCGTCGGAAGCGGGATACCTGCTTTCGCCGCCGCGGCGATAGCATCTAGCGTGGACTCCTCGTCGTCGCCTGGGATGTGGACGTGCTCCTCTACATCGCCGCTGATCGACTCGAACTCGGAACGCAAAGACGAATGTGAGTCTCGACGGTGCGACGGCGCTTTGGCCGAGTTTGCCTGGCTCTGAAACGTCAGATCCTCGCCCTCGATCATGAAGTCGTCGTCGTCCCAGTTTTCCACGTCATCCTCCACCGGCTGCCTCGGTTTCAACCGCAGGGTTTCCATCTTGGGAGAGTTCGACCTCCGGATCGCCGCAGGTTGTGGTCGGAACGTTGAGGTCACGCAACTCGGCAATGACCTGAAAGCGCGATGCCTGTCTCAATTGTGTCGGTGTCAACCGCGGATGCGAAGCGAGAGGAAGCAACAGCTCAGTAGTGAGGATTCATAGTCGTCAGCAAAGAGAGACCGTGTAGGCCAACAAATTCTGGTTCCGAACGCAATAACAAGGCGTCGCAATGGTAATCTTAGCACGAGCGATAAGTCCGGAGTCGCAGTTCCGCAAGTGTGTCTGGTCGCGCGAGTCGCTGGAGCTTTCCCGGGTCGAGATATTCGTCGGCTGGTTGAGTTTTCGCAGGCTGATTGGAAAAAGCGGAGAGGTGTGGTGAAGGTCGGGTTGACGAAGTGGACGAAGAACTCGACGAGCTGTAGGGAAGTGGAGATGCGACTGCAGAATAGGTCCACGTATACACTCTTCCACCAAAATATCCCTCGCTCCTGTGACTTTGCGCAAGTTGACGGCCAAGAGCACCAGAAGATCCAATAAAGTGTTGCGCACAGTGACGTTGGAATAGCTGGCAGGATACTCAATCGTGGTCAGAATCGCAGGTGGTTGGTTTGAGATGCCAGCAATGCTTGGTCCAGAATGCAAGAATTGGGGCATCTGGCCTGCCATTCCCCCCAAGTGGCCGTTTGCACGGGCCAGGGGACCGTCGAAGTGGCTGGCACGCTAAGGTCACGGGATCTGCGGGGACGCTAGTAGCTAAGTGAAATGTCTGATTGGTCGACGCGGTCGTTCGCGTCTGTATCGCGCTTTCCCCGCCTTTTCGATTGACGGGATGTTTCAAGTTTCTTCTGGCAGCCACAAGGAACAATGTCCAGTGTATAAACTGGCTTTCTGGACCTCAGCATTGTCATCTTGCAAGGTCATCCCTGTGATATCATTCGTATATTCACTTAGGCGCTGGTAATGCCTTCTCGCTTTTCTCTCTCAAGAGTTCCGGTGGTAATACACTATTCTGCTGGCTGTTTTGGGTGTTACTGATGCGTGCTCGCGGTGCCGCATTTCGAGTCCACACTAAGCTGCCTAAACTTTTGTTCTGTTCGCCAGTGGCACGTATAAAAACCGTCCATGACGTCCGCAATTGCGCGCCATCCTGTAATCTCCCTCCGCTCTCGGCTGCTTGCTTGAGTTCATGAGCATACACTTCATCCAAACAGGCCACCTAATAAAGCCTTGTCGCTATAGCAGTCTGAAAATAGCAGTCTCCGCGGCCAAGTTTCCCACCAGACCCTTCCAGCTTCAGCTCACTAGACGGCCCCACACCCTTCCCGTCATCCATTCCAGTCGATCCAACGGTCGTGGTGCTCCCGGACCCGGCCCGTTGTACTGATCCCATTTAAGTGAAGGAAACATCATGCCGCCTGAGCCCTCAATCTTGATTTCGGTTTCATCTTGACGGCTGTCGCGGCCTTCTTGTGATCGATCCCGCCATGAAAGAGACGGCTGTCTTGCGGGTGCCTCGCACGGACGATGACGATGGCTATGTGCTCGTACACGTGACGACGACCGGGCCAAAGGGCTTGGACTTCAAGCTGGATGCGACGGACGGAGCAGATCCCTTTGCCCTGACATGTACGTATCCCGTGAGTCTTATCGACATCCCTGATCCCTTGAGCGGCATCCCTTCCAAGTGGACCTTTGCCCCTACCGCGCACGGGAAGGCGTATGTCCTTTGCATGCTGCACGACATACTTTATTCTAGCCACGGTCAGACTAACTCAGTGAGCTTGAACAGTAAAGCATAATAAGCTATCTCAGCTAAAGGACAAGAAACATCCAATTGCTGACGATGAGTGGGAGAGGATACTCACCGAGGTCCTTCTGGATCGCCGGTCGGACGATGATATAGAAGCAGCTGCTCAAGTGGCCGAAGGCCAGTCTATGACCCTAATCATCCGGCGGAGCATATCTGGTATCAAGGTAGGCCCGTCAGTCACCTAGACCCAATACAGCCAAGGACTCACATAAAGCGTAGCAACGTATCGGAACCATCGACCTACAATGCGTTGAAGAGCAGCTTGACATTGTGGACTGGTGCAACACCGCCCTCCTGTCCAAGAAGCAGATCGCGCAGGACCTGAAATCTGCCACAGCAAAGACCCGGGAGCTGGAGAATGCCGTGAAGGAGCTCAAAGACCAGCTCGAAGACCTCATCCAGGCCAAGAAAGCCGACGAGTCCGAGCTTCTGGTCAAGTTCCGCGACCTCCTCAACGAGAAGAAGGTCAAGATCCGGGAACAGCAGCGTCTCCTGACGCGTCACAACGTCGACCCGGAGGAAACGGGCGCCGTGCCCTCGCCGAGCCGCGCACCGCGGCAGACAGGCAAGGGACACGTGCCGAAGCCGTCGCGGGCGTCGAAGCGCAAGGCTGCCGAGCCGGAACCCGAGGAGGATGACGAGCCGGTGCGTGTGCCTGGCGAAGGGGAGGAAGGGGAGGAAGATGATGATATGGAGAAGATGGAGGTGGACAAACGGCACGGGGAGGAGGATTCGGAAGAGGATCGGACGACCGATCAGGGGGTTGATGACGACGAGACGGGCAGTGAACCTGATGATGACGATGGGGAGCCGATACCTTCCACGAGGAAGGGTGTGAGGAATGTCGACAAGCCGCCAGCTGCGAATACAAGACATGCAAGTCAGAGGAAGAACGAGAGTCCTCCTCCGCCCCGGACTCTGCCTTTCAATCAGCGGAAGGCCGCTGGGAAGCCTGCTCCCGAGCCGGAACCGGAGGGTAGCGAGACAGAGTCCGATGATGAGTTATGATTGTTTACGGCAACAGGCGGCGCTGCGATGCCCTGGATAAGCATCCATGACTTGGGTCATAATTCAGCATGTTGAGTTGGGAGTTGATTGTTGAAATTCTGTCTGTCACAGGTCATTACTGCTCTAGTGTCTGGTTTTACTCTATGCTGATATACACACAGCGTCTAGCGCCGATCATCAGCAGCAAACTGGTTCGTCCAGAATGCCCTGTAGTGCTTCTGCTGTCCAGCCTCAGCAATGTCCTTGACCTCCTTGGGCGTAAGCTTGAACGTCGGCAGATCAGACAAGAACGTGCGCAGGCGATGCTCGTTCCCGCTGGTCGTGATGGTTACGATGCCCTGGTCCAGGCACCACCTGAGGGCAATCTCGGCATCGCTAACGCCGTACTTCTTCCCCAGAGCCTTGTAGATGGGATCAACGGGGCCACCCGAGGCCTTGGTGATGGCGGTCAGCGACCCGTAGGACTCGATAGCGATATTCTTGCTCTTGCAGAAATCGATCAGGTCGCCGTGCTGCAGATAGGGGTGGTACTCGATCTGGTTGACGGCGGGTGGGATCTTGGCTGTCTGGAGAACAGTCTCGAGGTGCTCCTGCAGGTAGTTGGAGACGCCGATGGACTTTGCGCGGCCCGAGGCCTTAATTTCTTCCATGTCGGCCCATGCCTTCTGCAGTTCCTCCGGAGTCTTGGCCCAGAAAGGCGAGTGAATGAGGTACAGGTCGACGTAGTCCAGCTTCAACTTGGCGAGGGACTTGGTGAAGGCCTCTTCGACGCTGACGCCGGGGCTCATCTTGGTCTTGGTGGTAACGAAGAGCTTCTCCCGCGGTACGCCGGCAGTCTTGATGGCTTGGCCCAGCTCTTCCTCATTGCCGTATGCTTGGGGGCTTGTGTTAGCATTGCACTGAGAAGGACTGCCATCAGCTCAAAGGTGAGTTGACTCACATTCGGCACAGTCGAGGTGGTGGTATCCTGCCTTGATGGCGTTGACGATGTGCGTGACAGTCTCTTTCTTCTCTTGGTTGACCCTGCCGGTGCCGGTGCCGAAACCAAGCTGTCGTCTGGTTAGTCAACTGCCAGAAATTATCACACGATCGAGAACAGCTTCCTCACGTACCATGGGAATGTCATTGCCATCGTTCAGCCTGAGGTCTGGGATGTAGACCGCCTGCTTGGGGTCAACACGCTCTTCGGCCGAGGCATTTGGCTTGAAAGCCGCCGAGATTGAATGCATCTTGGAGTGGTAAAAGGCAAGATGTCTGGCTCAACCTAGTGTCACGTCCGGTCCAGGCACGAAGTTCAACCTAGTGGCATAAGTGACGGGCTCTGTTAGGGGGCAGTTGAGGCCAACATACGATACAAAGAGATTAATTGGAGTTACACCGATGCGAACTTCTTATTACTGACACGTACGTCCTACGACCAAAATGTTCAGAGTATAGAGAAGCCACAGCGCACCACTCAAGCTGGATATAGACCACATCTTGGCGCGGTTTACGGAGGCTAACACACGACCCCTCAAATGCCTACCTAATAAATGACGCAATGCGGATGCATTGTGAGTACTTCGTAGTTAGCGACGGGAAACAGCAACCGATCCATTGAGATGCGCAACGACCTTCGCTCGCTTTTCGCGCAAACACCTCGCTGATACAAATGATTTCGTAGATCTGCCCGTTGAGTTTTCCTAGACTAATTGACGAGCGACCTGAGACTTGCAAAGGATCACCACCGTTCTGGCTGCGCATTGGTCTGCCCCAGCATGCCCCAGCTTGAGTGCTGACAGCATGGACAGCATAACGGGAGCTGCCGCCTGACAGCCAACCGCTAGCGTAAGAACGACGTCACGGCAAAAACGTCACTGTAGCGCGTCTCCGGGCGACCTCCTAAATCCGCCACCCCGGAGGTACCTCCGGGACCGCGATTTTCTCGGCATTTCGAAGGTACCATGCGGTTTGGTCAGCATTCAGTGGCAACTCAGCGACATCCCGTCTCTTACACTCATCCTTACAACAGTATATCTACCTTACCTCACCAATCTCCCACTTCTCGGTCCTCCAAGCTACATTCACTTCCAATTCGAAGTGATATCCCTCAAAACCTCATGCTCTTTCGGCCTTTATTCGCAGGCAACTTGACGCACCACAGCCATCACTCTTTGCGGCGGAGTCTCGGGACATCAGCAGCCCTCTACCTCGCAATGGGCTCATCCACCCACAACAACTCCCACATCCCCACCTCCCCCTCGCCGTCAGGCGTCTCCCTCTCCGCCCTCCCGAAGTCATGGCACTTCACCTCCTCTCTGCCCCTAGACCCCCTCTTCCCCACCCCAGCCGCCTCCCACAAGACGCCCCGCGACAACATTCACCCGCGCCAAGTCCGCGGCGCGCTCTTCTCCTGGGTGCGGCCCGAACAGCAATCCAAGGCGGAGCTCCTCGCAGTATCACCGGCGGCCTTCCGAGACCTCGGCCTGAGCCTCTCGGAAGCGAAGACCGACCTCTTCCTCCAGACCGCCGTGGGCAACCACATCTGGGGCTGGGACGAGCAGACCCAGTCGGGCGACGGCTACCCCTGGGCGCAGTGCTATGGCGGCTTCCAGTTCGGCGAGTGGGCGGGCCAGCTCGGCGACGGGCGCGCCATCAGCCTGTTCGAGGCGACGAACCCGGAGACGGGGCGGCGGTACGAGGTCCAGCTCAAGGGGGCCGGGATAACGCCCTACAGCCGGTTCGCGGACGGCAAGGCCGTGCTGAGGAGCAGCATCCGCGAGTTCGTGGCCAGCGAGGCGCTGCACGCGCTCGGCATCCCGAGCACCCGCGCGCTGGCGCTGAGTCTGCTGCCGGATAGCAGGGTGAGGAGGGAGACCATCGAGCCCGGCGCGATCGTGGTGCGAATGGCGGAGAGCTGGATCCGGCTGGGGAGTTTTGATATTCTCAGGGCCAGGGGTGACAGGGCACTGATCAGGCGGCTGGCGACGTACGTGGCCGAGGATGTGTTTGGGGGATGGGATAAGCTTCCCGGTAGGCTGGATAACGTGGAGAAGCCGGAGGATGCGTCGGAGCCGAGGAGGGGAGTGGGCAAGGACGAGGTCGAGGGGCCCGAGGGAGCCGAGGAGAACCGGTTTGCTAGGCTGTACCGCGAGATTGTGCGTCGGAATGCGCTTACGGTGGCGAAATGGCAGGCGTACGGGTTTATGAACGGTGTGCTGAACACGGACAACACGTCGATATTGGGGTTGTCGATCGACTTTGGTCCGTTTGCGTTTATGGACAACTTTGACCCGAACTATACGCCTAACCACGACGATCACTTCCTCCGGTATTCCTACCGCAACCAGGCGACTATCATTTGGTGGAACCTGGTCAGGCTGGGAGAAGCCCTCGGCGAGCTTCTGGGGGCCGGTCCCGAGGTCGACAACGAGTTCTTCGTCGAGAAGGGCGTCAGGGAGGAGGATGCCGAGAAGCTCGTCGCCAGGGCGGAGAAGATCATCACCCAGGTCGGCGATGAGTACAAGGCCGTCTTCTACAACGAGTACAAGCGCCTGTTTACCGCCCGGCTAGGCCTGAAGACCTTCAAGGAGTCCGACTTTGACGAGCTCTTCTCCTCGCTGCTCGACACGATGGAGGAGCTCGAGCTCGACTTCAACCTGTTCTATCGCCGCCTCAGCGGGCTCAAGACCGCCGAGATCGCCACGGAGTCCGACCGGCTTGATAAGGCGGGTCGGTTCTTCTACAAGGAGGGCGTCACAGGCAAGGCGGACGAGCCCGAAGCCCGCCAAAAGGTGGCGGCCTGGCTGGAGAAGTGGCGGCTGCGTGTCCTCGAGGACTGGGGCGAGGGTGAGGAGGCGGAGGAGGCCCGCGTCGAGGCCATGAAGGCTGTGAACCCCAACTTCATCCCGCGCGGATGGGTCTTGGACGAGGTCATCCGCCGGGTAGAGAAGGAAGGGGAGAGGGAGGTGCTAAACCATGTTATTACCATGGCTGCCCATCCGTTCGAGGACAGCTGGGCCGGACGGACCTTTGACGGGATCGAGTACAAGGGTGACGCTGAGGAGGAGCATAGGTGGACTAGTGATGTCCCTGAAGTCAGGCGGGCTTTGCAGTGTAGCTGCAGTTCGTGAGCACGACGAGTGACCGATGTTTAACATGCCTTTTCTGTGATGGTTAGCTTGCAATGGTTTCCACTTGATATTGCAGACTGCATATATTAGTCTCCTGATTCGGACTTAATAGATATCTCGATCCTAAGAGCCTGATGCCATGCTAGCCAAACAGAATATGCCTTGATCCTCGTGCTTGAGACTTACGGGGAGCACCTACATCCGTAAACCTCGGCTTCGGGCCCAGCGTGGATTTCGGAATCTCAAGCCAAGGGCGAGCAGAGTATCAACATATGGTTAATTGAGCTACATCTGTGATAGTTTTACACATACCAGGCTGGCGCTTAACCAGGAGAGACTAACCGGAGGGGTTCTGGCGGGTGCTCTGGTCTTCTGGTTGGTTTCCCATGTGTACCGTGCAACACCTACAGCGAGCAGTCAACAGTTAAACAGACACATTTCAACATTCAAGACGCAGACCATGTTCTTTTTTCAAGTTTTTTTTGTGTTTTTCTAGTAATTTTTTAAACCCAGACGTCCCCAAATTGAAAGAAGGAAAGACGATGACAACTCCTGGCCCTAGGGATGCGATTATGCACCCTGACCGTGCCTCCAATTGCAAATGCCAGACCGCATGTGCATGCAAGAGGCCAATGGCGCATACCATGCCATACCGCGATCGATCTATTAAGCCCCTGAAAAAGCAAAATAACACCAAGCCACCACAAGGTTTGAACCAAAGTGAGGCTAATGCAAATGGGGGTATCTCTGGGTATCGCGGGTATCTCTCAAAGCAGAAGACCGTACCAGAGCCATGCCAGGCTATGCTGTGCCAGAGAACGCAATACCAAGCCTCGCCGGGCAAAAAGAAAAAGAAAACCCGTGCTGTCATGATGTGCCGTGCTGTAATGCTGAATGCCAATGATGCTCGAACCACCTCCGTATGTACTGGTGATAACGAGATCTGTGCCGATAAATGCCTGTTTCCATCCAAGCTAGGACCAGATGCACCCTGCGCCAACCACCAATCGTGTAGCTGGTGGGAAAGAAAACGAAAGACCGCAGTGGGGAGTTTCTGGGGGTGCTGTGTCCGTCCAAGCTAGGACACGCTTACCCAAGCTTCCATGGGTCACAGCTCGTGTATTGCCATGACGGTGGAGGAAACAGATGTCGAAAAGGAAATGCGTAACGCTGATAGGGGTGCTGAAGAATGGAAAGGTTGTTGGATGTGTGCTGTCTGTTGATGCACGCCCGTTTTGGCCTTGTGTCAAGTTGGGGCGGAAACTTCCATCGATCCGTCCGACTGCCCATGCGACGATGTTCACTTGTCGGAGCTGGATCCATCATCCGAAGTGTTGATGTACATGTCGAAGTCCGCATCCTTACCAGTCACAACAGTCGTAGGCGACGAAGCGGCGTTGGGCGAAGAACGACCAGCCATGAGGGCGTCCTGGGGACTCGCAACGTCGTTGGCTGAGGCCGAAGAGCTAGGGCCTGCGAAGCGTCCGACATTGCCCGGACCGGGGATAGACTTCTTGCGGGCGGAGCCGGTGTGCATCAGGTTACCGACATTGCTGGCAGCTGGGGAGTTGCCGATGGCGGTCTCATCAGCGGCCAAGTGACGCGAGTAGGCATCGGCGTTGAAGCCGTGGCTGCTGCCTCCACCTGCGCCCAAGCCGGCCGTACCGAAGTTCTTGAGATCGCTGAAGTCGCCAAACGGTTCGATGTGCAAGTCATTATCCTCAATGTGGGGCACGCCAAAGGTGGCCTTGCCATGCGAAATGGGCTTACTGAAGTCGACAGAAGACTTGGGCTTGCCGGGGGTCCTGTACTCGTTGGGATTGCTCATCCTTCCACCGGGGTTGAACGCGCCGGGAGAGGCGAAGTCCTGCTTGATTCCGGAACCATATCCCATCCTACCGGCCGTGTTGCTGTCCTGGCCCGTAAAACTGCCGACGTTTGTCTGTGCATGCCTCGTGGGCGTGGCGGGAACTGACTGCTCGAAGCCCAGGTGGTCATTGTTGAGGCCCAGGCCCGAGTGATTTCCGAAGCCAAGCATGTCGACGGGAGCTCCATCCAGTGGACGGTGCAGACGCGGATACTCTCCGATAGTATGGTCGAAGTTGTTGGCCTGGAAAGGGCCGTGAGCCATGGGTTGTCCGATAAGGGAGTGATTGGCGATGACCCGCGCGTACTCGGGGTCATGGTAGCCGGTGAGATTGTAGAGCTCGACCGCTCTGGCACAGACCTCGGTATAGTTCATGTACTGGCCATGGACGAAGTACGATGGAGCCTATGACAAAGTTAGCTGAAAGCCTCGTATGCTCGATGGAAAGAAAAGGTGGCTATACCCTCGCGTTGCGGCTGTAGATATTCTGGGCAAGCTGCTCGACATGAGCACCAGCGCACATCGGATCCTCAATCGAAATGTCGCCATGAGTGTCGTCGTCGCCAGAAAAGACCGCATCCTCATCGTCCTCGAAATCAGCTTCAGCCTCCTGGTCGTCATTGGAGTTAGACTCAGCGGCGTTAAGGTATTTAATCGGAACTCTAGTCCGGCGCCGGGTCTGCGTCGTCTTGGTCGCACTGCCGGGCTGACCACCTTGGGCCGAGTCGAGCTTGCGTGCCTTGCGAGGCTGAGAGACATCGTCGTCGTCACCATCATACGCGCCAATATCGTGGGCATCGGCATGGTTGAAATTGAGGTGCTCAAACGGCTGGGTGTACTTGAGTGGGCGGACGACGATAGCGCCAGCTTCGTCAATCTTCTCACGGAGAAAACCACGAATGGTGCTGTCAACGGGACCTCGGTCTTTCTTGGTGGGGAGCTTGGGTGGGATCAGATGGCCCTCGGCCGCCAGGATGGACCGGAGACGTGCGAAGTGCTGCTGCACTCCAGCAGCGGTGGCTCCGGGGTGGAAACGATGAGCGATGTCGTTCCAAGGAACAGCGACACCTTGGCGGCTGCACTCGTACTCAATCATGAGCAGGAATTTCTCCGACATACGAGCACCTAAGCAAATGTCAGAATCAAACGTCAAGACAATAATGGGAAAACACACTTACGCTGCCAGGGGATGAGGTTGCGGCCGAAGAGGCGGATATTCTCCGCAACTTGATCCGGAGTAGGACGTTCATGGGTCCAGGGCCAGGCAGAGGCATGATTCATTGCCTTGCGCTTCTTGGAAGACTTGGTGGCAGAAGCAGATAGAGTCTTCATGGGCTTCGAGGGAGTCGTGGGGTTCTTGCTCTCGAGAGGAGCAGTCGCCTCCATGTTGTTGTTGGTGTCTCCATTGTTGGAGTCGGAGTCATGAACTGGCTCCTGGCTTGCCTTGATCGCCTCTTTGGCAGCCTTCGCAGCAGACCTCATTTGGGGAGGCATCGTTGATAGCTGCGAGGATTCTGTGTTACAGAATCAAGTGTCAGTTTAGGCACACACTACATGTGTGAAAAGATACTGGAAGTAGAGAAGTGTAATGTTGTGAACAGTCCAGAATGAACACTTTGAAAAAAGGAGCGTGGGTTATCAGAATGATCAACAAACAAAAGGGGAACACGTAAAGCTGCCCTTCTTCTACGCTGACTCTTCACTCGAGGTAGGCAGCGCAGAAATCTGCAGAGAAGAAGCCGTTTGCGCCGTGAGGTGAAGTGTCTGATGGAGGGGGGCAGGAAAAAAAAAAGGAAAAGGCAGGTAGAAGGTGTCGAATTCGTGTCGAGCAGTGGACAGGATGTGGAAGTTGGGAGCTTACCTATGTGACAACAGTCGAGCTCCACTGGATGCAGCGGTCTCAATGCAACTGCTGAGCTCGAATAGGAGGTAAGGTCCTCCCTATGAAGGAGGTATGTGAAAGCGAGAGTTGATGGTAGAATACGAGGGGAAACGGTGTGTGAGATCGAGGTTGCAGACCGTGGGGAAAGGAGGGTCTGTTTGTTTTTGGGTCAGTCTTCTCCCTGTTCCTTGTAGTGTTATGCAGTGACAGATGACGGACCCTCAAAGTCATTAACTTGCGGGCCCCGTGCCAGGAAGGAGTACGTGCAAAAGTGGCCGAGAGTATCCGTGGGGATCGGAGCCAAGGGGAGTGCTTACCTTGGGGATAACCAATGCACACTGCCACAATCTTATGAGCGGCCTGGAATAAAGGGAACGTCGATACTATCCAGAAACCAGATGGCAGACACCAGATTTCATCCGAGAAAGAAGTTGCCCGAACTCAAGGTCGCAAGATATCACTGCAAGGTCAGTCAGATCTCCCAAGTCCGAAGCGGGCGTGTGGCTAAGGGAGTCTAGGGCTATGCTCGGGGCTCTCAATGTCCGACAAAGATGCTTTACAGAGAAGCTCCCGATGATACCTCTCGTTGAGGAGCTGGAGACGAGAGACGAGGAGGATAAAGCGAGGGATAACTCACAGTCCAGGGGAGAGTCGAGATATCCTGACGAAGAGGATAAGTGAACGCAATTGTGCTTGTGGTTCTCTTCGGTGAAGGATAGTCGAAGGCTTGTGGTCGAGAAAGAGGTTGGAATTCGGGTTGATGAAGAACGCGAAGAAGAAGGGTTTTGAAGAGACAAGTTGAGTCGTAGCTTTGATGGACCGCTCAGAAGCCTGTCTATTGTCTCTTGTTGCCGACTATCCAAGAGCGGCTAGCGCCATTCGACTCTTGCTGGACTCGCACCCGACGTTCACTGGCTGGGACTCTGGGGTATTGTTCAGCACCTTGGGCTATTCGTCGCTCACCTTGCGTTGATCGTCAAGGCATTCCTTTGGGGTAGAGTTCATCCAGGGCACGGACCACCCCTGAGTTGAATGCATTGCTCTCCTTCAAGACATCGACCAAGACATATTGACCCATCTGGACCCCTCATGTCTGCCCAGGAGAGTTGGACGCCTCTTGGCCGCCCGATTAGCCGACAGCACTTGGGTCATGGCAGAGCCCCTTGCCCACACCTGTTCAAGAGCGAATGGTCATCCAACCGCATGCTAGTGAAGGCGATAAAAGACTGGCCAAGCAACCAAGCGGCTGGCTGGCTAAAGCAGCAGTTTCATTCATGGCTCTTCATCAGATATCGTGGGCAACCATCCTCCTAGAGCAGCCGTCCGGTCGAAGTCCCATGAGGACGAGGGAATGAAGTGATATCCATGCTGATTGCGAGGTATGTATGTTTGGTTTTCAGAGTGATTTGACTTCTATGCTCGAGTATTGCTGACGTGGTCCCTGAAGTACCAAAACACACAAGGAAGCCCAAGTGAAATCAAGCCTCAAGAAGCGGCAGGAGCTTCTGCGTACGCCTCGTGATAGAGCGCGGTCGCTAATCACCTGGGCGCTAACCTGTTTCATTCATACGCAGGTGGCGGGACAAGGCAAGGAGAGGGTGTATCATGGTAGAGGCGACCTCTCCTTCCTCGAAGGCAAGACATGAGAGCGTGTCGAGGGCTGGGCTCGTAGCCATTAGATCGGTTAGACCGGTGACCGAAGAGATCCAGAGACGTGCGGGCTGCGGGGAGCAAAGCAAGCATAATGCGATATCAGCAGCCGGCGTGCAGCTGAGAGTGCTAGCAGCCTTTCGAACTGCCATGTACCAGCATACTGGTAGACCATTGCAATGTTCCTCCTGGAGAGATGGCAATCAAGCAGCACACGGCTGGATGCCCTTGAGCCACCTGGCGGCCTTCGACGAGCTCCCCCAACGGACGGCACGCCAGCGAGCATTTGATGAGCTTCGAGATGGATGTGCGACAGCAAGCCCGTCCAGGCCGGCATATGTTGATCAACAAGTCTTGCTCGCAAGGCATATCGTGGAATACTCCATTCCTCTCAGTTCGGTCGCCTCGCTACTTCCATTAAGACGAGAAGACGAGGGGAGACTACCGAAGTGGGAGGAAGACAAAGGGATAGTTGAGAACGAAGTGGGTATGACCTTCAGAGGTAAATTACTCTCTCTTTGTTACAAAGTCTGATGCGGCAATCCCATCAACTATACTTCGTTTGCGAGCTCTCGGGCACTTGCTTTACTAGAAGGCATACGGTGGCAAGAGGGCAAAAGAGGCAGGAGGGATTTTGAAGCTAAGCCCCCCTTCCTAAGAGGAACAATTTGTCGCTTTGGAAGAGCTTGACAGGCACGGCAACCTTGGCTTCCACTTGGCAGCGTAGCCCTCCCAGACCTTGATGTGACCTGGGTACAGTCACGGCTAAGTTAGGGCGGGGGAGGCTCGACTCATGAGGCCAGACTGCAGCCATACTTTGCGGCAGCCGGTTGACCGGAGGGAGTCTAGAACAAGGCATAGGGTTGCAAAGAATGGGGATTGGCAGGAAAGAGCGAGGATATATCACAGGTAAGAACAGTCGCAAGAGAGCTTAATGATGACAGAGAGATATAAGGAGAGCATGTGCTTGGCCACAATGAGATGGAACAGTCCAAAGAGAGAGATGGAAAAGATATAACTTGTGTGGTGTCAGTTCAATGCCCGGCTTCCGGCGTCCAGAGCAGCCTGGGAAATCGATGTGCAAGCGAAGCGAAGAACGTAATCCACTTTTGCTGCTTTGAGGCGACGAGGTAGCAGATATCTGTGAGAACCAGAGATTAAACGGAGGTGCTTGGTCTTGCACAGGTCAAGAGGTTGAAGGAGATAAGTTCAAGTTGGTTCGTGAAGCTAGGACAAGAGGATGTTGGGGTTGGAATTAAGTTAGTGGGGTCGAAAGGGATGGCACCTCTTGGCAGGTACAGACATCTTCTCAGCCAATCAGCGTTCGCACTACTTGGATCACATCGCTCACTTGATCTGCTATCAAGGTCAGAGATATCCTGCTACTTTGTTGAGGCTGTAGACCAGGTGCGTTACTTTGAACTTGAAGCAGAAGATGGGGCTTGGAGTTTCTTCTGATGCGCGTTGGGTACAAGAGATGACTGAAGAAATGCTAGCGGAGATGCCGAAACAAACCACCCTAACAGAGAGTTGTCAGAGTTGCGGGCCAGGTGAGAGCTTGGCGAGTGTCGAATGTGACGGCCGGCAGTCTGCCCACGAGTTTCTCAATTTCCAGGTTTCAAGCTCACTTTCAAAGATTACTTGTGCTTGTGGCACTAGGCAAAGATGCGATTCAGGGCTCCTTGGTCACAAGCGAGACGCTCGAGCAGCTTGTGTGATGTTTCAACGCAAGTCACAGTGGACAGCCAGATGCAAGGCTTGATTCCTAGTATTCCCTATGCAAGTCCAGACCTGAATCAAGTGCCTAACCAGACTTGCCCAACCAGCTGACCCTCAGCAGACGGAATGCGCGAAGAAATCCCAACCGCGCCCCCAACATTTCGGCCAGAGAAAACGAAAATGAAACCTGATTCGCAGTCAGTCATCTTGCGAAACGTGATCTTCATCGTCGAGTGCATGCGGGGACTTACCCTTGCCTATTGCTGATGGTCTCCATCCCAGTAGTAGTGCTGCCCACCAGGTTGAAGCCAAGAACTTCTGGAAAGCACACCAGAAGAGCTATCAGGCGGCTCAATTCTCCTCATTGGAAGCGGCGGCAGCGCCGGTGGCGATGTCTGAAATCCCGAGTTAGTTCCATATCCGAAGAGCTGCATCGGAGAAGCCGGTGGCATTGTGTGCGAGAGAGCTCCGCCGTGATCGAGGGAAGGTTGAGGATGAGGCGATGGCGTGTGTTCGTATTTGAGACCGGGTTCGTATTTGACGCCGGGTTCAGGTTTGACCGCTTGTTCCGCGGTACTAGCGTGGCAGGCTTCGGGAGCACCGTGAACACCGGGGCCAATACCACCACCACAGTTCTCTTCCTTCTTCAGGAAACCTGGCGGAGCCTCGGGGATATCACTGAGCAGAAACGAACCGTCATCGGAGTGCTTGGCCTCGGCCTTGACCTTTTTCTCGGCCTTGACTTCCTTCTTGACCTCCTGCTTGATGTCGGGGATCTCATCGTCCTCCTCCGACTCGGCCTGAACCTTGCGCTTCTTGGTGGCACGCTTCTTCGGGGCCGAAGGAGGGGACGAGCCAGCGCTGGTAACACCACCGGCAGGAGTAGCGGTGCCGGAGAGAGCACCCTTGGGAGAGATGTCATGAGCCTTCATCAGACGCTCATATCGCTTGGCTCTAGATAAGGACGTCCGTGTTAGAGTTGCTTGGGATAATGATGCTCTTGATGCAAACGGAGATAGAAATGTAGATGCTAAAGAGAAGACGGTAACTTACGCAGCAGCCTTGCTGACAATGTCAAGCTCATTGGCAACCTTGGCAAAGTCGATCTGTGACACACTATTAGCACACCGTTCACCTGTAACGTTATACCCATGAGCTATGACACACCTTGCCTGAGTTGGAGTGCTTGATGCACGAGATGAGGAACTTGAACTGACTCTCGGTGTCGAGGGGAGCCATGTTGACGGTAGTCGATGCTATTGTGCTTGTCAGTATAGTTGATAGATACGTTATGGTGGAAAAGTGAAACGGAATATGTGAGGAACAGTAGGTAGATCTGTGTCGATGTGTCTTAACTTACAGTAGGTTTGATGTTGACTGGAGGTGATTGGTAGTGCGGATGGAGGATGAGGACGTAGTTGGGACGGCCAGGTGTGGTTGATGAGGAGTTGTGGAACAGGGAAAGGTTTTGGGAAGAGTTTGGGGAAGGCCAGGTTCAGTTTTAAACAGGTTTATGGAGTGCAACCCCCGGGATTGAGTGTATACCAGTGTCCTAGTCCGTTCAATAATAGCTTGTCCGTGCCTGCCTTCTGGCGGGTTAAGGCTCCGAAACAGTCTGCTAAGGCCGCTCTGAGACGATGGTCAGATTTGGAGAACTGAGCTGCATAACTGGCTGGCAGAAAGTTGAGAAGGTGCCAAATCTCAGTCAGGAATTTGAGAGATGAGCCTCACTGACCATGTCGCGGACCAGTCGACCTTCGAAGGCGCGGTTGTCCCTTAATTATACCCTCTCTGGCTTCAATTTCCCAGGCCTGTGGACTGAGCGAAGCTTACCATGTCTTCACCATGTCTTCACCTGGACAACACTGGTCTCCTATCTCTGAGTCTTCATTCTTGCACTTCCAAGGCAACCTGAAAGGTCATTTTGTCAATGATACTTGTACTCATTTCAGACTTTCATCAATTAGGTAATGTTGTCTACTGTCCTTGAAGACATGACCTGCCATTGATTAAGGCGTCCGTGACATCTCAATCTATTCTATGACAGAACTCTTTGCTTGACCGTCGTCATCGACATCTCTTTCAGAAGAACATGCAGTCTTACAGAAGTGTGTCTTTGGTCCTGACCGAACTCAGCCAAGCTACCCAAATGATCTCGTCGTTGAAGTATGAATTCCAGTTGGGTGGCATTCTTGAGACCCTCACAGCCAACTTGGTTCAAGTTTTAGCATTACACTTTACTTGACAATTGAGAGCATCGAGAGCAAGGCAACTATGTCTGGAGTGAGTGGGGTCGAACATACTTGAAAGCTCCCAGTTCCTGTCGCAGCATCAAAATCAGATAGTGTGCGTGAGATCGCTACACCCTGCGGACCTTTGTCGATGCTGCTTAGAGTCCTGTGAAGCACTGTTCAAGCTTGCGGATGGAAAAGCACAATGGCATTGCATGGCATGGAAAGAGCATAATCATTTAACTAATGCCCATCACGAGCACCATCTAGTAAGAGTTACTTGATTGTGTATTCAGCGCGGTCACTAAAACGAAGCCTAAGTACATGATGGTCCCCGTCAGTCAACTTCAACACCAAAACCGGCCATGAAAACTGTCCATCGCAGGGATACCACAAGAAAACTCAAATCCGTTACTTTTGTCTAGCCATCCTGTTCCTCCAAGGACGAGGGAGGTTGCTGTGTGCCCAGTACAAGTGCGATTAATCCTCGGTAAAGCATGTTGGGGAAGGAGAAGAGAAATGAGAACGACTCGAAGTGAAGTAAAAGGGAAAGGATCATCCAGAGAGGAGTAGTTGTCAGTCTGTGGATATGCCATTTGAGATAACGAGGTTTGACGGAACCAGCATCGCCAGGGCGGGTCAACAACTGGATTTTGCGACCCGTTTCGTGAGTACTGCAAAATCCATAATCGTATGGATTGTCCAAGCCACTCAGGCGGGCGGTAGCCTCCCAAGTGTAGGATGATTTTATGAATCTGTAAATTAGGTGCGGACGAAGATGCTCCTCACAACCGAGCCCCAGATGGTAGAACTGATGCGTCGCCACTCGAGAGCCGAGAATGGATGCGCGAAGATGACAGAAACAAGGGGAAGGGGTGGGATTGGGAAGTTGTGTGTTTACTCGAACAGTCGCAAGGTGTGCTCTCAGGTAACATGGATGATTAGGGGCGCTCCGAGGTCTCAGATATCGACCGAACTTGTCGTCGATCCCAAGTGGCAATCAATCGTCCAAACTCCGCAAAATGCATCCCAATGATAGTCGAAATTCAGCGGTATGAGGGGCCTCCGTAGCGGGGCCCAGGAGCCATGCGACCTCCCATGGCCGGACCGACACCAGGGCCAGGACGCGTGGCCACCGCATGATTGGTGCAGAGCATACCGACGCGCGAGCCAAACTTGGAGCCGCGCAGAGAGACCATGTGCTTGCGGATGTGAGCAGCGACCATCTCGCGGTGCTGGGGGCCGGCGTGGGTGAGGATGTACTGGATCAGATAGTTGCCGTACTGGTCGCTGGCAATGTCGATGAGAGGAATCCGAGGCCGGTCCATACGTCCCTCGCAGACGCGGTCAAGGTAACGGCTAAGAAACTCCGGGCCACTAATCTTGAGACACTTCTCGACCACCTTTGACGCGAACTGGTCCATGCTGTACTCCGAGGCATAGCGGATGACGTGGTCGATGGCACGGCCGCGGTCGGCAGGAGCGCCATGCTCGCAGATGTGCTGGATGCACCAGTTGCCGAACTGGCCATGGGCAACAATGTCAATGTTCTGCAAGACCTCCTCGATGCAGGGGCGCTGGAATGGAGTCTGTCAGCATACTTCCTAACCACTCTAGTGCAACAGATTCGGACAATTGCACTAACCTTGTCCTCTTCCAGACAGTTCTCAAAGATGTTCTGGACAACGAGACTGCCCGTCTCGCCCAGAGCAACCTCATGCCACATGCCCTTCAGGGCGTCGTTGACGTACTTCATGATCTGGGGAGGAGTGTCAGACCACCGGAGCTCGAAGAGCTTCTGCCAGACATGGCAGGCATAGCGATGGATGACGGTCTCGGGAATCCGACGCAGCAACTCGTGGACCATGATGGCCTTGTACTCTTCCGGGACCGAGTCAAACGCCTTCTGGACGACGTGGCAGCCAAACGGATCCATCGAGAGGTTGAGAGTATTGCCGCGAATGGACTCGGCAATCTTGATGACCTGCTCAGGAGTTCCGTGCTCGAAGCACCGCTGGACCAGGAAATTGCCAAACCTGTTGACCATGAGCGGATAGGCTTGGGCCACGATCGCCTCGACAATGTCGTACTTCTGCTCAGGTGTGCCGACCTTGAGCTTCTGCTGCAGGAATATGGACGCCTGCTGGTCGTTGTTGCAGACAATCTTGTCGACGATGTACTTCCAGTCGCACGTGACATTGCGGTCGAGCAGTCGACGATAGTTCAGAGGCTCCGTCGAAGGCAGGAACGTCTGGACCTCGGCGCCGGGCTGCTCGAACAACATCGACACGTTAGCAGTGGCAACGATACAGTAAACGGTCTAATTACGATGTACTTACCTCGGCCTTCCACGGTCCGCCAGTAGTGGTGAACTCGGACGCGTAGGGTGAGAGCGGCGAGGACATGGACTGCAGCTGATAAGGCGGGAACAGGCTCATGGCCATGTTGCTGCCCATGCCGCTCTGGCTCTGGCTCTGGCCGCCGGTGCCGTACCCAGCGGCAGCACCATCATAAGCTCCTCCTCCCATGGTGGATCCGAAATTGGAACCAAAGCCGGCGTTGGGCCCGAAGCGGTTGTCGAAGCGGTTACCACGACGCGAGCTCGATGGTCGAATCATATCCGAATCAGGAGTAAGACGATCCAACCGATACGGCTCAATTTCTGGCGGCGCAAAGGGCCCAGCAGAATCGCCGAAAGGTTGAGCAGAGCTGCGAGGGTTGCTCCAGGGCACGGGTTGCGGGCCGGTACCGATCGGGCCAGGTGCGACGTTGGCAAACGAATTGGGGAAGGCTGGCTTGGTGTTCCAGATCGACTTGGTACGCGTCAATCCTCCGGCAGAGAACGCATCGTTGAGGTCTGTGGCGCGGCTATCGTCCTGGCCAAGCCAACCAGTGTGGCGAGCGAAAGGTAGCCTGGAACCATTTCCGTTGGACGGCATCGGCATCGAAAGACGATCGAATGGCAAGTCCATGCCGGCGGAAGGCAAGTCCGAGCCGGGAAGACCAACGGGTGTGTTGCGGCCGCTGTCGGACTTGACGAGCCGTGTCTGGGCCTCGAGATGTGAGATTTTGTTCTGGGCCTCAGCCAGCTCAAGCTTGAGACGGAGCAGCTCATCAGACGCAGACTGGCTGGCAGCACTCGTGGGACGAGTGAAGCTGCCTGTCATAGCAACTATGCTGTCCGCAGCAGGGGTAATCGGCAAGGATCCGGACGAAGCTTTCTCGAGGACGCGAGGGAACATTGCGTCGCCGTCCGCGGACTTCAGAGCCTCGTTCTGCTGGTGGAGGACAGCCTGCTGCTCGGTGAGCTTGGCGAGCAGCTTGTCCATGGGATACGCAGCGCTAGGGTTGTGCTCGGTCTTGATCTTCTGTTATGGTCAGTAAAAACTCGTGGTGGTGGGATGGCGGGGAGCGACGAACCTTGGGGTTGCTCTGATTAGCCAGCTTGGACGTGGTCAAGGCCGAAACCGACTTCTTAAGGGAGAAGCTGGCGTTCATGTCCTAAGTGCGAGACACAAAGTTAGCAAGTTGAGTCAAAGTCCAGCTTTTGTTTGCGAGGATGCTTGACAGGCAAAAGCACAATCCTCGGCTGGACAATGAAGCCCAGGAAATTGACAGGGCACGTATCCTTACCTGAACCGTCTGCAGCCCGGTATCTTCAGGATGCTTGGAGTTCTCGTCGTACGTAAACATCTTGGAACCGGAAGGGCAATGCTCAGGCGGAGATCCGGTTGCTGGTACGTTAGACATGGTGATGCCTCTGATGGCCGGAAAGCCGTTAGCTGACCAGAATGTGGTTAAGAGGTAAGACAAGTGTATCGAGATATGGTTCTTCTCAGTTGCGGGTGTCTCAAGAAATTAGATCAGTAGACAGTTGGGAGAAGAAGTTGTGGAAGAAAGATCAGGGAGACAAATGGCGGCGGAGAGGGGAAGGCTGCGAATCCAAACAGGTCGGGGAAATCTGAACCTCGAGGTAGGCGGGACCACTTGAACAATGATGGGATAAGCGAGGCAAGCCCGTTTTCAGCGCTTGCTGCCTGGCGCTGGTGAAGTAAGAAGGTGGTATATGGCAGGCCGTGAAGGGAAGGGTGAAGGTTGAAGGAGGATAGAACAGGTAGGGAATTGTAGGCGAGATAAAGCGGGAATACTCTTGGTGTTTACCTCTGCAGACACGTAATTCAGGGAAATACGCGAAGATCTGGGGCTGCTATGGCCGGAAGCAGAATTTGCAGGACAGGCGAGCAGGTATAGCTGGCAATAATGGCAGGCGCCGGCGGGTGATAGCAGTGCTGAAGTTCGGTGATACTTGGCGACTCGATGTCTGGATGAAGAGGATCGACTCGGACGCGACGATGAGGAAAGAAGATACGTACAATGAATGCACCGATGCGAGAGGTGCTTGTGGTATGCGAGAACCGGGCAGAAGAAGATGTTTCTGGTGCGGAAGGTGACCGTACGGGATTCACTTGATGGACCAGTAGCCGGGCTCGACACATTTAAACCGTACCAGAGTGGCCAAGCGCACCGCACTTGCTGTATAGCTTCGCCCAACGCGTCAACACCCCACACTTAAGCGATGCAGGACGGGAAACCTTACCAAGCTGTCGGGTCCTAGTTGTGTTGCCTGCGGCTTCCGTTTCCCCTTTCACATATCTCCTTGTACATCTCACCTCTCGACCCTGTGTTACGACCACCTCCGCAACCCGTCACTGTCAGCCTCGAGCCGAGCAAGTGACCTACCGCACAGCCGAGAGCCAGCCGTTATCGGCAGACTCGCGCCCTCAGCGGTACCTGGTCCACCCACAACACAACAAGACGTCATACTTGGGAACGCAGAGGGAAGGCTGCCTTAAGACCCGAGGCTTTAACCAAGACCTTTCAGCAAAGACACCGTAAGAGACTGCCTGCAGATGTTTGACATGACCCGCGAGACCTGGGGTTTCCCGGCACGCAGCTTGATCAAGGGGTGCCAGAGATCCATACCTCACCGAACTACTTTGAAGCACCCATACCGGCAGGATGCCGGCTCCGCTGTCCCAGCTCTGATAATGCATACTCGGATGAGGAGAGGGAAAGACGCGCAGGCAGTCAGGAGGAGCCGGCTGCTTACTGTCTGGAGGCTTGGACAAGAGGAAGGGGAAAGGGAGTGTCTGCTTCGAAGGGGAATCGTAGGGCTCACAGATAGTCACGTCCACATTTGGAGATGCACATTCGAGAGTATGTCCGAAATCGAGGGTATATTCTCCCATCTCCTCACGTTTATCACAGATGTTGTACAGTTGCATCGTCTTCCCGTGGTGCCTATCGCTTCTTTCCTGCCTTTTGGTCTAGGATGCCTCGTTAGTAGACGTCCACGCTGCCGGATGAGCACGGATTCCGAGTTTACCTTGCTTCGACGCCGGCGCCTTCTTCTTCTTTGGCGCTCCCTTTCCGCGCTGCTTCAGACTGCCGGTTGTGTCAGTACTTCCCGATCTCTCTGTTTCTGAGACCTCGGAGAACCTACGCAACAATGTGCTCCAACCGGTCGTCCTCCTCCTCATTGTCCACCACAAGCTCGTACGGCGCAAACTCCTTGATCATATCTTGCACAGTCGACATCTTCCGGGGGTAGTACGACGCGAGAGCCGGGCCCCGTAACCTCTGGCGCAGGATCTTATTGCCGGTGCGGATGCCCTCCGGGTTGTATGTGGTTGAGAAGACCTGGCATCGGACCTGCAGGTCGGTTAGCGAGAAGGTTGCGTTTGGTTGGGGTAATGCACTACTTGCCTTCATAAGGTCTAGGATGCGTGCTCGTGGGACACTCATCTTGTCACGGCCTGTCGTCGCAAACGAACGCTGCAGACAAGTGATCGCAAAGCTTCGTGAGGCTCGAAGTCCAACTCGAACCGGAAATCTTCCGGAAAGCTGCGTCTTGGAACCAATCAGGAAGCTGAAATGAATGTGAAAGCGGGGCCCGATCAGCTGCCAGCTGCCAGGAAATTTGCCAAACGTCCAATTGTCTGACGACTCACGAGCTCCAAAATATTTGGCAAGCTCAATCCCGGGTGCTTCAAGAACCTCATCAACGACATACCCGACCCATTGTTCGACGACAAGCTCGCCTCCACAGCGCCAGAATGGACAAGATTCTGCGGCGCGTTCGCATGGCGGAGCGGCAAGTGATTCGCCGGCGGAAGAAGCTGGCGACGAGCGAGTTCATCAACGAGGTGAAGCTCAGGGCCATCAAGGACACCAAAGCCCTGCACGAGGACGCCGCGCGGGCCATAGCGCAGGCCCGCCAGGCGCGCCGCGAGGACTGGGAGATGGGACCGATTGCGCCGAGGAGGGAGGTGCCCAGGGTCTCGGACGGGACCTTCGTCGATCCGGTCGAATGGGGCACCGTCATGCCGGCCAGGGCGTTTTCCAACGTGCCGCTGAGTCCGCAGGCGGTGGAGCAGAGGTGTGCTTGGGCGGGCGGGAGCGAGTTCCTGTGTCTCGCTGAGGGCGACCGGGTGGTCATCACGGAGGGGCCTATGAAAGGGAGGTTGGATAAGATCGCGCGGATTGAGCTTGACACCGGCATGGTTCGGCTGCACGATGCAAAGGTGAGTGCTGCGTTGTTCTGTCTCTCCCGCGTGTGAGGATCTTACCCTGACAATATCGGCGTGTTACTAGACAAACATCACAGTGCCGAGCTGGCTGAAGGGCATGGACCCCGTCGCCGCCGTGCCGCTCCGACTCCCCATCTCGGCCGTCCGCCTTGTCCACCCCATTACAGACGGAGAGACCGGCATCACAAAAGATGCGATAATAAGAGAGCTCAAACCGATACGCATTATGCCGGATAGACCGACACGGACGGTGACCTGGTCGAGAATGGTGACAGGGCTGAACATCACCATCCCCTGGCCGCGCGTCGAGAAGCCCAACTTCGAAGACAACGCCTGCGACACCTTGCGGATCAACGTCGAGGAGCGCACATTCATCCCGACTCTGTTGTCGCCGCCGATGCCGGAGGGCCTGATCGACGAGCTGCGCAACCAGTACAGCAAGTTCCGTACTAGGCACACCCCCGAGTACATTGCCAAGAAGGCGGCTGAGGAGGAGGAGAAGCGAGCCAAGAGACAGCAGGCTAAGGAGATGTTGACTCCGATACAGGAGTTCAACCGGATGCAGCGCGAGATCAGGAGGGCGAGAGGCCAGCCTGTGCTGACGGAGGAGATGCTGGCCAAGATTGGCGAGGTTATGGCCAGAAACCTGAATGCGCGGGGAGAGCGGACTGTGCCTTCGATTCCAGCCGAGACAGTGGGAGTAAAGCGGTCGGATGCGCCTCTGGCGTAAATTGTGCTGGAGCGGCTTTGTATCATATCACTGAACTGTACATTATGCTGGACTGTATCTGCCGCGTCTAGACAGGAACTGGTTATCATGCCGACCGCTGTTGTTCAGCTCTCTACAAATTACCCGTTCAAACACGCCGGGCAGGATAGCTCCCTTGTTCCACCTCTAGCACCCAGAGGTTATCCAGATCTGTCTGGTAGCATCTTCACATTGACGGTTTTGTCCAATTGCTCATCGAGACCAGTCATTGGATCGGGCTGGCTCACCAAGAAGCCATGGCAATTCCCTGCCATGGGTACCTCAGACCTAAGAAGTCCTGGCCTTCAGCTCGCCTAGAGCCATACCAACGATAACCCATGTCCCGCGAGCCTTCCGCGCGAAAGATAGGGAACACGCTTGCCTCTTCAGGCGTCCGATCTCCAGAGACAGGCAATTTCCGAGGCAGGATCCGTTCGCCGCCCTATCCATGACACCGGGGCGATGGCCGTCCCTCGTGTGGCCGATCTGGTTCTCTGAAGCGGCTGTGCAGCAATCGCCGTGGTGTCGATGGCCTTGAGGCTCTGGGCGGCACCAGAGGGCACGACATATCGGACACGGCAACGGCATTGCTTGATATATGCAGTCCATCCAGACCCTGGACGGCAGACCCGCACCTCATCGCGCCGGCAAGACCTTCCTGACATATTCCCTCGCCAGTCTGAGGGCGCCCCTAACGTGGTCCTCAAGCCTGCGGTCCTTCCTCCGTCTCAACCATATCAGCACCAGCGCCAATATCATCGCATCAACGGCAAGATGCTTGACCACAATCCACAACGCCCATGCAACCCAGGCACCCACACTCCGTTCTCTCCTTGACCGCCACTCCCGGCCACTAGTTATCTGCTCCCTCAGCGCCGCAATCTCCGCCGACAACCTCACAATCGCCCTCTCCATCTTCTTACTCCACTTATCCCCCCTCTTAACAAACCCCCCTCCCTCTTCCTCTTCTTCATCCTCCTCATCCTCTTCCCCGCCTAACCGCCTGACACTCTCCTTATCCTCCTCACTCATAGGACTGAGCACCCTCAACGGCGGCGGCGCGTCCACCTCGCCCAGCGGCCTAGGCTCCCTAAACATCCTCCTCCCCCCCTTACCGGGCGTCGGGGAACCCCCCGATCCCCCGCTAGTACCACCACCACCACCACCGCCTCCACCACTACTGCTGCTGCCGCCGGGATTCCCCTTGATCTGGTTCCACACAAACTCCAGCTCGCTCACCAGCTCCAGCGCGCTCTGCGTCGTCGCGAACCGGTGTATCGTCTCGATCAGCGCCTCGATGTACCGCCTCTTGGCCTCGGTCCGGCTCAGCCCGCGCTGCGAGTTCCACGCGTCCCACTTGTCCTGCTCCCGCCTGAGGTCCTCGGCCGCCGACGCGGCCGGGCCGGAGAAGGAGGAGGCCGAGGCGGAGGTGGGCCGCTCCATGACGCCGTCCACGTCGCCCTCCATCGCCTGCTTGTAGAGGCCGTAGAGCCGCATCCGGTCGGCCGGGGGCGGGCGCGTGGCGCCCGTCTTGGGGATCTTCTTGACGGTGTTGAGGGCGTGGACGAAGACGCGGTCTGAGAGATCCCCAGGAAGAAGGGGACCTGGTTAGTATGGCTGTTTGGCGCGGGAAGAGGGAAGGGATAGAAGGGGTAAGGACTACTAACCCACTGAGTCCGCCATCTTGGAAGGTCGTTTATCCTGTTCTCCCCGGCCAATGCCGTTTTATCGAGGTATCGCGTGGGGAAAGCTCTGCGGACGCGCCGGGATGTACGACGGGACGGGTTGAGAGCCGAGATGTAAGCTGGGGACCAAATCTGACTGCAGCTGAGTGAGATCGGACAGAGGACGGAGGCGATAAGTTATCGCTAAGACGGAAATCACTAAGAAGGAAAAGCGGGATCTTGTCAACGGTCTAGAATAGGTCCAAACATAGCAGAAGGATGAAGAGCATGTTGTCATTGTCTTGTAGCTTTCCCCAGGTTCGGGTGACCCGTCTTGCCTCGGCGCAAGTACGCGAGGGTCTTGGGCCCACCCCACTGCCGTTCGGAATGACAGGGGCCCTGAACATCATATCCGAGCGAGCGGGATTGCCTGTAGTAGCCGGGGATTAATTGTTTTTTTTTTGGGGGGGGGAGGGGGGAAATACGAAGTAGAGACATGTGAACCCGTCATCCAGAACTGTGGTCCGTGAGTGTCGGACCACAGACCGCTTCTAGTACCTGCATTGAATTATTCTAAAGGTATACTAGACTAGCAGCGATTATCATGTGCATATGCTTCTTTCCCACGCGGACATCCAGCCTACTCCTCCTTCCTCTGCGCCTCCAGCGCAGCCATGTGCGCCCTCTTCCTCTCGACGTACACCTGAATCAGCTTCTTGTTGTCCATCGCGCACTGCGCGGCCTTGTGTCCCGCCTCGCTCTTGCTGGCCGCCGTGCCCCAGCCCAGCAACTTGTTCGTCTCTCCCCACCCGTCGAGATACACATTGACCGTGTACAGCGGGGCGCGCGTATTTTTGTTGATCTTCGGTTTCGGCCCGCCCGGTGCATCCTCATACCTCAGCTTGATGCCCTTAGCCACGACAAGGTTGGCGAGCTGATTCTTCGGAGGAAGCTCGGTGGCCTTCCTCTGGAGGGTCTCAGCTTCCCGGATTTCCTTCGCGATGGTGCCTGCCCACAGGGTCTTGAGCCAGGCGGCTGCGCGCGCGAAGCCGGATGTCGGGTCCGAGAGGACCACGGCCCCAACGTAGGCTTCGAAGAGGTCGGCCAGCACCTTGCTGCGCTCCTTGTCCTTGACTGCGGTGCCGCCCGGCCGGCCACCCAGGTCGAACTCTGCCGGGAAGTTGGCGCGCTTGTGGAATCCGTAGTGCAGGGAGTAGTTACAGAGAGTCATGTTCTTGACCAGCAGCTCGCGGAGCTGGGAAGACTTGCCTGGCGAGAGGGTGGGAAAGGTGGCGTAGATGAGGCTGCAGGATATTACGTAGAGATACGAGTCGCCTATCCACTCCAGGCGCTCGTAGTTCATGTCTGTCGGGCGCAAAGCCCGGCCTGGGTGGGTGAAGGCCGCCGTTTCTAGGACGGGATCGAGGACTGGTGGGAGTGGCGGGAGGGACGAGGGTATATCGTCAACAGTCCATTTCCTCAGGTTGTTTGGGGCGTGGGATTGGACTTCTCTTAGTGAGCTATCCTGTGGCAGTCGTCGAAACCCCTCCTGCTTGTTTGCAGAAGTATCCTCTGTCGCTGTGTCTGCGGCTGGAGGCTGTGGTTGGGGCTCCTCCTCTTCCGCCAGCGCTCTGAGCGCAGGCAGGAAGTGAAGAAGCGATCTGCTTAAGGACTTGAGGTCGCGTCTCGTGCTTGGCTCTAAATTGGCAAGCTTAAGCGGCCCGTTCTTCAGATCTGCATCCGTATCCAGAGCTTCGACGTTGGCGACGGCGCTCATCAGGGTGTTGACAGCTTGCTCGACATCTTGGGCAGTCGTCTTTGCTCGCTTCTGGTCTCTGGGCGCATCAGGAGATGCAATCTCCGAATGAGGTCGTTTTGTCATGCTGTTGGATATGCTGTGATATCTATCATCTCAAGACTCAAAAGACGAGACGAGGCACAGAAAAATACGTAGTGCGTTGCTTGCCGCTGTTTGAGCTGGGGCCACGGCGGCATTTGATTGGCTCCAATTGGGTAGCGCGCCTTTGCGACCAATGGGATACCACCAGAAGCCGTCAGCCATCAAGGTAACATCCAGGCAGCGGCCGATCTCATCTCACATAAGAATAAGCACAAGGGCGTGAGGGCAACAACATGCGGCGGATATGCAACGACTAGATAAAAGTCTCTTGCCCAGCCAGGGGGATGCTCAGTCCCGTCCCGTCCCGTCAACTAAACTCTTCTAAGGTATTTTCGTGAGCCAGGAGTCGACATTCACTTAGTCCAGGTCTGACACCCGAGATGGCAGCTACTGAGAGTTTCGCCCCCTTCAGAAAGCTACCGGCGGAGCTACGGATCCAGATCTGGACAGAAGCACTGACAGTCCCCTCCATCTGGGCCGTCGCTCTCAACAATCCCAAGAACGTCCACGATGGCGGCCCACCACCCCACCGCCGGTCCATCAGGATGACATGCGTCGGGACCTCACCACACCTCGTAGGGCTCTCATGCAAGCAGGCCCGCGAGGTGATGGAGCGAATCTACAAGAGCCCGCTAAGAGGACCCATCATGGAAGCGACCGTCGCCGGCGTCTACTGGATCTACCTAGAGAGAGCCGTCATCACCTTCGTCAACTCGCAAGACTCCCTCGCCATCCTCGACCGCTTCGGCGCCGAGATCTCCCGGTTCCAGCACGTCGCCCTGGTCTGGGAGAACTGGCGGACGCACCCCCTGACCTGCGTGCGGCTGGCCAACTCGTGTCCGGCGCTGCGCACCCTCGTCGTTCAGCGCGTCGACGCGGAGACGTCCCGGACGTGGGTCTCGTCGCTGCTCAGGCCGTCGACGTTGTGCGAGAAGGTGGCGCCGGTCGTCCTGGAACTGGATGCCGCGACGGCTGCGTACTACGTCGCGCTTGCCATGCACGAAGGTCCCGAGATTGGGGCCGCGGATTCGGACACGTTGACGTACAGGAAGTCGATCCTCCAGTACTTTGGCCAGTCGCTGCCGAGGCTGCACATCCTCTCTCCGGGCGAAATCGCTGAAAGGGGCGCCTCTGCGGACGCCTCCCTCTCCGCGAGGCCATAAAGTTGTCCTGTCTGTTGGATAGGACCAGCCCTAGCAGCCGTGACACCAGGCGGGTATGACGCTGTTTTGCTCACAAGAGTCGGGATGAATTTGTTGACAAAGAGTATCTTAAGTGCTTTCTTATCGTCCCAGACATGGTGCCTTCGGGTTGAATTTCACGTCGTGGTGCGCTCCACCGCCTGTGACAGGCCCAGAGAGCTCGAATCAATGTACAGAGCCGAGTGTGGCAGCGGACGAGCTTTAGAAGGGTATTAGTTAAGAATGTTCGCTCAGGAAGGACCAGACTGCTGACCCCTGATGCCAGCATACAGAGACCGGATTTCGAGGTTTTAGCATCACTTTGGGCGTTGCGAACGTAATGAATGGGGGATCCCGGATATTGTTGATGCGCAATACGAATCCCGGGTTGGACGTACAGGTGACCTATTGAATAGGACTAATATATATTATCACAAACACCGGTGCCCTTGAAGGCACCCATGTGGGAGTTCTTACTTCTACAATGCCTGACATTCTCCGCGCCCCCTCTCAACACATTTATCAACACCATCTTCCAAGCTAACAGCATGTGCCAATTCCGACTCTACATCTTCGCCTTGGGTGTCGCCGTGGCGTTGATCTCGGCGTACATGGCATCAATGTGCTGCCTGAAGGCCTTCGCAGTCTGTGGGCGCTTGAGTTTGAGTCTGGTTCAGGTTAGTCTCTGGTCTTACTGGGATCCGAGCAAGAAGCATAACTTACGTTGGCGTCAGGAGCTCATTCTCCATCGTGAAAGGCTCGACATCCAGATAGCAGTTCTTCACCTTCTCGAAGCTGTTGAGCTTGTGCCCCTTGCCGATCTTGTCCAAGACCTTGAGGAAAGCCTGCTTCACCTTGGGGTCGTTACCGGCGATCTTGAGCGCCTCGATGTCGGTGGGCGCAATCTCCTTCTTGAGGATCTTGCTCGCGAAGGGCGCAAAGTGCTCGGGATCGATGCCGAACACCCCCACGAGCGACGACTCCTTGGGGTCGCCGTGCACATAGGCCATGGCGATCAGATTCGTGCTGCCGAGGTACACGTTCTCGATGCGCTCGGGCGAGATGTACTCGCCCTGCGCGAGCTTGAGCACGTTCTTCTTGCGGTCGATGATCTTGAACCGGCCCATGCTGTCGACCTCGACGATGTCGCCCGTATGGAACCAGCCGTCCGCCTCGAGGGCCTTGGCCGTCTCCTCTGGGTTCTTGTAGTACTCCTTGAAGACGATGGGGCCCCGGACCAGCAGCTCGCCGCGCGGGTTCGGCTTGTCGTGCACCGTGTACTCGTAGTCAGGCACCGACTCGATGCACATCTCGATGGAAGGGCATGGGGGCCCGATGTTGCCGGTGCTAAAGTCGCCAGTGAACTGCACCGTGCCGACGGCGTATGTCTCGGTCATGCCCCAGCCCTGGAGGAACCTAATTCCAAAGGCCGCGCGAAGGAACTCGTGCACGTCGGGATCAAGCTGGGCGCTACCGCTGATCATCGAGTGGGCGCGGTCCAGGCCGACTCCCTTAAGGACCTTGCGTGTCCAGATCCTATCGTAAAGGAAGTGCTTGTTATGGGCTTTGCCCGGCGGAAGCTTCATCGAAGCCATTTTTGTGGCGACGACATGGCGCGACAGTGCGCCCTTGAAGCCGTCAGCTTCGATCGTTCCAGCCTGGACAGCGGAATTGATGCGGTTGTACAAGCGCGGGACGGACATTAGACCGGTCGGACGGAGAATCTTCATGTCCTCGATCAGAGTAGGGATGTCGCCCTTGAAGTAGCCAATGCGGGCGCCCTCGGCCAGAGCAGCCTGATCCGCCATGCGACCGTAGATATGCGCCAAGGGGAGGTAGGAGATGTGCACGTCGTCGGGGCCGATCTGGCCGTTGGAGCGAGCCGCGCTCAGACCAGCAACAGCGTTGGAGTGGGCAATAAGGACACCTTTGGGATCGCCAGTAGTACCAGATGTGTAGTTGATTGTCACAGGGTCGTCTCTTGTGGGCGGCCGGAATCCGCGTCCAGAGCGTTGGCCGATGGCCTCGACCTCATCCATGGAATATATCTTGATACCGACGTCGGCGGCGGCCTTGTTCAGGAGGTCGCGCTTGGTATGCCCGGCGGGCTCTCCGGCGTCCAAAGGATCCAAAGAAATGATCAGCTTGAGAGAGGGAACCCTGGGGGCCATCTTCAGCAGCGTCGGGATATGTGGCAAAGAGGCGATGACGCAGGAGAGCTCGCCGTGGTTGAGGATGTACTCGCTAGCTTCCGGTCCCAAGGTCTCGTACAAAGAGACGGGCCACAGCGACTGTGAGAGCAGAGCGAGCTCTTTGACAGGTTGTTAGCTTATTGCCACGAGTGAAAACTGCGAGATATTGAACTGACCAGAGATCTGCCACTCAGGGCGGTTCTGCGCCCACAGACCGACGCCATATTTGCCCGTCTTGATACCGTTGCTCTCGTGCAGCTCGACAATACCAGCACCCAGATTCTTTCGGCGCTCGGCAACTTGTGCGTATGTGATCCAGACGTACTTCTCCTCCCAGGTTCTTGTGGCCGGGTTCCACGGCCTCCAGCCCAAGCAGGGCTTGTTCGCTCTCTTGGACACGGAATGCTCGAAGAGATCGTGGACGGTCTGCAGCTTGGGGTTGAAGGTCTCGAGAAGCGGCCGGTTCAGGAAGCGCCAGTGACGGTAAATCGGAGACCGTCCCTCCCGCTCGGTACCCGGGACGGGGCTGGCATAAGGGGTGCCTGGTGGAGGAGCAACGGAGAGGAGCTGGGCGAAGGCGCGCTCATCCGTGGGAAAGGGCGCCGGGGAAGCCATGCTTGCAAAGAAAATTCTGGGTTGTGGGTATCACGACGCTGGATAGCTATGCTTCGAAGCAGTATCGCAGATTCTAACAAAGTAAAAACAGGGAGTGTGATACAGGAGGATCCTCTGCAAGACCTGAGTAAACGGCTGAGGGAAATGTGGAAGCCCGTAAAGAAAGATGGGTTGTTGGGACTACTAGACTTAAAGTTCAAAGGGGGGGATGACGGAGACGAGCCCCAGATTGCTGCCGATGCCGACCAGGCGCCCGCACCTTTCCCGGCTCCCAGGTTGCTAGATCATGGGGCGGCCGAGGGACCTCGGCTGCGCTAGCGCCGTAATAGGTTAGTGATGTCTTGGTTTCCTAACTTGCTCCAGCGACTTCCCCGGACTTGTTGCTCTGCGACTCAGCTACTGTGAGGAGAGTCTGCTTGGCATCATTCGCGTTGATCGAAATACGCCGGGCGCATCCAGCTGAACTCGATTTCATCTTCCTTTTACGATCAGAGAAAGGCGTATCTGTGTCGGGTAATATCTGATGATAGCATTCAACACTAACATCAAGGGACCATCAGCTTGGCAGGAGTTGAATTGAATCGCGCACTGCGGGTGATTGTGGGCACGTCAGCACTTTGCTCTCCTCAGGAATTCGTACATGCGGTGGTCACAATGCTAAGGCCTGTTTACTGTGGTAACTGCTTATTATTACGGCCCGCCCAATTGGATCCATACCACAGGTCACAGGAGAACTTAGCTTCGCAACGATCACATGCTTGCTGAATGGCTCCTCCTGACCCCCCTTTTTCAGCCATGGGCGCCCCAGACAACGGAGATGAATGTTCGTCTAACTATTGAACCGACCGGCACCGGCGCCGGCGCCGGAGGGGCGTGATCTACCCTCCGGGCCTGCCGGCCAGGTCGAGGTCAGCCACATACGCTCCGACGCCACTTTCGGTCCTAATGGCTACCCATGGGCATCATAAAAGAAGAAGATCTGGCGCGGTTAAGTTCGGTCCTAGTAGCCCCCTTAGAGAAGTTCGCTCGTGCAATTGTGTCGAAGAGCACGGATCGGGTCTCAGAGGAACATCCTGAGAGCTTCATCCGGTCGCAAACCACTTGGCGTTCTCCGCGAGCATCGGGACTCAAAACGAAGACTTCTTTCTACCCTCTGTTCTAACTGCCAGTCGGTGCCAAGACTGAACCCGCAGAGACCTGACGGCTCTCAAAACAGCCAAGAAGTCGAAGCAGTGCCAGAGCTGTTCAAGCTTCGAGAAGATCCCTGGACCACTCAGGAAACGATCCGGCCACTGTTTCAACATCAACACGTACCAGCGTATACCGAGAACTGCTACCAAGCTGCTCGGTTTTCGACAGGACACAATATGTGGCCCTATCTCATAAGGAGCACTCGCAACGCATCGTGCTGGACGTGCAAGCTCGACAAAGTCTTGATACTGTCAAGAGCGAATTCAACCTTTCGAAGCAAGCACTCAATTAGATCATGGAGCAGCAGATTGTTCCTGAATCAATTCGACACATCACTACCGGCATTGAAAGATGTCTCGATGCTCGTCGTCACAGCCGATTGGTCCGGAGGCAATCAATGCATTGCACGCCCCCGGTCAATATATCTCAATTGCCGTTTCAGGTGGGCTTCAGACTCGCGCATCACTGCGCAACTTCAGCCTCAACACTGCTCCTTGAGTGGCAGCTCGTCACGCTGTTTTGGTTAAACAGGGAACCATGCGTCGATCACCGGGACATCATGGCAAAGGAAGTGCTGAAGCATAAGTGACTTCCCTTCCCTCGCCTCTGGGTTCCGCCTCTCCTTGTCCTCCTACTACCCCCCGTTCCCTGATAGTCTGCCGGCCACAACTTCTTTCCTTCTCTTCGTCTGTAATCTTCTTCGTCCAGCGCACCGGTTGTGGCTTTTACTTGCTATTGAAACTGTTCTGTTTCGGTCATTCTCTACAACTCTCGATTCTACGTCCTCACGATACACCGACGACACGATGAAGATGAATCTTATCCTTGCCCTGAGGGCTGTGCAGGCCGTGCTATCACTCCTGGTCCTCGGACTATCCGGCTATGGTACAATACCCCGATCCTTAGAGAATAACCGGGAATGGGCCGTTTTGAGGGATGGGAGACTGACCGGACACAGTTGCCAACTGGTATAACGTCGATACCTTGACAGCATCGCCAACACAGATCAACTTCCTGCTATTCGCCGGATTATGGTCCATCCTCTCGGTTGTCTACTTGGAAGTGGTCACCAAGTTCGTGCCCCGAGGTGAGTGACATCACATCCCACCGGTATTAGGTTCAGTGGTCCGTCGTTACTAACATACCCTTAGTCGCCCACCCCTGGGCAGCCCTGGCCTTCGAGGCCACGAACGTGCTCTTCTTTTTCGCCGGCTTCATTGCCCTCGGTGTCTTCCTGAGCCAGTTGCTCTTCTGCCGCGGCACCGTCTGCGCCGCAGCCCAGGCCGACACGGCCTTTGCGGCCTTCCTCTTCTGCGTATGGGGCGTCACCGTCAGCCTCGCGGCCAGGGACATGTTCAAGGGGGGGTTCCGCCGGCCCGGCGCCGCCAGCCGGGCGGGAATCGCGCCAAACAACGTGGCTATGAAGGAGACTATGGCCTAGGCAGGACTGGTCGAAAGACCAGAATCCGCTGGCAATACAGGGACGACTTCCCCGTATTTGCCGGGTACAAGGATCTGCCGCCGGCCGGGTATCGACCTTCGGTCGAAATGGTGAGGGTTCAGGAGACGCTTGCTGGGGATCGCAGGATAAGGGTACCGGTTACGAGGCCTGGTTCGTGGAGCGGGGACCCCTGGCTTGCGGACCGAACGGACGACGGCTGGGATGCGATCGAGCTGAGCAAGTTGCCTGCTGCGGTTGGCACTCGGGGCGTCAGGGTAGTTGAAGGGAGGGGGCATTATGGTGTCCGATAGAGGGCCAGCTGAGCTGTGTCCAGGTCAAACGGTTTACGTCTATGAATACAATCTATGGGCTCGGTCGAGCTTGGCGCAGTTGTTTTGGTAAGGAAATCGAGGGGAATTTGGAAATCTAAATAAGTTACAGGAACAGCATTCTTTTATTATAGTTCCAGACTCCTTGATTATGCCTACAGGTACCTGACTGAGGACTTAGAGACATAAACTCGTACTGAACTTGATCACTTACTGTGGCCCCGACTTCGGCGACCCAGATCTGGGAAGCACATGTACAGTACCTCAGTAGAGTGACCAATCAGAGCCCGCAGCATGCATCGTCATCCACGTCCACAATTGCGACGGCACTTCAACCCCTCGTCCCCGCACTATTGTTGATGTTTACCCCACGCTCAAGAAATACTTCGGCCTTGATTCGAAGAGCCGTAACGGCGTCTCGTCACATATTATGCGCTTACTATCTTTGCTATTTGGGGATCAGAAGGCAAGCATACTCGTACTAACAGTCATCACTCTCAGCCGGACGTGCGGGACGTCGGACGTGTTCAGCCCCATCAGCCCGACTAGCGTTCAGATGAGCATGAGTCTGACATCTCGACCTCGAAAGGGAAGCTTCAGGCGCTGACCGTTGGCAACCGTGCTGCACAGCCTACGGGCTAAGTCCAGTCACTGAACGTTACTCCGTACTCCGTGCACATACAACATGAGCACGGGTTTGATGAGCCCATTGGCGCTGCTTTCGATGGGAAATCTCTCGACAACGGGCGTGAGGACCCGCGGCTTGGTCGATGGCGTGCTTTCTGGATTCCCCGCACTAACACCCAAATCGGACAGAAAAATGCTCGACTAACACACAGCTTCGAGCTGGCTGGCCAGGCAGTCGGTAAGGTACCGGGTCGTAGGACAGACAACTCTAATACGTAAAAAGGGGACACCATGGCGCGGAATAAGGGTGGGTTGCGGCCGGGCAGGTATATATAAGACGCAGTAGCAGGGTCCAGACCGTGTGCGAGACCCTTCGTCCTCCGTCATCTCCGCTCAAGCTTCCTCCCACAACCAAACACCTCTCGCCTCGTTTCTCTTCTGGTCTCCCTTTTGCCGGTGTAATTACCTCTGTCACCATGGCTGACCTGAGCAAGAACTTCGAGACCCTCCAGCTCCATGCTGGGTATGTGCCATCCGTTGTGCAAGCCGCGAACATACGACACTGACACAAAGCGCAGCCAGGTGCCAGACCCAGCTACCAACGCCCGAGCGGTGCCCATCTATGCCACCACGGTCGGCACTACCCACTCTCCCATTCGCGTCCCTGCATGCTGACAGTAAGCTCAGAGCTATGTCTTCAACGACTCGGCCCACGGCGCACGCCTTTTCGGTCTCAAGGAGGCAGGCAACATCTACAGCCGCATCGGCAACCCTACGGTCGACGTCTTCGAGAAGCGCATCGCCGCCCTTGAAGGCGGAGTCGCGGCCGTAGCTACCGCGTCCGGCCAGGCAGCTCAGTTCCTTACCCTACTTGCGCTCGCACACGCCGGCGACAACATCGTGTCCACCTCGAACCTCTACGGCGGCACCTACAACCAGTTCAAGGTCCTCCTGCCCCGCCTCGGCATAACGACCAAGTTCGTCACCGGCGACAAACCCGAGGACCTGGCCGCGGCCATCGACGACAAGACCAAGGCCGTCTACATCGAGAGCATCGGCAACCCGCGGTACAACATCCCCGACTTCGAGGCCATCGCCAAGGCCGCGCACGAGAAGGGCGTGCCCCTCGTCGTGGACAACACCTTCGGCGCGGGCGGCTACTTCGTGCGCCCCATCGAGCACGGCGCCGACATCGTCGTGCACAGCGCGACCAAATGGATCGGCGGCCACGGCACCACCATCGGCGGCGTCATCGTCGACAGCGGCAAGTTCGACTGGGGCGCCAACGCCAAGCGCTTCCCGCAGTTCGTCGAGCCGAGCGAGGGCTACCACGGCCTCAAGTTCTGGGAGACGTTCGGGGCCATCTCCTTCATCGTCCGCGTGCGCGTCGAGCTGCTCCGCGACGTCGGCCCGGCCCTCAACCCTTTTGCGGCGCAGCAGCTGCTGCTCGGCACCGAGACCCTGTCCCTCCGGGCCGAGAGGCACGCCCAGAACGCGCTCGCGCTGGCCAAGTACCTGGAGAAGAGCCCGTATGTGGCCTGGGTGTCGTACCCCGGACTCGAGAGCCACCCTTCGCACGAGCTGGCGAAGAAGTACCTTAAGCGCGGCAACGGTGGTGTGCTCAGCTTTGGAGTCAAGGGGGGCGGTGCGGCGGGCAGCCAGATTGTGGACGGGTTCAAGATCATCTCTAACCTGGCTAACGTTGGTGACTCGAAGACGCTCGCAATCCACCCGTGGACGACGACGCACGAGCAGCTGTCTGACGAGGAGAAGATCAGCTCCGGTGTGACTGAGGTGAGTACTTCGTCTAAGCAGCATGAGAAGAGTGTGCTGACACTTCCGGTCTCCAGGATCTCATCCGCATCTCGGTCGGTACCGAGCACATTGACGATATCATTGCCGACTTTGAGCAGTCGTTCAAGGCCTCAGAGGCCTCGACCACCAAGGGCGATGGATCGGAGCAGAAGGCGGCCGGCGAGGAGAAGGCCCCTACAGTAGTGTAAAGTTCTGGAGCATTTGAGGAGAAGTGGATGGTTAAGAGGATACCCCGACGTCGAGATGCGGATGACGATGCCCGAAATGAGATTATACGAGCCACTTGCAAGACATGAAGTGATTGCTGATCGGCCATGTGCGCGATTTGAAGTATTGAGCAGGTCTCACCTAAGCCCAGCCAAAAAAAGAAGGCAAGTCAGATAGTATAAAGGGTCTGGCTTGGCTTACTTGGTTTATGTCGAACCACTTGAGTGTATCCGTAGTAAGCCAGCTTTCATGGGCGGACACCTGCAGCTTCGAATCCCTGCATGGTAGGGTATAAAGCCAGTCTCCTTCACCGCATCATTCTCGTCTCTCATACCCGCCAAACTGGTCCTTCCACGTCAACCACTGCCGTCCCAGATACCTACCGTGACCACAATGTTCATGTCCTCGATCAACCTCCCATGGCCAGTCACTGCCCACGGCTGCTTCCTGGTCGTAACAGGCCTGGTCACCGCCTTTCGCCAAAAGCCCACCGCGTCTCCGCGCCTCTACGCGACAACCTCGCTAATGGGCATCACAACGGCCATCATCGGCCTCTCATATCTGGCCACCTCTTACGTGCCGATCGAGCAGAACCAGTTCCTGTACGCTTCAGTTCCTGTGCGATTTCTGGTCTCTGCCACGCTGGCATTGGCGGCTTTACTCAACGGCGGAAAGATGAGCAAGGAAGGATGGCGGACGCATGTCGGGTTTGCAATCTATGATACACTGGGTGCGACATGGCTGGGTTGGTATTTGGGCAAGTGGGACGGGAGGTGCCCCGGTTACTAAGGATTGGTGTTTCCTTCACGACACGGATGACGCGAGGTACTCACGGGCGCTTGGGGACGTCGCTAAGCGCCAGTATACAGCCCTCATGAGAGCCACTGGGAGTGATGATGATAGCTATGAATACACAACCGATTATAAACAGTAGTGCCGATGGACTGGATGTAATGAGAGTAAGTGAATCCCCCCCCCCCTTCTTCCACACCCTGCTGGTTAGTTGTTGGTGTGCAATGAGTGGAACTCATCAAATTCATGATCAAATGCGTGTTGCCCACGAGCCGAGAGCGCGAGACTGACTCAATAAAACACTGTGTGCAGATTGCCCTGGGAACGGGATTCGCATGATGCGAAAGGACCTAGGTGCTAGGGACAACGAGTGCATGACGGACGGGAGCGGATGTGACGGATATGGCGCGCACCAGCTATGTTGCCCGCCCAACCAAGACCTTCCCACGTGCGGATGGTATACACACAACCATGGCAAATGCGACAACCAATGCCCCTTGGGTAAGACTGAGATTGGTAGCAACAACGCCTACTGCCAAACAGGCAGCATGAATGGTCTTTATGGGCTGCAGAGGTACCAGGCCGCATGCTACACCTCCACCACAGAGAACTTGAAGCTCTACGACCAATGCTCTTGGACGCAATGGCCTGAATGTTACAAGGATGCAAGCTGTCCAGGGTCGAATGAACTGGTCGCCGCCTCTGGAGACGGCAACGGAGCCGCTGTCTGCTGGGGATCGTATTCTCGCCGGGAGGCCGATTATAGGAAGTATTGCTGCGACAACGACGACGAGAATTCGAAATGGTCCGACTGTGCGTGGCACAAAGATCAGAGCCAAGGGAGCACATTGCAACCAGCCGTCCTCTGCTACGCAAATTGCCCCGAAAACACGGTGCGTGTGGCCATGGATAGCCACGAATGCCACGGTGCCGCACAGGCACAATGCTGCACGCCAAACATCAAGACCATTACCAAGCGTCAGTCCAGCGAGGACGATATGTACGAAATGTACCTGAAGATCTTCCTCGGACACCCGGTTTGCGACACAAACCCAGTCTGCGGACATGGGGATGCAGGCATGGCCAATGTCATCCACAATGGAGATCTCGTCGCCTTCAACACACAGCAGTACATGATCGCCCTGGTCACCGCGCTCTTTTGGGGTTCCCCGTCATCCTCAACGAAGTCTGTCTGGGATCGGTGGGTTGTCCCCGTAACCCGGTTCGCAAGTCTCTCGTACGCCAACCTTTACGACTATCTTGTAAGCTCTGACGGGTCGAACTCTACACCAGCTATGGTAGTGTGCAGGGGGCGGAATACATCGTCTGCAACCTCGACCTCGTCGCTGTATTGTTTCCGACTTTATAGCCAACCGTGACGGCGATGGTGGGGGAGAATCCTCGACCTTGACCTGCAAGTGCTTCAGGGACGACTGCTGCGAGAGTGGTGATTTCGAATGCATTAACTTCGATCCCGACGTTGGGCCCACCTCTCCCGCCGTCTCGTGAAGAGCAACCCGCCAGGCTAACTCAACGCAAGAACATGCCCGCTCCAACTTCCTGTTGACGGGTGTTCCGAATTACCCGTTTCAGCTTTATGACAGTAGTAACGGCGTTTTGATTCCCTACACATGGATAGGTCCAGCGGTAATGGTAATCGCATCTTTCAACCCTCGGTTCCTCGGGCCGCTCCCTACTTCGTGTTCTCGAATCCAAGACGTTCAAGGCTCAGGGAGGTATGTTGGGGAGCTCTATCCATGCTAATCAGTGCTGGCTTTCTAGTACCCCTCCACGGGCGACTTCACCAACCCAAGAGACGATGCTATCTTTGCCTCGGTATGGGAGTTTGACCCGAACTGCCCTCAGTTCAATCCGGTGTCGGTAGTCATGACTAAAGGGGATCCGCGTCTTGCCGGCAAGGACTGTATGCAACCTCTTCCATGTGAGACGTGCCTGCGAGAACCAGCAGCGAGGCTAATGGATCTGTCATTTTAGCAGAGCATCCTTTGACAGGAACCGGATTGCCAGGTGGTCCGAATGTGCTGTCCGTGGTACGCTGTCTGACATGTCAGATCTCTCGCCTTTCACAATTGGGGATGCGCGTTATTACGTCCCGGTCGACTTCTTCACCGGAACATTGAAGGTGAACCTTCAGAACGTGCCAGGAATACCGCAAGCTGCTGGCGGGTTTGCGTACACGGATTTCGCTTCCCGCATCATGAACGCTCTGGGCACTACAACAAATCGTGCAGTACTCTCCCTCATATCAAAACAGATCAACAATATCAAACAACGCGTAAGCCTACTCCAAGTTCCTCGGAATTCGATCCCAATCATATCTCAGAGTGAACTTTGGCTAACACTGTGCTTGGGATTCCTTGGATAGATGTGGCAGCAGATAGAAGGTATCGTCGGAGGCACCAGAATGCAGGGTTATTAGTATGGCGGAAACGGAGGATCGAATGATGTCCCTGCCGGAATACGAGCCAGTCGCAATGTACGCTGCCCTTACAGTTGGTTTCAAGCACAGCTGTGCTTTGGCTTCTCATCTCTAACGTTCCACACCATCTACACCTCTTCCCGCGCTCAGATCCCTCAAGCTTTCCCTTAAAAAGAAAAAAAGATACATCAACTCTTCTAGGCAGAAAAGAGTGGCATGGCTGACACTTACTGTTTCATTCTAGGTCATTGCTACATTCAACTTCCACAACCAAGCGGCAATCCATAGCAATCCACGCGCCGTCGTGAACACGATCCGCGAAGAGATTCGCCTCCTACCGCTTACGGGATTTTTGTTACTAGTCAAGATACGATATAATTCACGTCCGGAATCCTCCAAGTAGAAGTAATCCCCGCGTCACGGACGAAGGGAAGAGATGGTGGGCATCTTGAAGTATGGGAGGACGGAGACTGTTGTCGTGGAGTCAACCGACCTCCGGGAGGAAGCGTCCAGTTGTCTCCCTCCATGAAGGGATCTTAATACTTCGTTGCACGGAGTTCCAAAGTCGAGCCATGTGTTGCAGTTAAGATCAATGGCAGGACGCGAGAGTAAGGCCCAAGTAAGAAGCCTTGATCTGGCAGCAAACGGTCGGAGGGAGCGGCAAATGCAGCAAGGGCGCATCCAATGAGGCTAAAGAATGTAGGGCGCACAACCTGAAAATGAAAGGATCAAAGCACAGGCGCGCTCATGGCTGGTGCGGTTGCGATGACGGTGGAACTGGGAGAGGCCAAAGTCGAGCATACAAGAAAGGGACGTCGGGGGATGAGGTCCCTATTTATGTTGGGGCGCGATGAGGTACCGACGCTAGGACGTGGAAAGGGGTGGCGCTAAGCTATAATGGGAAGAATGGGGAGTGCCGCTAAACCCGGCGGGTGCAACAGCATGTTCGAGGTTGGATAGCTTGTTTGGCTCTGGTCTATCATAGCAAGGGGCGGCGTGACTCTAGTAGTAAAACGACATCATCCCTAACCGCACCCCCACATCATCTGCATCTCCATTCCCGGAGCGCATCACCAAGCCTTAACCTCCGAGATCCATCCACCATCTCCTGCTGATGCCACCATAACCTCTTTCCTCCTCTCAGACCAAAAATGCATATTTCCCTCACTCCCCTTCTGGGGGCTCTATGCCTCGCCTCCAGCGCGACGATAACCCTTCGTCTCCCCGGCCCGCCATCCCTCCCAAACCCCAACGCCCTCCCGCCCGCCACTCACGCGACCCTGTCCACCCTCGGCCTCCCGTCCCTCTCCGCTCCCCTCACGACGTCCAACACCTTCGTCTTCCGCAACGTCACCTCGGGCTCCTACCTCGCCGACGTCCACTGCCCGACGTTCGCGTTTGCGCCGCTGCGCGTCGACGTCGACGAGACGGGAGAAGGGCAAGAACATGTCAAGGTCTGGGAGACGTACCGCGGGAACGACTGGGATAACAAGGGCGAGGCGCTGCCGAAGGATAGTGTCGGTTATGAGGTCAGGGTGCTGGGCTCGAAGGGCTACTTCATGGAGAGGAGTAAATGTGAGTTTCGCTTCTGCCCTCCCCTCACAGCCTGGACAACAACAGCAGAAGATTGGAAGCACGGTGACTAACAGTATACAGTCTCCGTCCTGAGCATCCTCAAGAACCCCATGATCCTCCTCGGCCTTGTCAGCTGCGGCATCTTCATGGGCATGCCGTACCTAGTAGATAACAGTGCGTCTTCCCCCCCTCCATCCCCCGTTGGCTCTCCGTAGCTCAGCTAACCGCTTAACACACAGTGGACCCCGAAATGAGGGCAGAGTGGGAGGAGCGCCAAAAGTCGAACCCAATGAACGGGATCATGGGCGCGGCGACCGGTCAGCCCGGCGCCAACCCGATGCAGGGCTTTGATATGGCGAGCTTCCTCGCCGGATCGAGCAAAAAGGATAACAGCGGGAGCAGCACGCCGGTGTCGTATTCTGATGCCGTGAAGAGCGGTGGCGGTGGAGGTGGGAGCCGGAAGGGGAAGAGATAGAGTGGTGGTCGCCGTGGGAGGAATTGGCTTGGTGTTTGCCAGGGCAAGCAGCCCGATGGGGTTGTCTGGTAGGCTGCTCTGGATGCTCGTCTTGACGTTGAATTGCAAGACAAATGAAGTTGAATGCTATTAGTAGCAGGTAGTCTCGCCATGTCAGCCGGCAATGTTGTATACAACGGTCCTTGAGGTTCATCGCAGGCGAGAGGGGCATCAAACAAGGGGACATTTAGACAATCGCTGTACGGAAAAGTCACTAAGGTAGGCATGTTTTATCTAGGCGACTTCGGTACGGAGCTGAATCCATCACTCTCATGACTGCCTCTTCTCATGACTGCCTCTACAACCATCCGCAGATTTCACCCTGGAACTTCATCTGGCATTCCCAGGCTGGTGTCAGACGGATTTTCGCCAGCAACACCTCTAATCGACACCTCCCGAGTCAAGTCGACCGCCACTTGCATGTAATTGTGTGCAAATACGCCCGCAGGCCATAACGAAGGGCATGATAACAGGTCTAAGCAGATCGCATGCACCACCTCTTCGCCTCGTCAACCCCGTCGACCGTCGACCACAGGCTTAGAAATCGCCACCGCCCATATCGTCACCGCCGCCACCATAGTCATCTTGTTGGCCATCCTCTGCAGCATTTGTCAGTATCACGTCCCAAATATACATCTCCACAGAAGGGGTTCACTCACGGTATCCTTCCTGATAAGACTCCTGCTGGTTATCGTCGATGGCATCCATCAACAACATACCACCCACCAAGCCCGCACCAGCACCCAGCGCGGCACCGCCCAGGCCCATACCGCCGCCGCCGGACCTACCGGGACGGCCGTAGGCCTGCTGCTGAGGCGGATAGCCACCATATCCTCCCTGAGGCGGGTACCCGCCGTAGCCTCCCTGCGGGGGATACCCTCCGTACCCGGCCTGCGGGGCAGGATACCCGCCGTACCCGGGCTGACCGTAGCCGGGCTGGCCATAGCCGGGCTGTCCATACGCGGGCTGACCGTAGCCACCGCCGTGCGACGAGAGCTTGTTCTTACCGCTGCCGAATAGCTTGCCCAGCAGGCCGCCGCCGCCGCTGCGGGACTTGTCGCCCGAGGAGGACGTCGGGCGCGGAGGGAGCTGGTTGGGGTAGGGAGAGGGAGACTGGCCGGGGCCGGGCGTGCTGTTCGAGGCGGAGAGGTACGAGGCCGCGGCGCCGCCGGATGACGAGGACTGGCCGCGGGCGCGCGCGTCTTCCTCTGCCTGCAGCTGGCGGGCTAGGCGCTCGTCTTCTGTCTCGGTCGTGCTGGAGGTGTTGTAGGGGTTGTGCTTGGCGTCGGTCGGAGCGGGCGTATTGCCTTGGTTGTAGGATGGAGGCGGGCCGGCCGGTGCGTCGTCTTTGGGCGGTCGCGCGGGCTCGGTGGGCTTCTCCCACTGGGATTTCTTGGTGTAGGTGTTGACGTAGAACCTGTTGTCGGTCAAGGTGAAGTTAGAAAGAGCCACGGAAGCTTGGCAGAGTCGAGGTGCTTACCATTCCTTGTACTGGTCGTTCCAACGGGCGACCCAGCCCTCCGGCACCTTAGGTGGCGGAGGTCCTGACGGAGCCTCGAAGTCGGCCATGTTGAGCGATCGGGATGCGATATCTGTCCGCCGATTGGGATGTTTGGGATTAGGATAGGATAAGCTGACGCGGATGGAGGGTCCCTTTCAACTTGGAGTATGCGGAAAGCTTGGTATTAATGCTGGGCAGAGGGGTTGCAGTTGACGTTTATGGGAGGATGATGTGGGGTAATGACGGCAGATAAGATAGTGAGGTGCTGCTGGTTGCGTTGCAGATAAGGTAGGTGGAAGAGTAGAAGTCCAGTGAAGGGTATTGAATGGAACGACGCGGAGCATAAATACACAGCAGCTGCTTGCCCGTAGTAGGTACACGCAATCACTTGAAACTGAACGTCAAGAGAGGCAAAACCGAAGCTGCTGCGTGTTCCTGCGTGTGTCAGGACGCACGCTCCTTCTAGAATCGCCAGCACAGCCACTTTCCGCCATCCCGTCCTACACAGTAACTCCAGTGGAGCCGCTACCCGAACTGTACCCCGCTGCCTTCTGGAACAATTGACCAGCGGGAAGGAAGGGCCCGAGATACCAGACACATGCCAACACCGTGACGTGAGCGATTTCCGAGATTCGCCTCTTGAGGCCGCCTTGTTGTTGGAAGCGAGCGCAATGTGTCACTTTACCACACCAACTGGTGCCCGTCTGCCGCGTCACTCAAAGCTCGAGGCAATGTGGCTGTGCAATTCAACGATCAAGAAGTCAGCTGCCAGTCGTCGGCGGGGAGCTTTATCTCCAGTCCGCAACTGTTCGGAGCATTTTGGTATCGAGTTGGGGCGGCATCTGTAGGTTTAAAAATGCGTTATACTGTACGCTCTATCCGTCTAGCAAGAGGCATCCGTTCCTCTGTGAGATGCAACCCACTGCACTAGAACCCTCAAACCATGAAATCAAAGCTATAGCAATCTCCCTACAAAACTCCGCGCCCATTCTCAACCGAGTGCCAGTTGGAAGTAACAAAAACGCCAGGGCGGCTCCACGCCGCAAACACCTCGCTGGGCAGTGACGCCGAGAACAGAAAAGCTTCTCAGTATATCTCGTCCCCGTCCATCTCGTCTCTGCTGCCGCCAAATAGCGTCGCGGCCTCCATGCAATACCCTCCGCCGCCCGTGACCATGCGCTTCTCGCTGCCGTAGCAGATAACCACGGCATCGACGATACCGCTCAGTATCCCCTCCATCGCGCCCAGGATGCCCCAGCCGATGAAGCTCGCGACTAGGCCAACCACGTACGCGTATGCGCTCCCCCGCACTCCGATGCCGTCCGGCAGCTTGATCTGCAGCTGTCTCGCAGTAATGACCCAGCCCGCGAACCCCAGCCCGGTCGCCATGATGAATCGCGTGGCATGCAGGATGAGCTTGGCCAGTCGGTAGGGCAGGAGCGGGGAGTGCGCCAGCCTCCTGTTAGAGAATGTCCGTGGCGTGAGGGTCGTCGTCGGCGCGTTAGGCGACAGGAAATCCATCGTGCTCAACCCCCTCGCCGCCATGGCAAGTGTGTTAGAGTGAATAGCCGCATATGTCAGCGTCAACGGGTTCGTCAGGGCCGCGATCGGCGTGGGGATCAAAGAGTAAGCACACATGCTGATGAGCCCTGCCAACCGGCCCGGGAGAATCAGCAAGGGCAGTCTGACAACCAGCGCCAGGAGAGTCGACAAAGAGATCGATCCGAAAATGGTTGTCACCGAGTGGTTGAACGCGGCCGATACGATCTCCGTAGACGACGGCGCCGGCACCACATTGCGATGGAAATACCACTGAGACACCGTTGCCGCTGTGGTTCCGCGCTGCACCCCTGAAATGACCGAAATGGTCCAAATGTACATCAGCACGAAGTAGATGCCGAGCCACCACGTCGAGGCATTGATGATGAATCGTGACCCGGCAAAGTAACCGCCGAGGAACACTCTCGTAAACATGGCAAGCCAAGCCCACGTCCACAGAACGACAGCAGCCAGCGAGCCCATGCCGACCAGGATGAGGGCCGAGTTGGCGCCGAGAATCCGGCTCGAGAAGTCAAGGATCTCGATTGCTGAACGGATGGAGTGGCGGCCATTATAGGCAAGGTAGAGCCATAGAATGGCGCCGGCGCCAGGAATGACAGCGGCCCACCGCATCGCAACATCTTGAAAGGTCTTGCCTCCGCTGTCATCCTTGTAGCTCGATATGAACGGATACAGGCAGAAGGAGAACAGAACAACAGGGACGGCAATGAAGATGAGGGCGACTAGAGGTCGGACAAACGACCTGAGGGCCGCCAGCCAGACCAGTGACACGACAATGGCGACCATCGTATCAACCGCGAGCAGATGGAAGGACGACTGCAAAATGGTATAGATCGTATCCCCTAGCGGCAGTTTCGCGCTTGGGGTCGAAGTGTGGAGGTATACGAGGACGAAGGTCGCTAGCATGGATGCGATCGCAATAAGATATATCCATGCGAAAAAGGGGTCGTGCTTGAAGATCTCAGTGTCCGGTGCGCTCGGTGCTGCCGGAGTGAGATTCAGCTCGGTGCCGACCGAACTTGGCGGCGGACCGTGGTCTGAGATCGGATCCTGGGTGCCATCTCTACGCAGAGCGAATCGTGAGGGACCTGCCGTAGACCTAAACTTTTGGAAAGCAGGCACGCTGTCGCCGGTTGCTGCCTCCATAGTCAGATCCGCCGGAGGATCGTCGTCATCCTCCATCTGTGATTCCAGCCCAACGTCCACCATTTTGCCTTTGCTGCCGTCGCTCTCACTCCCTTGACTCTGGCGGTGTTGGCGGCTAGAGTCCCGAACGTGATCTTCCAGAGCGGGATCCTGGCCTCGTCCTGCACGGCGGAAACTGCTCGTGCCGTTCCAACTGCTCTTGATCCCCATACCCCTCGGCCGTCCGCTGAAAGAACCGCTCTCCCGCTCTTGGCTATGATCTAGCGATCCACGGCTTCCCTCAGCGTGATCTGACTCGGCGCTTTCTGACATTCGACTAGCAGCGATGACACGCCGTGACCGCTGCAAAGCGTACAGATCCGCCGCCTCACGACCCCTCTCCTCCTCTTCGTCTTCCTCTTGCTCAAGAGCGGCTTGGAATAACGGTGCGTCCTGCGAAGCGTATCGAGAGCCGCCGAGGATCTGGCCAAAGCGGGAGCCGGCGGGTTGGTATGGATTCCCAGCCCCGAAGCCCCTCCCTAAATATGAGCGGCCTGCAGGGCGGGGTGCTCGTGACTGCCATTCTGAGGGCTGCCGTACTGGTGGTCTATCATTTTCTGCTTGTCCAAAGTTCGAGAGCCTTGACTGGGACTGGGCGAGAAAGCGGGAGGCATCTAAGCAGAGAGAAGCGTTAGCCAAGGGTAGAAGGGGACCAATATCAAGCCAGCAGCCCGGTGCTGTGAATCGCTGTGTTCACCGACAGAGAAAGGAGACATACATTCTGAAAACATGTTGACCTCTCCAGTCTACTCTTAGAAGATGCGGTGCGGCTGGCAGGGAGCCAGGCCTGGAGGTAGTGCCCCAAGAACCGGGCAGTGTTTGAGGTCCGCCCGGCCGAGGCAGTCGAAGTTGTGCGTAAGATGGGTGTCGTAGTAAGAATGACGGACGCTTCGACAGGCGGGGACACCGATAAGCGCCGATGTTCCTGACGGTACCAGACGATGGAAATGCACTCTGAGATGTACGCAAAGATGTGGTGTGTCTGATACAAGTAAAGCCGCCGTTCACAACAACGACAAAGACAAGGACGGCAACGGTGGAAACTTGGTGGCCAAGGCAGTCGTGTTTAGGTTTCGAGGTCCGAAGTGAATGGCCTTATCGAGGCGGCCATGTGCAACAAGAGTCACCGAGCTCGTCAGCGAATTGATTTGGGGCTAAGCCTGCCCCACTGGCAGCACCCGGAAGGCTGAAGTCATTTGCTGTTTGCAGCCCGATATGCTGAAGAGACGGTGCCAGTGACATGCAACCTGTATCAGACGATGGAGAGTATTTACCTTAGGTCCTTATCTTAAGGTCTTAAACTGCCTTCATGCATTTCCTCCATAACTACCTTACCATTTACATGAGTTGCACCCATGTTCAAATGCTTTGTCGCAGAAGACGAGTGTCGCATGACCATCATGCTTCATCCTACAGCGCTGAAAGACGAGTGGCGGGTACCTACCAAGCGGAGCCTGGAGATACCAGACAGTGGGGCCGCTATCAGCTTAACCCATACTCTTGCGTCACCAACTTTCCTCAAACGACCTGCCCAGTCAGCTGCTGAAGCTCCGGCAACTGCACCTGCTGACCCACTGAAGCTTGACTGGACCCAACTGCCAGCATTCGGGCACTGAGACGAGAGCCTCAAGTGCTCCCATCACCTGCAGACAACAAGCACGTCGCAGCCCAATTCGCCGTACTCGCCGTCGCAGCGACTTCTCAGTCTCAAGGGTCCGAACTTAGATAATCAGCCATCCAAGCTCTTGAGGCCTGTTCCCTCTCGTGTCCAACGAGTTCCAACCAGAGAGAGGAGAGAGAGAGAGACACAATGTCCTCTCCATCTTGGGACTACATCGCCAAGCTAGTCTGCATCGGCGACTCAGGCTGCGGCAAGTCCTCCCTCACCATCCGCCTCTGCGAAGGCCGCTTCGTTGCCCACCACGACGTGACGATAGGCGTCGAATTCGGCTCCCGCATCGTGCCCGTCGGCCCTCCCCATTTCACCGGCGACTTCACCACCGGCGCGTCCTCCTCCTCCCTCTTCTCCTCCCCGGACGATCCTACCCCGTCGTCACCGTCACAACAACCAGGCGATGCCGCTACTTCTTCCCAACAACAGAAAGCAGCACCGGGCCTCCCCGCGCCCCCGACCAAGCCCGTGCCCCCTCCCCCTCAAAGACACATGAAGCTCTCCCTCTGGGACACGGCCGGGCAGGAGACATACAAGTCGGTGACGCGGTCCTACTTCCGCGGCGCCTCCGGCGCGCTGTTGGTCTTCGACCTGAGCCGGCGGTCGACCTTCCTGCACGTCACGGACTGGCTGTCCGACCTGCGGCAGATCGCCGAGCCGGACATCGTTGTGGTGCTGGTGGGGAACAAGGCCGACCTGGTGGCCGGGGACGACGGGAAGAGGGAGGTGTCCCGGCGGGAGGCGGAGGAGTGGGCCAGGAAGAACGGCGTGCTGGAGTACGTCGAGACGAGCGCTAAGAGCGGAGAGAATGTCGAGAATGCCTTTTGCAGGGTTGCCGAGAGGATATATCAGAATATCCAGGCGGGTAAGTACGATCTTAATGACAGGAGGAGCGGTGTCAAGGGCCCAAGTGCGGGTGGGCCGGGAGGAAGACAGGTGAAGTTGGCGGCCGATGCGGGCGGCAAGGGGTACGGTGGATGTTGTTGATGGGCTTGAGTATGTGGCTTTTAAATGTGCGTAGTCCGGCATTGCATGGGAGCCAGGAGTTAGTGGTCTTGGGTTATTGCGCACTATTAAGGGAGCTAGTTGTACAATACGGGGACTCACGGCCAGCGATAGACGGCGCTTGTTTGTATAACAACAAAAGAGAACATCGTCTTATTACGTAGTCAGTGCCAAGAAGCCCCTTTTTATCCCCACCGACCGAGATTCCTTTGTAGTAGCACAGACAGACCGCACAGCCAAAACTCCTCTCCGGCCTCCCTAGATGCTGCTCCGAACCCATCCCTAGGTTGAGATTAAGAAGTCGTGGAGAACGAAGAATGCGGAAGATGGTAGAGCCGCCTAGCATCCTTCCAAGTCTAACCTCGCCTTAACATCAAGGCATCGCAACAGGAGCTCGCGAGCATGTCTCGGAACATCCGCCGTTTCTCTGTTTTCTCTCTAGGCGTCCGACATCTTCCAGTTGTCAAACCACCTCATATAGCTGTACTGCTTGTTGGGGCCCGTCATACCCCAGCAGATCGGAATGAAGTAATAGTACAGACCAATAACGACGCTGTACAGCACCGAGTAGGCGGCGTACTGGACGGCCTTCTTCTGGTTCCGAAGGAACCAGTCAGCCACGAAGCCTAGGGTGAGGATGGCGAAGTATAAGGCCGGGTAGTAATGATGGACGTAGGTGACACGCGCCATGATAACAAAGGGTAGGTAATGGAGGAACCAGCCAGCTACCGGGTAGAAGCCGGCGTAGTGGATCTGGTCTATCTCGGCGTCCGACAGTTCCTTGTATCCGCGCTGCCACCTGATGAGGTACCAAGCGACGAGGCCAGCGAAGACGCCGAGGCTGGCTGTCGAAGCCCAGTAGACGAAGGGGTTACCAAGCAGGAAGTACTTGACGATGTCGTCAGCCCAGCTGCACATCCTCAGACCGACGTGGAGAATGGGCCACTGCCACCACTGTGAGGCAAGGTCGTCCTGCTTGTCGGGATCCGGGACGAGGGCATTGTTGGAGGTCATCATGGCGACGTTCTAAACCAGGTGTTAGTGTACCCCCTTTCCGGACACTTGAAGATATTGCAGCCACATACCAGGTGGATGAAGTCTTTGAGGAAAGGCGACTTGTAGTTACCAGGGTCACCGGGGGGAACTGAAGAGAATGTTAGTTACGGCCTGCCAAGTCGACTTTGTTGGGGCAACCTACGCTTCTCGTTGGTATGCGCCTCAATGTTCCAGTGCGTGTAGGTATCTCGGGGCTTGTTATCCTTGGTACAGGTGACCTCGATTTGCTTGAAGCCCCATTGAGGGAGGTTGACATTTCCAGCGCGGAGGTAGCATCCGAGGACCTCATGCTTGAGGCGGAAGGCCGTGGTAAGAGTCCGAATCTTGCTGTAATCGCGAGAAGCTGCATCGTCAATGACCTCGATCTTCCAGTGGTCCTTGTCGTCGCCGATCGTCAGGTTACCGTACGACGACACCTCCTTGTCACTCTTGGTGATAGGGGCAGAGATCTCGTGCGAGTGGAGGTTGCGGCCGGTCTGAGCGTGGATCAGCCGGATAACATCACCGTTCCCAATGAATCGAGGATCAGCCTCGGCATCATAGGGAGTATCCCGACGGTTCGGGTAGAAGAACCAGTCGTTGTTTGCATCCTTGTGGTGGTAGCAGGTAACCTGCTGCTGCTTCGAGCCCTCCGGGTATGTCTGGACGTGGCTGTGGAGGAGTCCGCCCCCATAGCCCATGTTCTTGATGGTGACCCTAGAGCCGAAGGCGACCTCGAGCGGACTGTCGCGGCCAACCTCGGTACCACGGAGGTTCGCCTGGAAGAGCGATGACATCTGAGCATCTCCAGGGCCACTGTTGGTGAGCACGGCGAAGTGGATGGCAAAGCTGAGCAGGTAGACCAGGAAGGGGACGACGATGAGACCAACAGCCCTGGCGACGAAGTGCGCACCGAGCTCAACCAGAGGCATCTTGGTATCGCCAAACTTCCTCCACAGATCCTCGATAGTGTAGAGGCCAACAAGAGCGGTGACGAACAGACCGACCAGCTTGACACTCGTGACAAAGCCGATGCTCAGTCCAGTCATGAACAGCCAGAGGAACCACTCGGGCTCGAAGCTGTTGTGGCGCTGGTTGTGGAACTTGGCCCAGCACAAGGTGGTGGCCACGGTGCCGAACAGAAGCATCGAGTCGAGGAGGATGAAACGGCTGATGGTGGTATACGAGTTCTCGCAAAGGACCATGAGGGCCACGAACCAGACGGCCGGGCGTCTCAGGTGAAGCTCTTTCGCGGTCCAGTACGCCAGAGGCACACAAGCGGCGCCCCAAAAGGCGTTGAACTGGCGCATGAAGGTGTAGTCAACATCGGCAGGATACGTCTCGCCGGACTTAAACTCGAAGGAACCATTGTAGCCGGCGAGGTAGCCGCTCAAGCCGACGAGTAGCTTGCCAGCGGGGGGATGGACATCGAAGTAGAACTCGCGCTTGAGGTAATGGCTCCCAAACTTGCCGAAACTGGTTGCACATTGGGTTAGGACAACAGGACAGTGACCACGGCAGATAGAAGAGGGGCCTCGACTAACTGTGCCTCGTCCCAGGTTACAATGGGAGAGAGTCCGATCTTGTAGAATCTGGTGAAGAAGGCGAGGAAGGAGAAGACGATGGGTGCAATGACCCATTCCCACTCATCGAGGGTTTGAAGGAAAGAAGCCTCCTGTGGCAGGATCAGATGGTCAGCAGATGTCCGAAAGAGAGGCCGCCGGTATCCATTTGACGGCAAGCACGAACGAGAAAGAGAGAGAGAGAGAGACTTGACTGCTCATACCTTCTTCTGGAGCTTCTTCTTGTCCTCTACCTGGACGACATGCTGGGGCGCGGGTTGAGCAGCTGCTACGTTGCGTCGCCGCAGAGACTCGCCAACTTCGGCACCCGTGGCAACCGCAGCCTGATCGGCTGTTGCCATGACGAGCGTGATTGGCGGTCTTGTTCAGAAGGCGGAAGTCAGGGCAATGGCTGATGGCTGGCGTCGACCGCAAAGGATCAAGGTTGGCACCAAAATGCGGATAAAAACGAGGGTGACGAAGGGGAAATCCGGGGTCCTCTTGCTAAGGTAAGTCGAACAGGTGGCTGCAGCGCTACCACTTGTCCGTCAATTTCCAGGCTCCGGCTGGACAGAGTTAATGCCCAAACATCAAGATTCCCAAATTGATTGGGAAGAGAAAGAAAAATAACCCGTTCTCGAATTAAGGAAAAGAGAACGTGTTCGAGCCGAGCTGAGGGAGGTTCTCAGTGCGAGCTGAGGGAGAGCACATTGGAAAAGGGATGGAAGCCTTTCCCACGTCGTGGCCTTTTCCCCAAATTCCAAGCCACGGGCAAGCCACTAGCGCGAGCTCAGCTCCCAAAGGGGGTCGCGGTCAGTCGCGGTACGTATCACAGTATGCGCACGCCCCCGAGTTGAGCTAAATCTGGATGATCGACCTCAGGCCCCACATATTCCATATATCATCTTTGAGCCTCAACAACATGCAGTGCTTCGTTGGACTCGATTCTCGAGAATCTTAATGGGTCGTGAACTCGAGGCCCGAGATCATCGGGGTCAGTCTCTCTTATTCCCTATCCCTATTGTTCTTCAGTGCGATATCATGTGATTTCCGAGGTTTTGAAGTCGAGTTTTTGTGCATTGCTGTGCTCGTGCTCTCAAACGAAGTGCTACACTCACATAAATCAGTACTCTTAGCACGGGGGAGCTCGAAGCGCCTATACGAGTAACCCAGCGACTTAAATTATGGCTCGTATCAGGAATATCAAGTGTTCTGTGACCATCTCGTTCCGTCTAGCCACCCACTGCCCTGGTCTGACTTAACCATGAAACTTTCCGTCTAAGCACCCTCTGCCCTGACCTGAGGTGACAATGAGCTTCCGGGTCACTGTGCCTTGCCCATGTAACAATAAATAGTCCTCCGCTGGCCGTGCTCGATCACAGAAACAGCACCATATCCTCGAGTTTGCCCAACAGCTATCTTGCGGAGGTTCTCGCGCAGTCTAAATACAACACCGGTGTGTTCACTTGCTTATCCGAGGATATTACCGTGTCTCTTCTGTGCCTCATGTCCACAATCAACTAGATTAAGTCGGAAGAAGACACTTCGTCTCCATGCTGACTCCCTTAACCCGTGAGGGTCATCCGAGGCGTTGTTCCTGCCCTCTGGCCCCTCCGGTTGTTCCATGCTACTTCTTTCGGGAAATCACAGTCAGGTAGTGGAGAGCAACTGCTTTCCCTGAATCCAAGGCCACCCAGGACGCCGCTCCTACCGTGCCTGCTCCGACTACTTTGACTAGAAATACCACACCACAGAATCATCAAAGAATAAGGGCTGGTGGTCCAATGGCTAAGATTCCTCGTTGTGGTTTACCTCACCAGGTATTCTCTCGATCCGAGGCGATCCGTGTTCGATTCGCGGCCAGCCCAAGTTTTTGCTCTCCTTGCTCTCCTTCCCGTGACTTGCTTTTAATGTCAATGGCGGACCCAAGAGTACAAGAGTACCGGTATGCAGCCCCTATACAAGTCGCGATCGCTACGCGTGACTATCCCAGGCTGTGTCACCTCAGCGCGGATTGGGACGAGCTGAGTAGATACAACTCGCTTAAATCGAAGAGCTGCCTACGGAATCATGACAGTTGGACATATCTTGACCGATACCTTAGTCCATGGGCCTGGCCTCGGCGCTGGCAAAAGGTCCCTGCCAATAGATTGGAACAGTATCGACCTACTTACTAGGTCAGCTCCCTATAGCAAGCTATTGTGCCAAGCAAAGCCGAGCACGAGGTAAGGGTGATACTAGAGCAGCAAGTTTATCGACCGCAAACCGCGGCAGCCCCCCAGCCGACTATCACGATGTATGTGTGCTCATTTCACGCCTTAACCAGATCACTACTTCACACACACACACACAAAATGCAAGACACACATCATAACCTCATCAACATCTCATTCAAAAGGGTACTCTATAAGAAGCGAAACTTTAACCCACACCAGAACCCTGTTTGACCACCGCAAACACGATTCCAAAACAGTGCCGATACCAGCTTGAGCCAGCCAGGGTATCTTACAAGCCCGTATATCCAATCCACAACATTCACAAAGGAAGTCAAACCTCCCCGTCCCTTCACTGTTTATATCACTGCTTAATAACGCCCGGCAAACCTAGCCTTCTTGACAGGCGAACCCGTAGCCTGCGCGGTCCCGTTGCCAGCAGGGAACGGCACAACCGTCGCCGTCTTCTCGACCGTGACGGCGTCCTGCGTGGGGGAGGCGGTCTCCGTGACGATCACGTCGGGCGGGCAGGCCGACGACTCGTCGGCCCCGCTGTCGGGCGACGACTCGCCGGCGTTGTTGGTGTTGCCCGGGGCCGCAGTGGTCTCGGCTGCTGCCGCGGCCTCGCTCGTGGAGGCGGCGGCTTGGGCTTCTTGGGCGGCGGTGGTGGAGGATGGGCCGCCGATGGTCACGTAGACGGTGGAGGCCGGGAGCGTCACGGTTACGGGGGAGGCGGCGGCGGGGCATTCGCAGGTGTCCGAGGATCCGGAAGAGCCGGAGCCAGATGAGCCGGAACTGGAATCGGAAGAGCCGCCGGACACGACAGTTGCGGTCGATGGGGCCTTGACTGTCATTGTGCGAGTCCCGGTGCTGGTCGTGGTCTTAGTTGTCGTGCCCTCGGCGTTCGAGCCGGCTCCGGAACCTCCTCCGACGGCGTTCGTGGCCGAGGCAGCAGCCGACTGCTCACCACCGCCGATGGTCATTGTGACTAAGACGGTTGTCTTGGATGTCGTGTGGATAGTAGTGGTGATAACTTTTGGCCCGCCGTTCCCGTTCCCGCTGCCGCCGCCCATCGTGATTGTGGCAACGATATCCGTGGTTACTTCGCTGACTGAAGCAGATGTGGTGGTGGTAGCGACATTCTGGGCAGCCGTCTCGGAGGCAGTTAGGGTAGAGCCAACGAGGCCACCCGTCGAGGCTACGGAGCGGATGCTGGAGGAGATAGAGCTAGCCTCCGAGACGGGGCAGATCGTGGTGGACAGGATGATAGTGTCCGTCACGAGTACGGTGGAAAGAGCACCGGACGGGAGCTTGGAGAGCTGAGCGGGGTTCGCCGGGCAGTTGGTGATGGTAGCTGCGCAGGATGTGATTGTGCGCACGGATGTGGTGGCGACCGTCAGGGTTGTCAGACCGCCAGAAACCTCATCAGCAGCAACTGTGCTTGTGGCAGTGCTGTTTGTGTCGGCCAGGACGTCACTCGCCACCGCGCTGCCCGTGGGAGCCACGCTGGCATCTGCAGTAATGGCCGTGGCGGTCTCCGTCGAGTTCAGGCGGCGGAAATGGAAATGCCTGTGAGCCTGGGGAGTGTAGGCTGTCGACACTGCGGCGAGGAAGCCGAGGGCAATGCTGGTAGCGGCCTTCATCTTGAGCGCTGGTGTAGCGTTCTGAGTTCGGATGTGGCGCTTCTTTAAGGTATCTCCTTTTCCTAGTTCAGGTCTATGTCTCGAGGCGAGCTCAAGGTCGAAGGACTGGTCTACTTTTGGTTTGAAAGGAGCGAAAGTCGATTCCGCAGAGTGGCAGCAAACACAGTTGCTCGCACGAAAGTGAATGTAGATACAGTTAGAAAGTAACGAGAAGTGAGTTGCTTCAAGCAAGAATCCGGACAGGACAGGCAGAAAGAATGAATGCTTGTCTTGGGGAAGAGATCGCAAGATCAACAGAACAGAAGTACCTGGAAAAGGAGAGTGACGAGAGTAAAAGAGACGGCGAACGGGGGGAATTGCGCCTTATACCATCCTCAAATCCCACCATGATATTCCGCGTCGCGGATGTGGACTGCTCGCTTGGGTCTCCTGGAGTTTCGAGTTGTACACAGAACCCTGACCATGACGCTTGACATGACCATTCTCAGTGGACGGATCGTGCGTTGGAACAGCAAACAGCACAGCCGCCTACCCACAGCGCATCCACCGTCCGTGGTCCACGGCACCCTTAATCAACCAGCCAAGGTTTCGCCAAACCGCTGGGTTTTCGCTGCGAGAACGTGGTGGAGCTGAGAGAGAGGAAAAGGGTCGACGTCAAGGATCAGGGGGACGGTTGGCGTTGATTCGGCGGTGCCAAGATATGCAGGAACCGCAAACCTGAGACGCGCAAGACGCGCCAATGAGATGGCTCCGCTAGGCACCAGATCTCCGTTCAGGGGGCTCACTGACAAGGGGCTGGGCGTGGCTGCATGATTCAAACCCACCACAGCACTCGCCGCCCACTCTGTCCTTCATTTCTGGAAGCCCTTGTTATCGCGTGTACCTCGATGATCTCCCTCTGATATCCTGGTATTCTCTCCAGCAGTCTGTTTCGATTTTCATCCCAAGGTATTCAGCGCATGAATGATGAGCAGCGCAAAGATGGGCGTTTATGATCTGCGCCGCCCGCAGTCGGGCACAGCCCGTCGACTCGCCTATGCGGATCCTTGCATCTCGCGGCCTCTCGTCCGCTGTTCAAGATCCGCATCACACTGCTGGTCTCCGCTGCCCAGCCATATAGAACCGCGATCCTGCGGCAAAGACCCTCATTGCAAACTTGAAAGTTTGGCCGACGGCGAGGTGTTGCCGTATAACAGCTAAAGCTGCCGATGGAACACGGGGTCGTGAGGGACGATTTAACCAGGATGTATTACCGGCATACGGAGGCGTGCCGCCCAATACGTGTATAGGTGACGGGTTCAAAGATGGCGGTTGTTGGAAGGCAATGCCCAGAAGCATTGTTACCGAAGGCGCTGAGGCCCTCGTTAATATCGAGCTGAAACGTTTACCTGGTAGGGAGCAAGGGGAGTCCAGGGGGTTATCCTGGATACGCTCAACTGCCTTGGAGGAGCTCTCCTGTTGGTCATGCATGTCCTCCAACGAACGAGAGACTCTCATGCCGAACTTGGACCTTTCTTTACGCATCTGTCCTGGCTTGGGCTTGTGCACGAAGACGTAACTTGCAATACTCACTATGACATGCGAGTTGATGATGGCTTGTGAGAAGAAAACAGACCATGTTTGACGAAGCCGCCCACTCCACTACACGTGCCAAGTCCCATCTCTTCGCCCGAGCGAAGAGCGACCCACGGGTAACCGTCGTTTCCGTCATTCGTCCATTGTTCATCCTGGTGCGCTGCACTCAAACCCGTTCCGTCAACATCGAGCTGAATAGACCATATCAACGGTAGTTATTGGAGCTCCTGCTCAGTTAGGAGTGGCCGGCGTTCACAATGTCGATTAACGGGATTGTAAAGTTTGTTTTGACCCAGTTGAATTGGGCTTCAATATATTTTTTCTTCTAACTGGACGTTGAAGATTCCGTTTCTCTCGAGTTCTCGTGCGCTTCCGAAAATGCCATTACACCAATTCCCGCTCCCTTGTCCGTGAAACCTTCCCATGGGTATGTTAAATGCCAACCTGCTCGACCGTTCGCCTTCGATTTTAGCTGTTTTTGAAGTAGCCATTGGCCCCAAAACGCCGTCTTGAATGCAGCTTGAGTCACTGTTGAATGTGACAGGTTCCTGCGCTAAACCGATTGCAAACCCCCGACGTCAAGGAAGGAAAAAGAGAAAAATGACAAGGCCCAATCCTGTACGCCGTTTCCTTCCCTCACACATCTTTGATCATGAGATCGTCTTTGTCTATTTGCTGTACTTGGCGCGGAAGAACTTGGCGGCGTTGACCATGTTGGTCAGCGCCTCCTTGGTCTCCTTCCACTGGCGAGTCTTCAGACCGCAATCCGGGTCGATCCAGAGCTGCTCAGGCTTGAGGTACTGAAGCATCTCCTCGATGCGGTCGCGGATCTCCTGCTCGCTGGGGACACGGGGAGAGTGAATGTCGTAGACACCGGGGCCGATGTGGCGGGGGTACTCAGAGTCGACAAACACCTTCAGGAGCTTGGCATCGGACTTGCTGTTCTCGATGGACAGGACATCGGCATCCAGCGCGGCAATGGCGTGGAAGAAGTCCTGGAACTCCGAGTAGCAAAAGTGCGAGTGGATCTGGGTCGAGTCCTCGACACCGGTCGTTGAGAGCCGGAATGCCTTGACGGCCCAGTCCAGGTAGGCCTTGCGCTCCTCGCCGGCGCGCAGGGGAAGACCCTCACGGAGGGCAGGCTCATCAACCTGGATGACGTCGACGCCAGCCTTCTCGAGGTCGACAACCTCGTCGCGGAGAGCCAGAGCAAGCTGCTCGGCCTGGACCGACTGGTGAACGTCGTCACGAGGGAAAGACCACCGGAGGCAGGTGACGGGTCCAGTCAACATGCCCTTCATGGGCTTCTTGGAGATGGACACGGCGTACTTGGATTCCTTGACGGTCATGGGCGCCGGGCGCGAGATGTCACCGACGATGATAGGGGGACGCACGCAGCGCGAACCGTAGCTCTGGACCCAGGCGTGGGTGGTAAAGGTGTAGCCGTTGAGGCGCTCACCAAAGAACTGCACCATGTCGTTGCGCTCGGGCTCGCCATGGACCAGGACATCAAGGTCAAGCTCTTCCTGGATCTTGACGTTCTCCTCGATCTCCTTCTCAATGAACTTGTCGTACTGCTCTTCGGTGATCTCACCCTTGGTGAACTTGTTGCGCTGGAGACGGATCTCCTTGGTCTGGGGGAAGGAGCCGATGGTGGTGGTGGGGAAGAGAGGGAGGTTGAGCTTCTTCTGCTGCTGCGCGATTCTAACCGAGAAGTCCGACTTGCGGTTGTAGTCCTCGGGCTTAATCTGGCTCTGGCGCTCCTTGACCTTGGGGTCGTTGGTGCGGCTGGAAGTGGCACGAGCCTGCATCGACTTGGCGTTGGCCTCGAGCTGTTCCCGGACGGCAGCGGGGCCCTCGGTGACGGCCTTCGCAATGATGGCGACCTCGACAGCCTTCTCAGAGGCGAACGAGAACCAGTCGGCAATCTCGGCGTCCAGCTTCTTCTCGCTGGCGAGGGTGTGGGGGGTGTGGAGGAGAGAGCTCGATGTGGCAACAATGACGCGCTCCTTGCCGAGCTTCTGGATGGCCGACTCGACGATCTCGATAGCACGCTTGAAGTTGGTCTTCCAGATGTTACGTCCGTCGACAACACCGGCAGACAGGATGGTCTTGGGGCCAAGGGCGCCAATGACCGTGTCGAGCTGCTCGGGGTTGCGGACAAGGTCAACATGGACGGCGTAGATGTCCTTGGGGACAGCCTCCAGGTTGTGGACGATGTCGCCAAAGTATGTGGAGAAGACGAGCTTGGGGATCTTGTCGCCGAGGCTGGCGAACTTCTCGTATGTGGGCTTGAAAGCAGCCTTGTTCTTGGACGGGAGGTCGAAAACGAGGACTGGCTCGTCAATCTGGACAGTGTCGGCACCAGCCTCCTTCAGCTTAGTGAGGAGCTCCTCGTAGACAGGGAGGAGCTTCTCAAGAAGATCGATGGGGTCGACCGTCTCGCCACGGTCGGCCTTGGCGAGGGTGAGGAAAGAGACCGGGCCGACGAGGACAGGGCGGGTGGCGATGCCGGCCTCCTTGGCCTCGGTGAACTCAGCAACAGCCTTGGGGCTGGCGGTGAGCTTGAAGGTCTGGTTGGCCTTGAGGGTAGGCTTGACGTAGTGGTAGTTGGAATCAAACCACTTGACCATCTCCAGACTGGGCACATCGACACCGTCCTTCTGGTGGCCGCGACCCATGGCAAAGTACTCGTCAATGCGGTCCAGGCCAGCATTGGAGTAACGCTCGGGAACGGCCTGAGCGAGGGAAGGACGTTAGCATTGAATGAGGGCGGGAGGAGCGGGAGTCACTTACACCAAAGTCCTGGATGTGGGAAAGAACATGGTCGTACAGGGCAAAGTCGTTGCTGGGAATGATATCGACACCGGCATCCTTCTGGATCTTCCAGTGTGCGAGCCTCAGCCTCTTGGCCTCAGCGAGGAGATCGGACTGTGAAATCTTGCCGCCCCAGTCTGTATGGTTGTTCCTTGTTAGTACTTGGTCCGGAAGCAGCTATCAACAAGACAAACCGCGCGGGGACACCTACAAGCTTCCGTGGCCTTCTTCAGGTCACGGTTCACACCCATACGGGGAAACCCGAGAATTGCCGACTGGACCATCTTGAAAGATCTTCTGTGTAGTATGTTTGTTAGGAGAGAGGATGGCAGCGAGGATGGCAAAGACAGGATGATGGTGAAGAGACAGCGGGAAGAGAGAGGGTTGTATAGGTAGGAGAAGAGGAGGAAATGAGGAAGATGGGGAGAGAGCAAGTATGGAGAAAAGGGAGTGAGACGAGGGAGGGCAGTGAGTAGTTTTGATAACGGGGAGGATGATGCACACTGGGCGGTGTGTGCAGCAACTTTTACTTTTGGTGGGATGTGAGTGGATGGTGGGATGACTTGGACGCGAACTGGGGTCCAGATTCCAATTGCGAATCTGGAATGGTGGGGTTGTAGCGGCACGACAGGGGTAGCTCAAGTCTGATGCTGATCTGATGAGGGGTCCTGACTTTTTTTTTTCTTTTGTTGGCTTGGCACTTATTAAGTAAGGTGCGTTGTCGGCGAGCTATCACTGCAAGGGGGGAGTTGCGAACACGGTGCAAGGTACATCTCAAGAAACAGTAGGACACGTAGGACTTACATACCAGGACTAGTTGTCCTCGGTGCCCGTTGGCAGCGCCGGTACTGAAGCTGCCCGTCGTCGTGAGAAGTAGGGCTCGTTCGGTCCTATGCGATGGGCTTCGGAACCTCTTGATTCTGTGTCGTTGGGTCGACGACGACGAAGCGGTGCCGAGAAGAAAGGTGGCTGGCTTGTTGGGCTAGGTGGGAGAGACTCGTGCGAAGTTGCAGACCCGGTCGTGGTGGCTTCTGACCCCCGCTTTGAACCGGAACTCGATCGCCGTCTCGTTCGCTGTGGTGCGCGAACTTCACACGGCGATGGCGGCGACGAAGCGGAATAGTCTGGAGGTTCTGCCGACAGGTCGTCCAGCTCTATCACTTCACCATCGATTCCTGGGATGGCCTGCCGTGTTTCAATCTCTCCGGAGCTCGAGTCGGCTGTTGGCTCGGTCCGGACTGATTCAGGGGCAGCCTCTATGGTGGCTGGCAGATGTCGCTCTGCTTCTGCGTTTCGTCGTGGTCGCAGAGGTCGGAGTCGTAGTAGTCGTCGTACGTCACGGTTGGTAGGTCTGACGAAGAGATTGTTGCCCTGGTTGACAGCAGTCAGGATGACGAATAGAAGCAACAAGAAGGCGACCAGCGCGGGATCTCCACGAGGTTCTCTGGGACTGTGATCAAGACGACACACGACTTGGTTGGACATGCTTGCGTCGGCAAGCAACCACCGCTCGCTGGACGCGAGACGACGGGTCGCGCTTCGACGAGCCTCAGCCGCCCGGGCCAGGGCAGCACGATAGCGGGACACGGGTTTGCCCGTTAAGGTACGGATCGGGAGCACATTACATTTACAGTCGTAAGCTACTACCTAAGGTAGTTGCGTGCAGACCGGAGCAAGAACGAAGTGTTTGTCGAGCTGCTACTACTGCCTTGACTACCGTAACTACTTGAAGGCAGACATGAAGCTTCGATTCAGGCGCTGATGCAACAAGAGTGACTTCCGTCGGGTGTGGAATCCAGGTACCACTGCATTTCCTCGGCCGAGTCCACACACTGTACCTGCGAGATCCATTGCCAAACCGGAAGGTGCAATGGCGTGATGGTACTGTGCCGGTTGCTCAACGACTTCAAACTCACCGTGTGCGCAAGGTTCCGAGCATGAGCAGCGGTAAGATTTTAACAAAAGTCAGAATGGACTACTTTACCGCAGTTGGCTCGCCTGGACCCTCCTTACTGCAAAGTAACATTGAAATGCATTGCATCCTGCAGCTCTTCGTTCGAGGTTGAGCAAGCTTGACCATCGTAACCGCACCGACAGCTCACTCCGACAACCGGGGAACAAGTTAATTGGGTCCTGCAAGGCGGGTTGCTACTTGCCAGCGACAACCCGGATTTTACAATACATGTATGCTCCAGACTGGGGCTGACAATCTCAAGTAACTGGCCCAACTCCCTCCAAAATACGGACTCATTGCCTCCATATCATGCATACCCGGCGGTTTCGGCCTCGGACATGAGTCGAGGATCTGCGATGGCGGCGAATACTTCGGGGTTCTCAGAGGACGATGGCACATGAGTCCAAATTATTTGATCGCGTTTTCTCCCCTCTGTCGGAGCTTTCACCGGTCCGGTTCCTTTAGAGCGGTCTGCCTTGGCATTGACAAGTCGAGTGCCCCATCCGAAAACGAATTGCCAGGGTGGCTCAAAGGGAAGGGTTTGGTGATCGCCTGGGAAATGTCGTAAAGATAGTCGGTATGCGATAATAGTGTGCATATGTTCGAGCCGTCGTTGGCGATGTGAGCCGTATTCGGTCCTTAGCCCTGCAATACTTCACCCAAGAATGACCTTCTCCAACTGTTGCGGTGCAAGATGAGTCTGCAAGGCACCCTGTAGCGCTGCTCGGCTTTTCCCTATCGCTGGAAGGACGTCCCGGATTGGTTGGACATTCTTGTGTATGCTCTCCATGTGGCTTGCGATTTGCTGCGACATGGACAGCAACCCCTCATCTTTGGCGTCCTGGAATAGCGGTCAGCAAGACGGTCACTGGGCACTAGACTAACAGCCAATAAAACTCACATGAAACAAGGGGGTCAGCGGTGGTCTCCTTTGCTTCGACAGCGCCAGTACTTCTCCAGCGTCGCGGTCAAGTTCTGGCAGGCCATGCTGCTTCAGTGGCTCCGGAGCCAGGGGATGAGACTTCTTCAACCTCTCGCGCCAGGTCCTAGCCTCCGCCCTTGCATTCGATTCGAGAGTCCGCAGTGTCTCGTACTCCTTCTCCAACGCAGCCTCCTCTTTGGCCTTCTCCTTCTCAAGAAGCGCCACTGAATGCAGTATGGGGTCCAGCATCGTCTGCATGGATTCGATCGAGGCGACTGTGGTTTCGAAGTTTAACTCCTCAACGTGACCACCTCCGCTGTCGATCTTGTCCCCTTTGGATCCGGCCACTTTAGCTGTGGGAGGAGGAAACGGCATCCCTTTGCGAAGCTTGGATTGTAGTCGTCCTGCAAAAATCCGCAGGATATTCTGGCCTTGTTGGTGGCGTAACTCCCTGTCTCGTAGACGAAGCAGAACTGGCCTGGATGCATCTGAGAGGATCGAAGTAATAGCATCGATCGACGCGCCGTCGAGTGGCGCCCACTTGGCCTTGATGATTGATTGGGGAACTTGGCGTGTCCTTTGCTCGATGTGCCGGTATTTCGGCACTTGCGGCAAGCTTGCTTCAAGCTCGTCGTCCATTTCCGCTACTGACGCATTTGTATCTTGAGAACTTGGGTTATTCGAGACGCGCCTCTGTGATGCTATCGAAGCCCTGTTGCCGCCCGTGGCTGTTATCTTGGGAGGCTGAGCTTTGGTAGCTGAAGACTTCTTGCCGACGTCTCTAGTCGGCGTCTGCCCGTTTATCGAGACGCTGGACAAGCGAGGGCGATCCCATTTACTGGGTTCTGGCGTGTCCTCTACCGGCTGCTCCCCGTCTCCAGCCGTAGGATTGTCCGACTTCCGCGGGCGACCGCGCCGTTTTGGATCGGGGTCGGGTTGCGCAGTTGCCACGGCAGGCGACGCTGTTGGGGCCTTGGAGCGGCGAGGAGTCTTTCCAGCCTTTGTCTGTGCAGGTGATGTCTGCTCTGCTGCTGTTCTTGAACGCACCCCCTGCGCCTTGGGTCCGGTCCTGGCGACATCCTGCGAGGTACGGGCTCGTTTCTTGGGAGGCAGCGAAATGTCACCCCCTTTCCCTTGCTGCTCATCTGGGCCATTAGGCGCAGATATCCACCAGGGGTTGTCGTCAGCGGACCGTCTGTCCCGTTTGCTTCGCCGCACACCATCCGCCTCTGCATTCGCTTTTTTGGATTCGCCTTTCTTTGGACGGCCTCCTTTGCCAGAGTTTTCGTTCTCCTTGTTCCCAGCAAACGTAGCCTGCTCGGCGAGCGGATCATACACAGTAGCTTCGGATTGTTCGTCCGTCTTCCGTCTCCTCGTATCGCGTCGCGACGCGTCACTCCGAGCGACTGCAGCCGGAGCACCGCGCTTTCGCTTCTGATTTGAACTTTCGGGTGCCTGCATCTTGTCAGTAAGATTATACAGCTGACAAACGGTCTACTGACCATAATAAGACGTTGAAATAAGGTTGTTGGTGTGGAAATGGTGTGGAAATGGTAGCATTGACGCGCGGAGACCAAATCTGAGGCCGTTGACACAGAGATGTCGAGGTCAAGCCACACTTATGTCTGAGAACCTCTGTGGCTTCAATCCCCGGTTTGACGCCGGGTTCCGCTGGAGCTGGTGGCACGTGATAGGGACCCTGGAATCCCAGTGCTTCGCGATTGGCAAGAGCCATGCGAGATTGCGTGCCTCCAGAAGGCTCGCTCCGCCAGGCTAATCCGTATTAGGATTGAGTGAGCCGGGCGTTTTCCCGGTGGCTCCATGACAACCCCCGTCGGCGTGGAGACTGGAGACCCCATCTCTGCTTTGACTGCTTCCATCATTTGACTTTAACAGCCTAGTGTACCTAGCTCAGCTCCATCATCTCGCCCCAAGAACAGCTTTGTTGTCATCAGTGACATTCATCGCAAATTGTGGTCTCCCTGTCAAATTCCCCTCTTCTTGTCAACCGACTGTATCTGGTGCTTGATCTCGTACAGGCCGTTGTCCCTCTTTGAGACCTGCGCGATCCTTCTGTTCTTTCGACGTCATCTTCCCTTCAACCCCCCGGCCATTGAACAATTCTTGCCTTGCCCCTGTTTTACCATAACGCCATAACACTTTCTAATCTATACGACTTCCATCACTGTTACTCCTACATTCCTGCGAAAATGCGCCTCTCATCTTCTGCCGTGCTGGCGCTCCCGCTGCTCGCAGCAGCCCAGGGCCCTTTCGAGCAATTCGAGCAATACAAGGCGCAATTTCAGAACTTCCTGAGCGGGTTCGGCGCCAAGGCCCCGACCGAGGCTCCCAGCGCAAAGACAAACCCTGTGCAAGCCGCTGAGGCTGCCATCGGGGCGACGCAAGTTGACGTGCTCACGCTTAGCAACTGGAAGGACGTGCTCTATGGCCCAGTGAAGGCCGACCAGACCACGCCCACGGAATGGTGGGTGTTGATCAGCGGAGGGAACAAGACGTGCTTCGGTAGGCTTTCACGCATCCACCAGATCATCATCGTTATCGAATCATGTCTTGCACATATGCTAACTTTCCCTTGCTCTCCAGGCCACTGCGACAAGGTTGAGAAGGCCTTCAACGCCTCGGCTGCCAGGTTCTCCCTCCTGCCCAAGGCGCCTCATATGGCTCTCATCAACTGTGATGACCAGCCCGTCCTCTGCAACAGCTGGTCTGCCTCCTCCGGAACCGTATGGTCCATCGACATGGTGCCTCCTCCCGCGCCCGTGGAGATCTATCGCAAGCGCATGAACTTGACCTCTACCACGGACCAGACCTTCGTGGACCTGTACAACAAGGGCGACAAGGAGGGCTGGACGTACCACGACGGATACTTCCACCCCTTCAACGGTCCTCTCGCCAAGAACGGCCTGTCCGTACCGATTGGATACTTTTTCTACGTCTTCAACGCGATTCCCAGCTGGGCCATGATGCTGGTCGTGTCCTTTTTCAGCCGCAGCATGATGTCAGTAACTCTTGAATTGCCCTGCTTGACCGGTGCTAGATATGATAACTAACAGAAACCTAGGAACCGACGTATGGGCGTCAACAACCAGGGTGGCCGCGCCCCAGCTGCTGCCCCGCGTGGTGCTCCCCCGGGAGATGCGCGCTAAGACGCGACTCGAACTGATTTTGGCATTGGGCTGCTTGTTGATGAGTACATTATGTGTTTTAATCTTGTGGTATACGACCAAGCAGGGAACTGTGTCTTTCCGGCCTCCGTCTGCCTTTGAAAATATGGGAAGGGTTTGGGTATTTTCTTACACTTGGTGGATCGACTGGGCAAGATTCTCGTTTGTTTGCTCTAGAGTCACATCGTGACATGGAGAGTGACAATAGCTGGGTACCTTAGCTAGCTTCCATTGTTGATCATAGCTCGCTCAACCTCTCCCTTCGCAAGTCTCTTGTAAATCTAACAAGCTTTCCAACACTTGCTCCGGCAGTTTGCTGTTCGCAAGGCGGCCGTATCGCAGGTCGCTCATGCTGCCCACTGTCTGTTTGAGGGACTGCCGCAACTCTGCCTCCTCCTCATCCAGGCGTTTGATCTCGCTCTCCAAATTTGCGACAGTGCTCTCTAACTCTGGAAGTACATATTGAAGATCGCGCTTTGGGCCATCGATGCCTGACGCGTTGCCAAACAGCTGTAAAGAATTAGCTGATGTGATATGAGACACACATATCATCATGAGAGTGAAGTTAGACATACGCTTCTCTCGATCTCTATCTCCTGGTCGTACTCTTGGCTCTCGGCCTGCCTCCGCGCCCTCGCCACTGCTCGCCTGAGGGCCCTGCTCTGCTTCGCTTCAGTCTCAATGTTGGCTGCTACTGTATCCACAACCGCATTTCTCTGGGACTGCAAATCGCGGTACAAAGTCCTAACTTGAGCCGAAGTCTGATGAGATCGGGGAAACAGAGCTGTGAAGTCGTGTGGTGTTACTACGGCTGGCAGCTGTGAGGGAGCCAACAGGAAATTGCCCAGGATGGCTGACTCGGTTGGCGCCATCTGTTGGTACTCGTTGTCGAGTTTGACTTGGAATTCGAATCCTTGAATGACAAAATCGATTAGGGAGATAATCGTGAATGGAGTAAAAGGCAAAAAATATTACCGTAGGTGAGGTCACGACTTAGATGAGGGTTGAGTACGGGCACAGTAAATAATCCCCTTTGACGTTGCTTGCCCTTTGTATTGTACCGAGTGCGACGCGTCTAAGTGGTTGAAATCGAAACACGCTGCAAACGCGGGTCTCGTGACTTCCCTCATCCGCACTTTCTTAGACTTCGAGGAGCGGCTTCACTTGAGCTCATTCACCACATCTGACGCGACCCACGTAACATCTAATCTGATACCGGCCCCTCACATCGTCGGCTTCCTCACTCGGGTCTTCTTTTTATTCAGACAACGCATCGTCGACATTGGTCAACAGCAGACTCGGCTCAGCATCACCACCACATCTCCGTCCAGCACCATGGCGCCTCCAAAACAGGCGCCCGGTCCACCCTTCCAGAAGGATGAGCGGGTTCTGTGCTTCCACATGGAGATGTTGTACGAGGCCAAGATCCTCGACATCAGGCCTGGCGAGAACGGCGATGGATGGCAGTTCAAGATCCACTACAAAGGCTGGAAGGCGAGCTGGGACGACTGGGTACCGCTAGACCGCGTCCTCAAATTCACGGACGAGAACAAGGAGCTGGCCAGGCAGCTGTTGCAAAACACCAAGAGCCTGCAGCCGGGCAAGTCGTCGGCCAAGCAGTCCAAGAAGGCGGCGGGCAGGCTGGGATCCGAACTCGGTTCCGCTAGAGGCAGTGAGGAACGAGTCCAGGCCCAGACTATGACCGGACGGGGATCTCGCAGGGCCAGAGACTTTGATCTTGAGCAAGTAAGTGTGTGTCGTTTCATTGCGTCTTCTACTCTCACACATAACTCGATGCGAGTTCCCATTTGGTGACGCCCAAGGATCGCCAAGGGAGGTATGTTCACTCGGCGACAAACTTCCTTGCCAGAATGTCAAGCGATGCCTGGTATGGTGAAGGTGACATACTACACCGCTAAGCAGACAAGCAATGGTTTCACCGCCAACTATTGGTGTTTCCACATTTTAGTTTCCATTACGGTTGAGTGAAGGCAAGGTGAGGACCAAGTGAATGGCTCGAAGAAGTGACTAGGGACCTCGAGGGCCAGCAGAGTCACCACTCCCAGGTACAATAACAGGTTGTCTGTCAATGGCAACTTCGCCGTAAACACCAACAATACCATTCCACGAAAAGTCTCATAATAGCCCAGAGGAAAGAGGACCGGTTCAAGCGAAAGGACGTCCTTCGGGATACCTACTCTTGAGCAACTCCAGCCATCGTCCTCGGAGCGACACTCCCTTCACCACTCCTCGCAGCACTAGTCAAGCAGCCACCGCTTTTTTACTATTTCTGTATCCTTCATTCTCGTTTGCACAATACATCGACACTCCCCCGTCTAGAATGGCGAGAATCAAACAAGTCCCTACGGTCACTTCCCCAAAGCAGCCCAGGACCAACTCTTCCTCACCTAGCAGCAACCCATCCCCCAAGCTGCTCGGAACCAGAAATTTCGCAAAGCTCGAGGCGCAATGGGAGGCAAAGGCCAGACGCCACGACCGGTTGCTCCAGCAGCCCAAGCGCAACCACAGCTACATCAAGAGTAACGGCGAAGCTGTCGCATCTGACGGCCGCTTCGATGTCGTGGCCCAGTCCCCCTGGAAGGTCAACAAGAGGCGCCATCCGAAGGTTGCGGCTGCAAAGAACAGCGGAACCCTCACGTCACGTCTGGAACAGTACTACCACGGCTTCGACATGGGACAGCACGAGGGCAAAGCCATTTGGCAATACATTCCGCTTGCTGGTTACTGTCGTGATTCTGCCAACTTGCCCGAGGTTCGAGTGAGCCGAGCGGCACCTCACAATGTACTTGGACTCTTGCAGTTTAACTTTCTTTACAACCCATCCATCACTCGGAACGTCACTGACAGACAACCCTTGTCTCTAGGAGGATGCATTCCACGCCCGACCGTCGATCAAGCTTAACGTGCCTGATAACATCAAGGCTCTGCTCGTTGACGATTGGGAGAACGTGACCAAGAACCAGCAGATCGTGCCCATTCCGCACCCGCATCCCGTCTCAGAGATCTTGGATGACTACCTCACGTACGAGCGCCCTCACCGTGAGCCCGGAAGCGCGTCCCTCGATATTCTCGAGGAGACTATTGCGGGGCTGCGCGAGTACTTTGACAAGTGCCTCGGTCGCATCCTTCTCTACCGGTATGTGTCCTTTCCACTCATCATACTTGGTTGTAGTAAGTGCTAATAGTTTGCAGCTTCGAGCGCCAGCAGTACATCGAGATCTACAAGCAGTGGCAGTCGGCCAAGCCAGACGACAAGCACAAGAGCGCCGTCGACACCTACGGTCCGGAGCATCTGTGCCGCCTTCTTGGTATGTTCTCGCCATCCTCTCCCTCCGCACTCTTGAATCACAAGCTAAACATTACCAGTCTCCATGTCCGAGCTCGTAGCCCAGACCAACATGGACCAGCAGTCCGTCAACCGCCTGCGGGAGGAGCTACTCAAGTTCAGCGGCTGGCTCAGCAAGCACGGCGTCAAGTACTTTGTGTCTGAGTACGAGACTCCCGACGCGGAATACATCGAGAAGGCTCGTGGCACCTAGGAGGAGAACACAAGTTTAGATCGATTGGTTGGCGGCGTGGCTGAGACGATGTCGGCCCCGGAGGTCCCGCGGGGCTCTTCTAGTTCCGAGTTGTCTGAGCTTGAGGACGACGTCATAAGTGGTTGAGGATGGGAGTAGCAGGTTAGGTCGATGGTTGGCCTGCTTGAGGGGGTAGAGGTTCTCGAGGCGCTAGCCATGTAGCACTTCTTAGGCGAATGATGCGTTGAACTGATTCCGTGAGCTTCTGCCGTGACATTCTTCCAGTCTGCGATCCCCGTGGCAAGTACCCGTCTGCGATAAATCTAAGCTACTCGAGAACGCAGACGACAGCCGCGTGCCTCGGCGGATGTCGCCGGCAGGAACCACTTGATAGACTCCCTTGTCGCATCAAGAGAAAGCTCATATGTTTAGAATTTTGGGTATTTCCCACCCTACTCCCCTAATCCGTATGCTACATGTACAACAAGACATCCTAGTCCTACACGGGGCTCCCGAACCAGCTCCTGGATCCATGCAATATCCCTCCTCCCACTCTTGCAAAGCCATGTTCCTCGGACATCCCCTCGTGTTCTCCTCCCTCGATTTCCGCACCACCAACGCCCTTCCACCCTATTCCTCCCAAAGACCACCACCCTCAAAGCCCAACCCTCCCCCCCTCAGCAGGCCTCTCGACGTAGAACCCCGGTTCTGGCGTCCTCTCGGCCTTGACCTCCTTCTTGCTCAGCGGCCGGTCGACCTCCTCGACCCGCACCAGCTCCTTGACCTTCATGATCATGCCCGCGAACTGCGGGTGCACCGGGTGGAACACCGTCTGGCTCCTCTTCCGCAGGCCCAGCGCGGCCAGGACGCCCCGCGTCCGCTCCGGCAGGCCGATGGCCGAGCGGTGGAGGGTTATCCGGAAGTAGGACATTTTTGTGCTTTCGAAGAGTGTTTTTGGGTGGGCGTAGCGAAGGCGGATGTCGCTGTGGGTTGAGATGCGGGTAGATCTCGGTCACAGAAACGTGGGAGGTTGTTCGTCGTAGCAAATCGGAGAGGACAGGGCCACCTGGCTCGTTTCGTCGTTTTCGGAGGCCGGGGAGGTACGATGTGATTCCGTTGCGGCAGGATTGGCTGGGTTGGCCTGGGAGAGTCAACTCAGCGCTTTGCTGTCTCGTTCATAGCGGAAGATGCAGCTTACCCGGATTGATCGCTTAGCCGGACTGATTTGATGCCTCGGGCTACTTGGCGATCTATTAGGGTACCGAGCAAGCAAGCATGAAGACGTCTATCGCTATGGTTCGTTATCGATGTCCAGCTGCGCCATGTCCAAAAGATTTCGACGGATGTTGCCGTCGTCCGGTGGGGGCGAAGTCCGCGGCAGGGGAGTGGGCCCCACCACGGAGCCGCAACTCTCATAGCCCGGTTCCGTTCATAATTCACGATGGCAGAATGCCTCGTAGTGCAGTACGTAGCATACCTTTAGCCGGTGGCAGTTCAAAAGATGGTGACGCGTGCAATCTGGACGTGACGTCTCCTTCGTCTGAGTAAGAGATTACATGCTTCCTTGGAGGTCTTCTATAGAGGTACACTCGTCCTTTGTAACCATTACAGCTAGAGTGTCGATCATTTCCAGTATGTGCGTCACTTTAATCGATCTCATTGAATTACAAGGGCTATAATATCCTCTTACATGGCTTTCGGCCGGTCGTCCCGCGTCTAGTTGTAGTTTCCCTCCAATATCCTCGATGAGGAACCGGTTCACTGATTGCTCTCGCATGCTCGGATCAATCCAAGACTAAGCCGTCACTTAACGCTCAAAGTAACCGAAACGACCACTCTCTACATCTGAACCTCGACACGGCCCTCGGCGCCCGGTGCTCCAGACTGGCCCAGGCTGGGCAGCAGGTAGGTGATGTCGTCCCAAGGATGGCGGTAGAGACCAGTGCGCAACCGCTTCTGGTCGAGATAATGCGCAATCAGACCAATGCTGCGTCCCAGCACGAACAGACCGTTCAAGACACCCATGGCCAGGTAGTCCTCTGCCTCCTCGGCGCTAAAGGCACCGCAGTTGCGGAGCAGATCCACGAAGCAGACGGCGACGCAGCCGTCAACGTTCAGAATGAGGTTGTCCTTCTTCGAGGTCGTGACAGTCTCCACAGCAAGCGCGTAGTCGAGCAGCTTGTGGCTGGGGAACTTGGCCATGACGTACTCCTTGACGAGCTCAACACGGAGATCGGGGTTGTTCCGTGACTTGACGCGGTGACCGATGCCAGGGATGAGCTTGTTCTGCTTGCGCATGGTATCGACGAACTCACGCGGGCTAAGGCCCTTGTCGAAAGCCTTGGTGAACTCTTCTGCAGCACCGTCCAGGGCACCGCCGAAGCGCGATCCAATTGTGAGCAGACCGGCAACCAGGGAGCTGATCAGGTCTTTGCCAGCACGGGTGGTGATGATGGTGTTCATGGCGCCAGACACGGCGGGGCCGTGGTCGGCTGTGAGCATGAGGACCATCTCCAAAAACTTGGAGGCGTAGTCCGGCAGGCGGCGACGGAACCACAGGAGAGACATGACGCCACCGATGCCGATGTCTTCCCTGAAGACGTCTGAGATGGGCATGCCGGCATAGAGGAGTTCTTGTCCACGATCATCGGAGATGGTGGAGATGAATGCAGCAGGCTTTCGGATGAGGCCAAGCTCCTGAGCCCACGAGTAGTCGATGGGGATCTTGGGCACTACTGGCTCCGGGAACGGCTTGATTGTGCCTTCCTTGACCAGTTTGCCATAGAGGGCCTTCAGGAGCTGCGGCATGTCCTCGAAGGTGTCAGGCACGTAGAAGCCGGCCTCCTTCATCATCTTGTTCTTCATAGCGGCCGTCTCGAGCTGAGAGTTGGCGAAAGAGCCGGCATGGCCGAACTGCACCTCAGTCTTGAACATGCTGGCACAGGTACCAATAGCCCAGGCCACGATCGGCTTGGTGATGATACCTTGCTTAACGGCATCAATCACCTTGTACTCCTCGACGCCACCAACCTCACCCAGCAGGACGAGGATCTTGCACTCTGGGTCCGCCTGATACCGCAGCATGTGGTCGATGAAGGTGGTGCCAGGATACCTGTCACCGCCAATGGCCACACCCTCGTAGACACCGTCTGTGGTCTGGGAGATGATGTTGTTCAGCTCGTTCGACATACCGCCCGACTTGGAGACGTAGCCGACAGAGCCCTTGCGATACAGCTTCGAGGCAACAATGTTGTCCATCATGCCGCCCGTGTTACCGATCTTGAAGCAGCCGGGCTTGATGCCGCCGACGGTAGCGGGACCAATGATGGTGACGCCCTTCTTCTGGGCTACATAAGCAATCTCACGGGCTCGCTGCAATTCCGTCCATTAGCTCAAGCCAAGCAATGAAGGTTCATAGGGTACGATGACTCACGCGCTCCGGAACACCCTCAGCAATGATGGCAATGGTCTTGATCTGGGGGTACTCCATCAACTCCATTGTGGAGCTGTAGACACTGCGCGAAGAAGCGAAGTTGACCACGACATCGACTTCGGGGTGCTTAGCCACAGCCTTGCTGACTTGCTGGTACACGGGGAGCAGCGTCTCGCTGGTGCCCCAGTACATCTTGCTCACGAACTGGCCGCCAAAAGTGTAGATGATGCCGGCAACGGACGGCGTCTTCCGCTTGCAGATGAAGTCGAAGTCGAGCATGCCCTGCACGGCGCGGGGTTGTAGGCCGTAGACCAAGCATCTTGTCTTGTCGCTGAAGAGAGCGTGCGACGGCAGAGGGCTAAGCGGCCGGCTGGGAGCAGCAAAGCGGCGGATGTTGTCGTTGGCAGTCAAACCGGCACCCGAGGTACCGTTGACGCCGTTTGTGGTGCCGTTTGTCGCGGCGAGAGGAGTTGAGGCAGCCATCGTTCTTTGCTCTAACCGAGAGAGACTCAGTGATTGATGCCGACGGATTGAAGGGGAAAGTATCTGGCGATGCAATGGCAAGTCGCAATCAATCGGGCGGAGGGAATTGAGGTGTGATGAATGGGAGGGTTGCGAGTTTGAAAGTTCGGAGTTGCAGATGATGTCGAGAATGTCGAGTTCGAGGGTTTGGGAATTTTTTGGGCCGATTGTCGCTTTCCGGCTCGAGGGGGGAACGCGCAAGGTCTGCAGGGGACAAATGCTCAATGCTCCGTGCAGCAAACCGGCGTTGGCAGCTACAGGGCGCTGATGCACCGCAGTTCACTGTAACTGGGCAAGCTCTTGGTGGGTTCTCTTGCTGGGAAGGAGCTCCCTGGTGGAATGAGACACGCTCACTAGCGGGGTTTGGCGGGTGGCTTCCCCAAGATTGTCTCGACAGGTGATTGGCCTGCTGGCAGCCAACAAGACTGGAAATCCCCAACTTTTTTGCTCACCCCTTGTCCGGATTGCCTGACGGACTTCATCAATCCAAGTGACGGTGAACAATTTCTGGTCCCGGGGTGTCTCCTATTCCTGTTCCTCGTTTAAAGCCAGGTACCAGGTACTTCGGTATGGAAGACGGCACAGTTCTCGGTGCTGCATCCAATGCCAGCCACCAGGCCAAACATCATCAAAACTGTTTGACTGACATTGCATGCTTTGCAGCCATGATGCCGGACATCTCTAAGAGGTCTTGGAACTGTCCGAACGAGCACGTATCCATTCTGTAGACGGGTATGACACAGGCTTGGTCACATAAGCCGAGCTGTGAACCACAATGACAGTGACAGCTGCATTTGCAGGAATCCGGGTTCCGAGTCCCGGGCTGGACAGTATCACTGGATGCATCCATTATCGCCACTCTTCTCGAGCTTCATGTGCACTCCTGGTTATCGGATCCGGATGATCCCCAAGCACATCCGCCCTCCGCAGTGGCCACCGGAGACCGAGACCTGGTCATGTGTGCGCTGAGTGTCGCAATACCTCATCCCCCAGCCCAATCCGAGCTCCTGTGAAGAGAACGATACGAGTTGGACGAGATGGCTGGCTGGCTGGCCGTGCCTTTGTTGAACTCCGTGAGATCTCTCGGGTAATTGCTCAGCCCAAATGTGTCAAGTACCTGGTACCTCGGCACATTGACCGCCCTCCAACTTCAGAGGTCACTGCGAGATGCAGGTCCACATCTGGCCAAGCCGCCAGAAGATGGAGCACAAAGTTCAACCCCAACCTAATCCCTTTTTTGGCGGGTTCCTGGCGGGGACTTTGTCTCCACAGCGCCTGTTGGCGCAGGGGGGGCTTGCAGTCTGGTCCCTCATTGTTTTTTGGCGGACAAGAGAATCGAAGGGAAGTGACCTGGAGGGACGGCCGGTGCTCGGTCGGTGCAAAGACCGCCTATTTGGAGCTCCTCCATTTTTTGAAGGTGGGCAGAACCGTCTCTTCTCACAAACCACAACCGCCGAGACTTCACGATAGCAGTTTGTCTGTCTTTCACTTGATTGCCTGACAGTAGAGATAGCTCTTGACTGTGTTTCATCGCACCGTATCCCATATAGTGAGTTGCGCCTATAATCTGGAGCCGTGTGTTGCGCGTTCGAGATCCGAACTGGGCCATTGAATGGCTCGGAAGCTGACGACGCTCCCTCTCACTTGAGAAGCAAGGCTGCGGATCACCACACCTCAACTTGCTTATGCGGCAATTGCTAACGGCAGCGAAAGATAGGAGGGAAAAGGAAGTGCGCTTGAGAAAAGGACGAGAGGAAAAGGTTCATACGTAGCTTTCCCACAAAACCACCACCACATCCAACCCGGAAACACCCAGATCACAATGTCCGCCAAAGCGATCTTCGAGGCCGACGGCAAGGCCATCATCAACTACCACCTCACTCGCGCTCCCGTCATCAAGCCGAGCCCTCTGCCTCCCCCGACCAAGCACAACCCTCCCCTCAGGTCAGCGTCGCTGCACTTCCCTGAAGACAAGAATGTCGAGGATGTGCTCAACCAGGCCGAGGTCACATACCCGTGGCTGCTCCAGTCCGGCGCCAAGCTTGTCGCAAAGCCAGATCAGCTCATCAAGCGACGAGGCAAGAGCGGACTCCTGGCACTCAACAAGAGCTGGCCTGAGGCGAGGGCCTGGATCGCCGAGCGCGCTGGCAAGGTGCAGAAGGTCGAGCACACCGAGGGCGTTCTGAGGCAGTTCCTGGTTGAGCCCATGCTGCCACATCCCGACGACACCGAATATTACATCAACATCAACTCGGTTCGAGACGTAAGTGCTTGGTTTCATTCTTCCCCGGCCGTGGAGCTCCAAAAAAGACAGCGAGAAAGAGAGGCGCAATGCCCCACAACAGCCAGTGCTGTGATGGTGGATGCTGTGAGGCTGAAGAATTAGAATTGGACTCGGCGACAGGAATCCATCACGAAAACAATGATATGGAGTCTCCCATGAGATTTCCAATATTATAAGTTGATGGAAAGAAAAAGGAAGGGAGATTTTAGGGCTTTAGGTGCTCTGGGAAAACGTTTCCCTTTGCCCACCGTGACCATGATTCGGCAGGCTTCGAGCCGCCGGACGAAGGGAAACACCAAGACAGGCTCAGTTGTGGACCGCGTCCAAAGTGTACCCACCCAAGCAGTTCCTCCCCTGCTGCAAGGCTGTCAACCAAACAAGGCTACTGATTGTGTGATGCGAGTGCTAACTTTGTCATGACATAGGGAGACTGGATTCTCTTCACCCATGAGGGTGGTGTCGATGTTGGCGATGTCGACGCCAAGGCAGAGAAGCTCCTCATCCCAGTCGACTTGTCGCAATATCCTTCCAACGAGGAGATTGCTTCCACTCTGCTGAAGAAGGTGCCCAAGGGACTTCACAATGTCCTCGTCGACTTCATCACTCGTCTCTATGCCGTCTATGTCGACTGCCAGTTCACATACCTGGAGATCAACCCCCTAGTGGTGATCCCCAACGCGGATGCCACCTCTGCTTCCGTCCACTTCCTTGATCTGGCTGCCAAGCTCGACCAGACTGCCGACTTCGAGTGCGGCGTCAAATGGGCCATTGCCCGGTCACCGGCCGCCCTCGGCATTACCGCTCCCGCTACGGCAAACGGCGCCATCAACATCGACGCCGGCCCACCAATGGAGTTCCCCGCCCCCTTCGGCCGTGAGATGACCAAGGAGGAGGCCTACATCGCCGAGCTGGACGCCAAGACGGGCGCCTCCCTCAAGCTCACCGTCCTCAACCCCAACGGCCGCATCTGGACCCTCGTTGCGGGAGGTGGCGCCTCGGTCGTCTACGCCGACGCCATCGCGTCGGCCGGGTTCGCCGACGACCTCGCCAACTACGGCGAGTACTCGGGCGCCCCGACCGAGTCGCAGACGTACCACTACGCCCGCACCGTGCTGGACCTGATGCTGCGCGCCCCGATGGACCCGCGCGGCAAGGTGCTCTTCATCGGCGGCGGCATCGCCAACTTCACCAACGTCGCGTCGACCTTCAAGGGCGTCATCAAGGCCCTTAAGGAGTACGCCACCACCCTGAACGAGCACAATGTGCAGATCTGGGTGCGCCGCGCCGGCCCCAATTACCAGGAGGGCCTCAAGAACATGAAGTCCGCCACTCAGGCGCTGGGCCTCAACGCCAAGATCTTCGGTCCCGAGATGCACGTCAGCGGTATCGTGCCTCTGGCGCTCGTCCCTGGCAAGTGGGAGGAGAGCAACGCCAAGGAATTCAGCGGCTAGGCCGAGACATCCTGTGTGTCGTTGCAGATCTAGAGGTGGCTGTGTATGTCTAGTTAGTTGGGGGAACAAGTCAGCATGGCGGCAACAAGAGCAAAGTAGAGGGTTTATACGTCCGAGAATGCTTCGGATTGCGGTGGCTTCAGGCTGGCATGCAAAACCTTGGTGGAAAATAGCTCGGTTTAATTCTAGACGGATATCTACAGTGGCGAAGTGCCGTCGCGCAGTGAAAAATATGTACATGTGCACCTCGGGCAATGCGCTCCATATCATGCAATGTCTGTTCCTGACAGTAACGAGGCGGAAAGAATCAAGCTGGCTCGCTCACAGTTCCAGTCTGACGCGCGAGAAGTGACCAGATTAGGGGTACTACTATGTATACACAAGCGAGTAACATAAGACCAATTCTTCCCTCTCCTAGGGCCGCCAAATCCACCTGGGAGCCCCCCGATCCCCGTCCAAGGCTGCTGAGTAGTGGCGTAATGACACTCGCCCACCATCTTGAATTCCTACGGACAGGCAGCAGCCAATCAGAGTAGAGTACCTGCGCCGAACATGCTGATGCAGACTGCAACAAGGGTAACAACGATAGCCATGGACGACTCGGAAGTCCGAGGTGCGGCGTCCTTGCTCGCGCTGGAGCTGGGGGACGAGCCAGTCGGGGTACCGGTGCTAGAGGGCGTGCTTGCGGAGGCGGTGTTACTGCCGGGTTCTATGCCACTTGGTTAGCAGTTCGCGGATAAAGGATTGGATGATCAGCGGCAGAAGGGGAAGCTTACGGTTAGACTGGTCGGCCGCAAGAGCCTTCACGGCGAGTCCAGTAACGGTGCTGCCGTCGGAGTTCCTGACGACCTGCTTCACGGTCAAGTCGCCGAGGGTAACCAGCTGCCCCTTTGGCGCCGGGCTGACGCCCTTCTCGATGATGTCGTCGGTGCCAGGGGGCGGGACAGGCAGAGTGAAGTTACTGCTGAAACCGGGGTTCACGATGAGCTTGGGGTCGCAAGTGGGTGGCTTCGGCGTGCTGCCAGTTGTCGCCTTGACGTTCTCAACGGTGGAGAAGTCGAGCTTGGCATACTGATCGCGGAGGGTGTAGAAGTCGGGGAGCAGAGTTGCGCTGCCGTTGGGGTAGAGCTGGACGAGACCGAAGTTGTTGTCCTCCTGGGTGTACTGGTAGACCAAGCCACCGCTCATAACGGAGGTGAACTCGGAACCGTAAATGGCCGGGACCTCGGTGAAGATGCGGGGGGCAGGTGTGTTGCATCCGTACTCGGAATAGAAGACCGGCACAGAGCTTCCAGTAAAGTTCTTGACGACTCCGTCGTAGCCCGAAGACTGGAAGGTGGCAGCGCCACACCAGCTGTAGCTGTTCAGGGCGAAGAGGTCAGACCTGCTCATGTCACCCGGGTCCTCGGGGTCGGAGCATTGGAGGTAGTTGAAGGTGTCCATGAGCACATCACGGACGTCGGCCGCCGAGTAACCAACCGGGATGTTGCGGGAGCTGTGCTTGGCGATGTAGTTCTTCAAGTCGCGCGTGACGGCCCGGATATACTGCGGCACGTTCAGGGCCGTGTCGATCTTGTCGATAATCTCATTGCCAGAGAAGAAGGCGAGCACGTTGGGGTAGTTCTTAAAGGCTTCGACCATGGCAAAGGTGTGATTGGAGTACTGCGAGTAGTACGACTCCCACGGGTTGAAGCTGGTGATATGCTCTGCGATCTTGGGGGTGTTGACGTCCAGGACCAGGTACATGCCGGCGGCGTTGAAGATGCTGACACACTCGTCGTGGTTCAGGTCCGGGTTGATGTTGTAGATGCGAACGGTGTTGACACCGAGGACCTGCATGATGGCAGCATCGCGAAGGCAGGCCGCCGCATCACTAAGGGGATCCGCCTGGCCGTCATCAAAGGCAGCGGAGCCTCCGGGCTGGTAGTCGACGCCGACGATCTGGAAGCGCGTATTGGTTTTGGGGTTGACAAAGAAGTTGCCTTGGACTTCGAGAGGCGTGACGGCGGCAGCTAGGGTGGCACTCAAGGCCAAGAGAGCGGATTGGATCTATAGGGAGTCACGTCAGTAAGGTCCTTGACTACTGAAAGCCCAAGTATCGGGACATTGCAATGATCTTCAAAGTCCTGGAAAGTCGCCCAAGGGAACCACGGGCTATAGCCGAGACCAAGTTGAAGCGACACCAGGTTATTAGCGGAAACGTTAAACCTACAAACATGGCGCGGTCCAAAGACTGTGGGGTATTGTGCGTCTGGTATCTCGTGTATATTAGACACTCATGAGCGTGACCGAGTCAACTGAGATGGGTGATGGCGGTATACTCTTTTTGGGGCTTATCGCGGTGCGAGTTACGCGCTGCAGCTGTCGCGGAAGAAACTTGTTGAATGAGTGACAAGAATGAGCAAAAGCGCTCAGTCGGAATCAGAGAGCGCGATAAGGTGCGGCGGCCGTCAATTCATCAAGAGTCGAAGAGGGTAAAACGAGGGAAGTGTCCCAGCATCTCCTATCAGGAAGGAATCAAGTGCTTATTATTATTGCGCGACAGCGACCCTGAGAGCGACCGACGGGAAAGAGCTTGGCGAGTGGAGCACAAGATCTGGGGAGCTGGTGTGACAGCAGCTGTCATCAAAATTCCTCGCATGCGAGATGAGGTTGCCCGCACTGCCCCTGCCAGGGCTTGGCATGTATTTGACGTTTGGCAGGGTTCCAGTCCGCAGAGGCACCGAGCATGCAACTTCAACACGAGGTGTCGCCTAATAACCTAACCCATTATCGACTCAGTGAGAGCATTCTCATTGCAGTGGTGCTATGACCAAGTTGGTCTTGGCAGGGGACTGCGGGAACAGCAATACGAGCCAAAGAGAGTTAGGCCTTTGGAGTCCGTATGATGCCAAGCGGCTAAGGAGGTGTGTACTGCATATTCCCATATCACCAGCACCTCAGACCCAAGACTTTTATGAACATTGGCTTGGTTTCTAAGGCGGGAGTTTAGGTCAGACTACTAGACTTCCATCTTGAAGGAGAGAGCAGAAGCCGAGGCGCGGCGTTTGCCGGCAAGGTACAGTACAGTAAGGTATCTACCGGCAAGCCTTGCTGACAAAGCCGCCAGTATCGTGGAAGCGCTATGGAACATTCGATAACGCGGCCTTATCGGTGACGCCACTAGTTGGTGCCTCTTCCGCCTTCGAAGGTCCGAGATGCACCTCAACATTACCAACCATCAACTGAAAGATATACCTAGACTTAGAACTCGTCGCTAGACCCTGAACCTGATCTTGACCTCTTGCATTCTGCTTGCTTTCCCTGCATCTAACTAAACCTTCCTGCGACGTCCCTGCATTAACCAGCTGCAGGCTGCACATGCGCTAAACTCTAGAACTCAAAGCTCGCAGATCATCGCATCCTACGGGTCGCATACCTCATACACCATGGCAGGTACCGACACAGCACAACCACGCGCCGCATCATCACCTGTTGGCGACAATCACCAAGAAGTAAACGAAGAACTCCCTGTCAGAATCACCATCAAATTCACTCCGCAAGACCACACCTCCACACTCTCCTTCGCCGACGACGCCACCCTCGATGAGCTAATAGTCCGCTGCGACGAGCTCTGGCCCGAGTATGACTGGTCGCAAGCAAAAGTGATGCTCTCCTCCCGCCCGCCAGCCGGCGGCACCAAACCCCCAAAACCCCTCCTCCGCGCCTCCGAAGACGGCGAGACGCCGCTTGTCCCCTACAGCTCCACGACCCTCAAGCTCCTCGCCCAGAAGCGCTCCGACATCTCAGCCCTCCACGCCGAGTCGGCGGCCGCAGCCGCTCGAGCTCGCGTATTGGCCGCCCGCAAGGCACGCGGCCGCCACGTCCACCACGCCCGGGCGGCCGGAGGCAACGTCTCCCGCGCGCGGGACGACGCGGAGTATACCTTCCACACGGTTCGACCACTCCCGTATCTCCCCCGGCCGGAGCGCAGCTTGGCCCTGCTGGAGAGGTTAAAAGACGACGCGGGCATCCGCGCCGCGATGCGGAAGCACAAGTTCAGCGTCGGGTTGCTGACGGAGATGGACCCCTTGGCCTACACTGAGGCCAACCACGAGGGCACGACGAGGACGTTGGGGCTGAACCGCAATGCTGGGGAGGTTATCGAGCTGCGGTTGAGGACCGATGCCGGGGACGGGTACAGGGACTACAACACCATACGGAAGACGCTGTGTCATGAGCTGGCGCACAATGTGCACGGGCCGCATGATAGGAATTTCTGGGATTTGTGTCATCAGATTGAGCGGGAGGTTGCGGCTGGGGACTGGAAGAGTGGTGGGAGGACGGTGGCCGATGCGGAGTTCGCGCCTGAACGGCCGGATGAGGAGGAGGAGGAGGAGGTCATGGACCATGGAGCGTGGACGGGCGGGAGCTATGTTCTTGGTGGTGGGGGCGGGCATTTAGCTGGAGGAGAGGGCCAAAGGCCGATGGATCGGAGAGAGATACTGGCCAGGGCTGCGGAGGCGAGGATGCGGAACATGGCGAATGCCAGGGCGCCCAAAGATGGCTCGACGAGTGAGAGCCGTCGTCAGGGCAATGGTCACGGCTCGGCATAAGGCAGCCTTTATGATGGCTCGTAGAGTGTGTAGTTGATGTTTCTTGGATAGCAAGCGTTGTTTAATGATCTCGATCAGGGGTCTTTAGTTGTCTTGATACACTGCACTCTTTGATCAGCTTTCTGACTTTTCGACCCGGCTGTCCTCGTGCTCGTTGGCTCGTTGGAGAGTGGCTTATATGAAACATTGTGTACCCGACCCCGCTGCATTGTGCGACATGTGTCGCTGGCGTCGTTGAAGGTCGCAAGGCCTGAAGATCTTTCCCATGTGAAGGCCTGGTACGTATAAGAGGCGTAACGTACCTTCGTCTCCACTTTATTTTCACTTTTGGAGACATCGAGTCAATATCTTTGAGTTCAGAAAGCTTCCTCAACATCAAACAAGCGTTTGAACACCATGAAGCAATAACCACAATCGATACTGAGCGGCTTTAGAGCATTGGGAAGATATCTGTTTTGTCCAGCACTGCAATGTCATTTGACGACGACGACGCGCCAACCGCCTCGCCAGCAGCGAGCGCAGTTGTTGCGGCTTCAGAAGAGGCTCCCCCGACGGCAGACGAAGCACTAGAGGAGGAAACCCAGGATTTCCGGCTGTTTGCATCTCTCCTCAAGAAGAAAGCAGTCTCGGCACAGACCATTCGCAAGGGAGAGAAGGACTTCGAGAGCCATGGCACCAAGCAGCAGGAGAATGCGCTTGAGCAGAGTCGGAAGGCGATGGAGGAGGTACTCGGGTATACGAGAGTCTACACTTCGGGTAACTGGTTGAGGGCATGGTACTTTCCGGATCACTTTGTAGGAATGCCGGAGGACGAGGAGGAGGAAGATGCTGGACGGGTAGGCGGGGACGACAAGGAGAGAAGGAGAGCCATCAACGCCAGGGAAAGAGTTATTGTTGTCGACGGAGATCTGGGGCTTGTGAGCAAGACCCATGGGCGGGTTGTCACTGGTCAGCCCAAGGATGCCGTCGCCAAAGACAAGACGTGGCTGTTACCGGAAGAGGCGCTGTTTCTCATTGAACGGGGCAGTTTAGATCTGTGGTGGCCGGTGAGAGGGCTTGATGTCATCTTTCCTTCGTCGCCAAAGGACAATATTGGGACCCCAGACGAGGATGACTATGAGCTGGGACTGCCCCTGAGCTTGCAAGCAGCGTACTCCCTTCTCATTGGAACCGAGGGTGAGCGAGGGAAGATCACACTACAGAAGTTCCAGGTGTACTCGAACCTCAAGCGGTTGGGATACAAGGTGCTGAGGGCTCCTGCAACCTCCTCCGAAGTGCCGCCGGGACATACGGAACGCCCAACATCAGTATTGCAGTGGCTATTCTCACTCATCCCGAGATCCAGCCAGCACAAACGGCCCTATGGACCACTCGTCCAGCCAGGGCTGTACAGAGCCTACGGACCCATCTATCAGCAACTCGATCTCCTTCCGCGACACAAGCCGTCCCCTCATCCGACTTCTCCTTGGCCTGCGCAAGATCCGTTCCAGATCCACTTCCACGTCTGGAAGTCCAGCACAACCTTTTCCAAAACTCGACCGCCACCACCCGATTTCTACCTCTCCGTCGTTGACGCCCAAGAATCGGCCGTTCCTACTGTTGAAGAGATGGGGGCTCTGCTGGACTCCTCTCCATATTCGCCGCCAAAGGACGAGTGGAAAGGACCAGGCAGGCTCTATGCCAGGCTCAAGAACGGGTACCGGAACGTCATTCTTGCCGTGGTTGATCATGGAGTTGTGAATTACCTGCGACTGGCGGAGGCGGCCTTCGGGGAGGAAGAATTGTTCCCTCGCTTTGACTGGAAGCAGGTTCCTAGGGGCGGCAAGAAAGGTGGTGGGAGAGGAGGAGGCCGTGGACGAGGGGGAAGCGGCCGTGGGAGGGGAAATGGAAGGTGATAGCTGTGTGACATCCCAAGAGGGTTCTCTATCCATCTCAGCGATCTCTTCGTTGTTCGCCGCAGTTTTATACTTACTTCACAGCAGTCCTGATCTGGAACGATTTGTAAAGCAAAGATAGCATGTCTCTCCGCTGCTTGTTTGCCCGTTTCAAGACTGTCCAGCCTACAGTTGTTTGCCATGGGATACGTCGGCGATAACATCGGCAATTGTGAGCAGCTTGACAGAAATTCGATACGTCTGCCGCAGAATGCGAAAACTTCCATTCTGCTTGCAAGCATACGAGAGCCAACTCACCTTTTGCTTGAAAGGCCCGTCGGAGTTCCGGAATTCCAGTGCTCACAAAGAGAGAGTCATGTTTCAGTTTCATTCTGTATTGTTACACACCGCGCAGGCCAACGCTCGCCACTGATCGAGAATCGGAGAGGGAGAGTTTCTTCTTCTTGGGCCGCTGATTCTGACTCGGGAGCCACACATATCCAGGCTGTAGTCCTCTTCAGAAAGACATCATCCAAATTATCCGGCCGATTGCTTTCAATGGTGAATTGCAATGATGTGCCCACTGCCTAGCGTAGTCTCCGATATCCTTGATAGACTGCCCATCAAAGAATCGGTAGCTGGATCGAATGTCTCCGACTCTGCAAGTTGCCGGCAGTGGTAAATCGCCTGAAGTTAGATCTCCGCTCTTCTCACTCCCTAGTAGACATAGTCTACCTTTGAAGTATTTAATGCATAGATGGGGGCGATTTATTATCTTGCTCCCCTCCATCCTTCCCTTCCGCACATTTTCAAGTGACAGCTGTCTCAGTACCACAAACAGGACGAGTCCGACAACGAGGTCCGACGCAATTGCTGTCTCACCTCATACGCATCGACGTTCGCGGGAAGTCTCTGGCCTACCCGCTCCTGTCCTGCAATTGCAGCCCGGCTCTTGTAGTCTCTTGGGGGTTTGGAGCTTCTCACCTTATTTATCGTGGACTTCAGCAACTTACACCGTCATCAAGGTTCAAGTTCTCAACTGCAGCATTCATGCACCGTAATTGATCGCACGTTCCGGCATCAGTGGCAACACGTACGGTAGTTTGCCTTGCGACACATTACTTGGGCCACGTTCTTCCAGTAATACTGCTCGTCATGGCGGCCATGTTATCCCCAACAAGCCAGGTCGACGGCGCCGCAGAGTCTAGGCCTCGACCTACTCCAGCTGACGCCGTTCCGGTCGAGTCCGGAATCCAATCCGAGGACCACCAGGAGGAAGCTATTGTCGAGAAACCAGCCGTGTCAGTCCTTTCAATCTTCTGTCCAATATACTCTTCTTCTCCAGCTTGAGCTCTCTCCTGATGGCTGCCTTCAATCTGGTGTGGATTGTAGTCTGTGTCGCAGCCATGAGAGGCATTTGTCCAGCACCTCCAGTCCTTACTACCTAGCTTGCTCCTTCCTGGATTGTTTCTTTCTGCAATTGTCCTCCTGCTATTTGTCTCCAGTGTTCTGGCATGGTGGCCCCGAGACTTTCTGGATTGCAGTGGCCTGATGTCACTCGACATCAGACGCGCATGTGCACTTGGGGAAGGAGCGTTTTCATCGGGGCTTTGCGCAGACCTTGAGGGCTGGAACTGCACTCCCTCCCGCCGCTGAGTCAGTTTGTCGAGATTCCCTCTCAATGTTGAACTTCACTTCGTTAGACCAGTTTCGTACTATTACTCGGAGCTCTTAGAAATGCTTTGTAACTGTCACAATGACTAGAACGAGACCTAATCGTGCTCGCAGAACCGGCATCTCCCAGAAGGAGGCGACCCCAACCCCGAAAGACGACGGCAATGCAGCTGATGAGACTCTGGAAGGGAAATCCAGCCCTGTTGCTTATGACAGCTCGAAGTCTGCGCCTATCAATGCAGAGGAGAAGACCATGGCGACTCCTAGCAACAGCAACGGCAACGAACCCGAGGACGAGATCGTTGTTGGCACTCGTGCGAGGAAGGCGGCTGCTCTCGGCCTCGGAACTCCCCAGACTGCCGCAGAGGACAATCCCAAAGTTAGCGCCATTGATGATGCAGAGGGTGAGCCTAGACTCCGCGTCTCGAAGCGGAAGAGGGCCCAACGATATAGTTTGCAGCACGGTGATTCTGAAGACGATGAATTAGAATATACGCCCACCGGTCGAACAGTGCGGAACCAACCAAATTCTCGGGGCAGCAAAGAGAATTCCACGGAAGACCAGGGAGAGAAATCCGCCGATGGTGAGGAGCTGGTCACCCGCAAGCGTTCTGTAAACGACGTGAGCCAAAAGGGCAAGTTTGGAAAGGCACCAATGGTACCTCTCAACGCGCCGCTCCGACCTGCTACCAGACACAACAACCACCACCCACGTAAAAAGGCCCGCCATACCTCCAACGCTTCTCCCACCACCTCACAAGTCGATACTTCTGACGACGAGATGGCCGAATTCTCTACCAGAGCAAGCGGTCCAGCCGACGCTAACATGGGCCCGCCTCCAGCTCCTCCCAAGCAGGAGGCTGAGGCCCAGCCGGCGGGCGAGAAGACTCGCATCCTGCTTGGCTACTGGAAGCATTCCAGCGAGGAAGACGCGGCGAACAAGCACGCAATCGTTGGTGTCCTCGGCAACAACAATCAGCTGCGTCCTCGCCTGATCAAGGAAGACCGCTACGGTAACCCGCTGATCGGCAACCACCCTTCCGGAGCCGGCGGTGTCTGGCGCAACTGGGACGAGATCGAGTTCGAGCCGAACATCCGCCACCTCACCCGCAACCAACTTAAAGAGTATGTCCGGATCCGCATGCAGCAGGTGGACGATGGCGAGACGCCACAGGCCCAGGAAGCCAACAAGATCAAGGCAGCCAAGCAGGCCGAAGACGCGGTTGAAGCTGGCGATCAGCCCTCAGTCGCCGACTACGTCCCGTCTGCTCCCGTTCCGAAGCCTGCTGCCGTCCAGAAGCCTGCGGCCGTTCAGAAGCGAGGCATCGACGCCGTCGCACAGGACGCTCCCGCCGCGGATGCTTCCGGCTCAGATGCTGCCACCCCGGAGCCCAAGACCACGCCAACCCCGGCTCAGAAGCGCCCTCGCGCTCGCCTGTCGTCCAACATGAGGGAGAGCAACCGACCCAAGCGCAACCCCCCGACGGTTGAAGAGATGCGCGCCCGCACCCAGAAGCACGTCGCCAACGCCGAGGTGGTTCAAAAGCGACGCAACAGCCAGCGCGTCTCCTCGGCTGCCGCGGCCGCCGCTCCGTCGCGCGCTACCCCTTCCCTCAGCGCCGCACCCTCGCCCACCCCTTCCAGCTCTATCAACGCCAATCCGAACCGCCGCGTGCTCGACCAGTCCTTGGGAGGCTTGCAGCGCAACTGGGCCGCCCAAGCCGAGCTCGCCGCTCGCGAGGGAGTTGATGAGTCCAAGGTCTATCTCGGCACTCGCTACGAGTTCAAGAGCTCCGGTGATTTCCAGGGAATGTACGCCAGCCACGGCACCGTCATCACCATTGGTGACGAGGAGTTCGTGGAGAATCGCGTGCTGCGCAAGGTTGGACGCCGGTACTCGAATTAAGGTTGCTTGTACGGACGTGGAAGACGGACGAGGGGACGGTTACGGGGCTGTGATGCTTGGACGGTAATGGACGTTGTGGAGGACGGGGATGCGCTTTCTTTTGCAGGACTTCTCACAGCACACGACTTCACACGGCATGTCTTTCCTTGAGATACCCTTTCCCTTGTTTTCTACGCTTTCACGGCCTGTCTGAAACGTTGACAGATGATGTCGTCGATGATGTCGTCCACGGACCGAGGCAGTCTGTATAATAGGGGACTAAAACAGTAATGGACAGGGACAGGGACAGGATGGTTTGTACACTACAATCATAGGCAGTCTCAGGACAAAGGGGCGAGGCCAAGAAAAAGGTCTTTACCAAACGGCTCTCTGTTATTTTGTGTCGTTCTTGCAAGGCAAATATTGAACTTTTGCGTGCGAATTCAGTCCAGTGAAAAACGGGACAGGCAGTGTAACAAACAAGGTCATCAAGTAATCATGAAGGTTTCGAACCCTAAGATAATACCAAAACCAGTAAATCAAGCTGGTATCTAAGAAGCCACCTTCTCCTCCGCCTTCTCTCCCTCCGCCTTCTCTCCCTCCGCCTTCTCTCCCTCCGCCTTCTCTCCGTAGTTCTCCGTCTTCATGTCCTTCAGCCCCAGATCCTCCTCCTCCTCCTCGGTCCGCTCGTACTCCTCAACCGTCATCTGCTCGTCCGGCTCGCCCGGGTTATCAGCCAGGCTCTGCACATAACTCGCGGCCAGCGGGTCCTGGAGGATGATGCTGAACTCCCTGTTGCCCGCGACGGCGTCGTCCAGGTTCTCGAAGAAGCGCGTCCACCTGTCCTGCTCCGCCTGGCTCAGACCGTCGTGGCCCGGCCCCGTCTCGAAGATCTGGCTCTTAAGGTCGTCGCGCACCTGCGTCAGCAGGCCCTCGACGGTGGTGAACCTCCCGCCCAGCGTGCCCGGGTTGACGCTGAGGTGCAGCTCCGGGCACTCGAGGGCGCAGCTCTCGCTCTTGAGGATATCTCTCGCCAGGTCCACGCTGCCCTTGACCCGGACGGTGATCCTCTTGCCCAGCTTGGGTATCTCGCCGCCCGTCTTGACGTCGTTGGACTTGTACCCGCAGTCGTCGCACGACGTGTTCATGAGCACCACCTGCCGGAAGTGCGGTATGTCCACCATCTTCATGTTGGTCGTGCAGGGGTGCATGCAGCCCGGGCAGTGCGAGGGGAACTGGTACACCTGGTCCGACGCCGTGGCCCCGTCCGCCTCGTCGAACCCCGTGGCGAGCGCGCCGCCGCGCGTGTCGGCCAGCCCCAGCATCTCGTTCTGCTCGGCGGTGCGGAAGTACTCCCGCTTCTCCCACTTGCCGACGCCGTCGCGCGGGTCGGGCGCGATGAAGCTGTTGCCCGCGGGGTCGTCGATGGCTACCCGGAAGGGGAAGGCTTCGCCTGCCAGCATGGCCCGGCCCTTGTCGATGATCTCTTGTACCTTGTCGGCTATCTCGGGCTGCTGTTGCCGGCGGGCGTCTTGGTTGGACTCGAGGTCGTCGACGATGGTGGTGAGGAGGCCCTCGATGTTGGTGAGCTGTCCCCGGCCGGCGGGCACTTCGACGTCGAGCTCGATGAACTTGACGGTGGCGGTGTCGGACTTGACGACCTGGCGCTCAAAGTCGGCCATCTGGAAGAGGCGCAGCTCGTACCGCGAGCCCTTGGGCTGCACCTCGCTGGCGGCCTGGATCTCGTTGTTCTGGAAGCCGCAGTGGTCGCATTGGAAGGACATGAGTACTATGTCGCGGAAGTAAGGGATCGAAGTGAGCAAGAGGCGGGTCATGCCGTTCTGGTGGCAGTTCATGCAGAGGGACTCGATCTGCTCGACGATGCGCTCGTCGTCGTCGTTCTCAGCGGGGGCGCCATTCGTGTCGGGTGTCGCCTTGGGGGCGAGCTGCTCGACTCTCTGGCCGATTGGTTCGAAGTGTGATGGCATGATGGTCTATGTCTGTAGTTTCCGTGCTTTTGATCGTATGCTTTCCAAAGCTTCGAGGTGTTTGGAGGGGACGAGAGTTGCGTCACAGCATTTGAAAGCATAGAGGGGCAACTATTTTTTGGCGTTGCGGGGCGGAATTTCTTATCTTATCGTTCGCCTGGGGAAGGGTTTGGAGACGGCTCGAAGCTTCGAAATGACAGAGGGACGTGAGAGACGCTGACGAGCGTATGGGCAGGTTATTTCTTCATGAAATCGGACAGACTCAAGCCCAATCCGGATTGCGCACCGCCGCTACCAGCCTGGCTCTGGTTTAGGAGTGCTTGAAGCCCAGCCTTGCGGTTCTTGGCTCGCTTCTTGCTGCTGGCGTTGGCGCTCGCAGGCTGTCTGGCTGTTTCGACCGTCTTAGTCACCGCCGGCATGGACGGTCTCTTTCGCGAGATTGGAGCTGGTGAGGGCAGTTGGACTCGCGTGTATCTGCCGCAGTTTTCGCATGCAAACACCTTGGACGGCCCTGCTAGAGTGGCATATTTGGTGACTGTTTGAGCCCTTCCAGCCGCAGACGTGTTCCGCTTCCTCTTGGTCCGTAGGGCCTTCTCATTTTCGAGCTTCAGCGTGCTGTTCTGGCCCGGTATCATGATGCGCCCGCAGGCACCACAGACATGTTGCCTCTGTGTGGCGGATTGCTCAAGCCCATTGGCGACCATCAAGTCATTTCGCCGTGTCATGAGATACGACGATGATTCGGGTGCTGTAAAAGCAAGTAGATGTGCCGCATCGGTCAAGTAGTTCAGGTGGGCTACCGTGTCGGAGGCGTTCATCGTGACGGTCGGATGTGTCGACGGTAAAGTGAAATGCGTGAACCCCAGCGGACGACAAATGAGAACATATGGTGGTACGGACTTCGGACGGGGTAGCATCAAGGGTTAGGGTTCGGCATGTGCCCATTTTAAACAACTACCACTGCCCTACTAAAAGACCCGAGATTAACGTAAAAGCATTGAGAATATGCGGCAAACGTTGACAAGATCATGCTCGCTTGATCTCCCATCTCAAGTCCTTGATGCTAACCTCATCGCCCGCCTTTTCGTCGTAGTCAAACCAGTCGCCGTCCTGAAGCTCAATGCCTTCGAACTTTGTGCCCGACTCGATCCCCTCAGCAAGCCACTCGCCCTCGGGTTGAAATTCCACAAACTCCAGCCCGCGACAGTCGAACTGGATGATTGGCTTGGGTTTGGGCTGGTCGGCCTGCTCGTAGGGGGTTGGGGCAGCTGTGATGGTCGCTGAGGATTCCCTCTTGCAGTTCTTGCACCGCCAGACAAAGTTGGCTTCGCCTCTACTGCCGCTCATGTCGTTGTTCTCCTACACCCGTTGAGCGTCCTTTTCCTCAGTAGCGGGAATGATGACTTTCATACAAATCTGCTGACTGCCACTGGCTTAGGATGTGTCTCCCTGCATGATGTGCATTGCACCTTGAATGTGTACCAGAACGGCGTGTCTTGTGTGTCCTTGGGGCGCAGGTTTGTGACTCTTGCAAGGGTTCGTTAGAACTCCGCTACCATGTGAATAAGGGATCTTCTTGATGGCAGAGGATACGTACCCTGTCAGCTCCGCAGTCAAAGTCAGTGTATACATCTTGGATGTCGGTGTCCCTGGTATAGAGCAAGTTTTCTTCGCGCTGTTAATGTCGGAGCCACTGATTCTCGTTGTACAGTATAGCCCTTCTTTTTGCAGTCCTGAAGTCAGTCAGGTAAGTCGCTATGAGGCCCGAACAACTGGTTGGACGCCCCACCACTGTCACTCCAATGCGTTAGGCACTGGTTAGTCAGCAGCTTAGCTTCACTTCCCCTCGCGCCAATTGGCGATTGAAAATGACAGACCGAACATACGACCTTTTGAGAGCTCCTTTTGCTGCCGCTCAGCGACACTCGATGGCCGGCCACCGGACGACATGACTCCAGCATGCACACGATCTGGTCACGGGCTGCCCAGGCCCACGGTTGTCGCTGCCGACCATGCGCGCGGGCGGCATCATCATCGGTACTTACCAGGCGATCGGTAGCCGCGACGAGGCCGGACCGCCGGAAAGCGGCTCCCAGCCATGTCTTCACAGCGTGCTACTCGGCCATCATGGCCACTGCTGCTGTAGCCGACGCTGCTTCCAAGGACCAGCGGCGGAAAGAGCTGGACAGCAAGATCGACGATGCGCGCGACAAGCTGGCTAAGCTGCTGGAGGTGGCGCCGGCGTACGAACCCAAGAGAACACGCGATGGGCCCTACGTCTTGCACAATGCCAACCAGACGCCACTGGGCATATACGACGCTCTCACCTCGATATGTGTGATGCCCAGTCGTCTGTTGAAGGAGGCCAGCAGGAGAGGCAATCGTGTGGCATATCTACGGTCCCTGAGAAAAGAACTGGGACTCAAGGAGGAGCGGGAATGGTGGAAGACACCACCCAGCCGACTGGGCGAGACCGACGACATGGTCGCTCAGGAGGAGACTGTCGGACATGCTTTCCAGCACCGGGAGCCGGTGAACGCGACCCAGTTCTCGAAACAGCGAGAGAGGATCAACAACTTGGTCGACCAGCTCCTAGTCGAGACATACAGAAGGCCGGATGGGACGCCATCCGCACCGGATCTGTTGGAGTCGGCCTGGAACAATATCCGAATGCTCAGGTCCAGTGGATATCCCAACTACCAGCACCCCAGCCTGGACCCTGCGGCGGCTGCAGAGGCCAGACGCGACTTGAGCGCGGTAACCAGGAATATCTTCCGCGACTGGAAGACCTACAAAGACCACCTGATTTCCATTTCGCCGTATGGGCGAGTTGACGACAGACATCTGGCCAAATATATCAGAAGGCGAGAGTACTTCGTTGGGAAGATATGTCACAACCTGCTCATTGCTCGATTCGCGCCTGGCATTCACAACTATAACACGTTGATCTCCGGCTTCAAGACGGTAGGAGAGTCACGCTTCGGTCAGGCTGTCGTCGACTCCTTTCTCAACAGTCGCATGAAACCCACGCCGATGACTCTTGTCGCCGTGTTTCAGCACTACAACCAAGGCGACATCATCGGCGTGTATAACATGATCCGCCGAATAACCGGAGATGACCCCAAAGGCCTTCTTCTGCGGTCGAAGCCTGTGACAGATGTGAAGGATGACCCGACACTCTTTAGCTGGGCTCAGACGGCCGACGCCGCTGTTGGCCACGGCTTCGTGACGGAGCGTCCGGTACTCAGCGAAGTGGTTGTCGAGGCTTTGCTGGATCGTCTCATTGACTTTCGCATGGTCCGACACGCGGTGACGGTACTCGGTGCCTGCTTGCGCGAGAGGTGGGCCATAAGTGCGGATTATGTGCGCCGGGCGATCGGGCTCTGCGTAGCTCAGGTCGACAGGATAGCCGCTGTCGAACTCCTACGCATACTTCTTCGTGACGGCGAACAGTTCAGTCGTATAATCGCGGCAAGCATTTCTGGTCAGCACGGAGGAGGCCTTCTACATTTTGTGCATCGGCTCGTCCAGATCTGCGACATCAGTGCCGACCGGGACTTGATCAAGCACGCTGCAAATACGGAATCCCCCTCGCTTCCCAACAGCTTGGGTTGGAGCTCTCGACTCGCTTATCTAAGGACAGCACTGTGGTCTGCCTTCGCAGAACAAGAGGTGGACGAAGTAGCATCCTGCGCAAGGTCACTAAGTGCTGTCCTCGCGTCAGATCCCATGGACGGGGAGCAACTGGAGGCGATCTCGGCGAGGATGGAGAGGATGAAGCAGCGGCACCAAGCAGCGGACATCGAGAACCAGAGATTCCAAGCTCTGGCGACGATCGACTCGATCAATACGGAGTGCGAAGTCGGCCTGGCCAAGATGCGGTCGTTCGAGCATGACTTGATCCAAATACTGTTCCGGAAGCCGAAACATCAGGTGTTCGATATCCGGTTTGACCCTAGCATACCGGTGGAATACCGTCTGCAGCTCCTTAGTCCCATGGAGGTAGCCGAAGTCAGGGCTGTCCGGTCAGCCGTCAATGCCTTGGTTCAACGGGCAGATGAGTTGAACAAGGAAACCGAACACCTTCTGTATGACACCCTTCCAGTGGCGGAGCGGAGGCGATTATGGAAGCTGTTGGGGAGGCGACAGCGGGTCTTCGCTGCCGGCCACCTCGTGAAGCACTGGTCGCAATATCTTCATGAATTGTCGCGACAGTGGACGGAGCTCGGGAATGGCCTCTCGACAGCCGAATCTCGGCGGGTGAGCCCAAGGAAGCATCAAGTGCGGACCGGAGAGTACGAGTCGCGAGCAGCATTCTTCGAGAGCAGAGAACCGCTGGACCGAGTGAAGTTACCGGTAACCGCTGTGTGAGTCTAGACGGGAGATACCCCATCACATTGTTAAGATACAAAGCATTGCAGGACGGGTGTTTAAGGGCGGTTAGAACCCCTGGGCATGCACATGGCATACCTACAAGCATAGAATGAGAGGTGCCGACTTGAACTCCGGCATCTTGGAGAGAGACATATACTATATATATTACACCATATGTTCATCTTCGACTTAGACACGTCGGAATGGCGACAATGTCCCTTCGCTCCGATGTTGAGAGTTCCAGGTTTGGCCCAGCTTTTACAAAACCCCACGGTACGTACTACGGTGGGACGCAGAGTCCCGGCTTCCCCGTGTCAGTTGACCAACCTTGGCGCCGGCCTGTTCGGTGATGCAACGCCGCGCTAGCGCACGAAGGGTCCAGATGGTCTAGACTTCTAGATCACGAGTCGTCACTGTTCAGGTTCAACTTCTCGAGCGGTGAACGAGACAAAACTAGAGTAGCTGCAGTGCATGCATCCCCAGTCTTGCAACCTCGAAACTGATCTGCGCTTCTCCGAAGCTTGAAAATGCAATGGAGGGGCGGAAAGTGACAGACAGCGTCCATTGAGGAGTGACGTCCAATCCATGGGCGCCACGAGGGCCTTTGATTCGCTGACCTGCATCACTGAGCGCGGCTTTTCCCTCTCTACCTATGTCTAGCGCCTGGAGCCGGGACCACCCCCCACCCATTGGATCCCAACTACGTGCAGCTTTCACCAAGCGGAACGATCAATGCGAGTGCCTCAGTGGGCAGAATCCACGGTGATCCATTTTATACCCATCGAGTCCCCAACCGCTATCGTCATTATTGTGTTCCTGGATTCAAACTCTTTTATTAGACTGCTAGCCAACAGAGCCTGGGATTTTTGGTTATAATCATTCACACGTACCATTTACAATGGCTCCTACGTACCGCCAGATCGAGGAAGATCAGGAGTTGGCTGGTTTATCTTGATTGAAGCTCTCATCAGGTCTGAGCATCCCGAGATACCGCCTTTACCTTATATCCGACTCTCATTGAAGGCATCACATCAAAGGCCATGCTATTACAGGGTCCAGCACACTATACTCAGTAAACAAAATATACTGCTCAACTGGCAGTCAGGTATCCATACCTGCTTCCGGCCACATCTCTTCTGGTCGCAACTCCATAGCCCCCTACAAAAGTACCACCATTATCTTGTTGCTTGCCTGGGTGCCACCATGAAGTTCGGGAGGAGGTAAGTCAAGCGTTCATGTCGTGCAGACGCCAGGCTTAACTGACAGGATGCAGTCTGCCGCGCAACCAGGTGCCCGAGTGGGCTGCCTTCTACATCAACTACAAGGGGCTCAAGAAGCTCGTGAAGGCAGCTGCCGAGACCTCGAAGCAGGGAGGAGAGGTGGACCTTGCAGGTGGGATATCTTGTCCTCCTGAGCGAACGTTGAGGGCTACCTTGACCGACGTAACCTAACCCCTCATCGACAGAGTTCTTCTTTGCCCTGGACCGGAATCTCGAGGATGTCGACAGCTTCTATAACAAGAAATTCGCCGAGTCCTCCCGGCGGTTGAATCTGCTGCAGGACAGATACGGTCGCACACCGGAAGTCGTGTCTCACCTGGACCAGGATGAGATCGAGGAGCTTCTAGGCGCGCTTCTAGAGCTGCGAAGCCAGTTCAGGAATTTGCAATGGTTCGGTGAGATCAACCGCAGAGGTTTCGTCAAGATCACAAAGAAACTTGACAAGAAGGTCCCGAATGCCGCGACTCAGCATCGATACATGTCCACCAAGGTCGACGTGCGGCCATTCGCAAAAGACAACACCATTGCTCAGATTTTGGCGGAAATCAACAAGTGGCTCTCAGTCTTGGGGGAGGCCCAGCATCAACATCTCGATGAGAGCCGATCCGAGCGGTCGGCTCAGTCGCTCGGACGTGCTTCTGCAAAGGCCATGCTGACAATCCCTCCTGCCTTGTTGGAGAAACTCGAACAAGCTATCCGGAGCGACGACCTTCAGGCTCTCCAGAGCGGAATAACAGAAGCACGGCTGAATCTCGAGGAGCCGTCAGCCCAGAGGCTGCTCCTCAGTCTCCTGCAACGATCCATCTCTTCGCGAGCACGAGCTACTCTAGCTTATCTGCTTCAGATTATCAAATCCCTGGACGAGCCGGACGACATCAACCAGCGCAACTGCATCCATAGGCTGGTCATACATATCGGGCGGAGTCGTACCGCGTCGTTGAAACTGAAGCAGACGGACACGGAGCCCGGATCGCTCGCATTCCCGGGTACAGCGCATTACGCTCAACCGTACCTCACGCCAGCGACAAGCCCTCTGCCTCTACCCAGGACCACCAACCTCAAAGAGTCAAATCTCCTTGGCAAAGACGACGAAGCTGTGCAGACGCTCCTTTATGTTTTGGACAAACTCCAAACGCATCAGAGACAGGCCCTGAGCTCACGAGATGCATTCGGCCGCCTGCCACTCCATTATGCGGCGCAGTTTGGATTTGTGGTTGTGTGCCAGATTCTGATGAAGGCAATGCAGGACTGGGGACAGTTCAACGTCGAAAACGGCATAGACGCCCCAGAGTGGCAGGACAAGGACGGCAACGCACCTCTTCATCTCAGCGTCATTGGCGGCCATCCCCTGACCACCCAAGCACTGCTCATGGGCGAAAACTGGCAAGGCGTGAGCGAGGAGAAGGCCAGGATGCGCAAGTCTATATCCCAGTCTAGCGCCGTCCTGGCAATTGCGACCAAGTCCAACTTCAAGGTCATCGTGAAGATGCTGGTCGACGCGGGAGTGGACATCAACTGGCAGAACCACGCCGGGGAGACGGCGCTGCATATAGCCGCTAGGACCGGACATGATGAGTGCGCCAGAGTCTTGCTGCAGGGCAGAAGTGACCAGAAGGCTGATGTGGAACTGGCCGAGAACAACTTTGCCTGGACGTCGCTGCACATCGCGGCTGTCGATGGGCATCTTTCTGTTGCCCAGCTGCTGGTCGATGCCGGAGCGGACGTAGACAAGCTTGACTCGTCAGGCTGGACAGCAACAGAACATGCCGCTCTCAGAGGCCACCTGGCTATCGCCCGTCTACTTGCCGCTCACTCCACACGCTCGACAGACGAGACGCAGACGCAGACGCCCAGTTCAGAGGAAGAGAAGCCTTCAACGAGGGCCTCGTCGCCTCCCACAGCATACACGTCTCTTGGCGACCGCACCTCCAAGTCCAACGGCTCCTCTCGTCCTGCTGATCCGGTTAAGACCTTCGGTCACAGGTACCTGAGAAATGAGAGCCTTGTATTGGTGAGCTTGGGCTCGATGGACATGAGAAAGAACGTCGAAGCCGTCAAGCTCGAAAGCGTTCCCTTGAACGAGGCTCACACCACAAGACTGGATACAGCTCTGTCCGTGGCGGTTTCGGCGAGTGGCGCTCAGGGTGAGCCAACCATTATCGACCTTCCGGTACACGAGAACATCTCCACGGAACCCATCGTTTTCACAACGACAGACGTCAGCAAGGTCAAGCTGCTCTTTGACATCGTCCCGACGTACTCTGGCAACATCAAAGACAAGATTGGCCGCGGCGTAGCCCTGCTTTCAACCGTGCGACCCAGCATGGGCGCTAAGCGGATGAACCTACAAGGCGACGTCTGCATCCCGATCATGGGCTCCAACCTAGAAGTGATGGGCACGGTCAACTTCAATTTCCTCGTCATAACGCCCTTCTCCCACCCCAACATGGAGGTCACCTCTCGACAAACCTACTGGCGGAAGCTCGAGACAGGGCCCATGGTCATCGGCCACCGCGGGCTGGGCAAGAACATGGCCTCCAACCGCTCCCTCCAGCTGGGCGAGAACACCGTTCCCTCCTTCATCGCAGCCGCCAACCTGGGCGCACAGTATGTCGAGTTCGACGTGCAGCTAACCAAAGACCACGTCCCCGTTATCTACCACGACTTCCTCGTCAGCGAGACCGGCATCGACGCGCCGGTACACACCCTCACTCTCGAACAATTCCTGCACATCAACCCCGACTCCTCCCGCCCCGTCTCCGGCACCAGCACCCCCCGTCCCATCAACCGCCAGATCGCAAAAGCACGGAGCAACAGCCCGGGCCCGCGCATGCGCTCGCTATCCATGGGCTACCACGAGCTCGAGCGGTCCAACCTCGAAGAGCGGATGAAGCACACGCGCGACTTCAAAGCCAAGGGCTTCAAGGCTAATTCGCGGGGGAACTTTATCCAGGCCCCCTTCGCCACGCTCGAGGACCTCTTCCGCCAGGTGCCGCAGAACGTCGGGTTCAACATCGAGATGAAGTACCCGATGCTCCACGAGAGCGAAGAGCACGAGATGGACACGTACGCAGTCGAGCTCAATTCGTTCTGTGACACGGTCCTGAACAAGGTCTACGATCTGGCGGGGGACAGACACATCATCTTCAGCAGCTTCAACCCGGACATCTGCCTCTGTCTGAGCTTCAAGCAGCCAAGCATCCCGATATTGTTCCTCACCGACGCGGGGAGCTGCGAGGTGGGTGATATCAGGGCGTTCAGTCTGCAGGAGGCGATCCGGTTTGCGAGCCGGTGGAACCTGCTGGGCATCGTGGGGTTCGCGGAGCCGTTTGTCATTGCGCCTAGGTTGGTGAGGGTGGTGAAGCAGCACGGTCTTGTGTGCGTCAGCTACGGGAGCCAGAATAACGACCCTGTTATGGTCCAGGTACGTGGCATCCTTTCTCAGTTGGGCAGAAATTTGTTCGTTTTACTGACGATATCGATAGCGCCAGGTGAATGAGGGGATTGATGCGGTTATTGTGGACAGTGTGCTGGCCATTCGCAAGGGGCTGACTACGCACTCGGGCAAGGAGGAGATGAAGGAGGAGACGGCGAAGGATATGGAGAAGCTGGCTATTGATGAGGGCCAAGAGCTTCAGAAACGGATCAGTATTGCTTCGGGATGAGTGCTGGATCTCAAGAGATGCTTTGCATCTAGCTAGATGGTGCGTGGGCCGGGAGTTAGTATACAGGTTCAACACCTTGGGTGGGATAGAGCTGATGATTGATGATGAGACAATTTATGTACAAGGAATCCAAGGTCATTTTGAGGAACTGCAGCATAGCTAGCAACAGGAATGCTTCTTAGTCTCTAGGTCTATCATAGGCAACAGTTACAGTTAGTGACAGCAATGAAGCCATGGATACCGCAACTTCTGATTAACACCCCATATCCTGTCTTATCATCACCTTCGTCTCCTCTCGATGGGTTACACGAGCGGAAGGCGACTAGTCTAAGAGGGAATGGCGAGGGGGACGGAGGAGGGTGCTGGAGGGTCCGAGGGTGGCGAGGACCATTGAGGGAGCCAGCGCCACGCCTCTGTGGCTGATCTGGGTAGGCGACGTCCAGCCGGGCTCGAATGTTCTCAAGGTCATTGATTCATTCACACAGGGGGCAAGATTGGGGCTGTGTTGCGTTACCGAACGAGGAATGCTGATGCGCAAGTGACAGAATCTTACCAAGTTCGGCTTAGCGGTATGAGCTTGGGGAGTCGAAGAGAGTTCAGCTTCAAAGGAAAGAGCGCTCCGTTCACGCGATGTCAAAGCCACATCAATCACCTTACGATGCTCTCCTCACGATCTGTACCCCTATAAACCACCATCTGTCGGTTTTCCGTCGCAGCTGGATATCTTTTTTTTTTTTTAATTCAGATACTCGTAGGTACCTTATTCATTGGCCTCAGCTGCAGTGACACTTCCCAGCCCCACCACCCGTATTTGTCTTGCGCCTTCCCCGCCAACTTTGAGTTAAGTACCTTATCGGGTCTCAGCCAGCCCACGACACCCTTGACCTCCCGCAAATACAAAGCTTTGGGCGACCCCAGGACCAGCCTGAAGAACGATACCAATCAACCGCGTTCCAAGGGCACCTCATCACATATCGTCATCCTCAATGGCCGGCCCAGCATCACCGGGCGGCAGCGGTCCGACCTACGGCCCACCAAACATGCCCGCGGGCTGGATCGCGCAATGGGACGCCAACTCTAAGAAATACTACTTCGTCCAGCTGTCCACCGGCGCGTCGCAATGGGAGACACCAACCGATGCCGCACCCGTTGGCGGTGGCGGCACTCCTGCTGCCGGCGTCGAGCACCCTTACGGAACGCCAGGCGGCCAGCCGCAGGTCATCACGCACCCAGACGGCACCCAGACCGTTAAGCACCCGGATGGGACTATGGAGCCTATCTTGCCCCCGGGCGCGGATGGTACAAGGGGCGTTGATGGGCCTACTGGAGATCGTGGCATCGGGGTGAGTTCTTATTCTTGTGAAATACTCTACCGTTAGCATCGCTAACCGGCCTTTTTTCCTTGCGCAGAGCGTCCTCGGCAACGCGCTTATAAGTAACCTGTCTGGCGGTAAACAACCCCACGGCGGCGGCCAGCACAACTCGAATCCTCTGGGCTCGCTTATCGGAGGGCTGACCGGCTCCGGTAGCCATGGGCACTCGGGTGGACACGGGAGCGGTGGTCTCGGCGGCAAGCTGGCTGGGCAATTAGTGTCTGGTATCTTCTCCGGTGGTAATAAGCCTGGGGGTTCTCAGCAGCATAACTACAGCGGCCAGCAGCAGTCACACGGCTCCAGCGGTGGCGGCCTTGTAGGATCACTCATGGGTGGTGCCGCGGGCATGTTTGGCGGAAAGCATGGCAACCAGGTATGTGGCATCTGGACCGCCGTTCTCCCGACGGAGCCCTTAAAGCTGATAGCATCAGGGACAAAACTTCGGCTACTCCAACTCGGGCCAGGCCGGTACATACACGGGCCAGGAACCCCCAAGTTCATACCAGTCCCCGTCAACAGGCGGTTACCAACCACCACATAACCAGCAGAGCACCCCGTCCTACCACTCTCCTGCACCCAATCAGGCTACAAACCCGTCATATCCACCTCCACCAGGCCAACAGCACCAGCCACAACAACAGCATAACGCCTACGGCTCGACGCCCTCGTATGCACCACCTCCGGGCCAGCAGCACCAGAGCTACCCGCCTCCTCCACCCGGCCAACCGCCGGCAAACCAGTACGGGGCGCCATCGTACGGAGCACCCCAGCAGCCGGCCGGCTACGGGCAGCCGCAGTACTCGAGTCCTCCAGCTGGAGGGTACGGTCAGCCTCAGTATCCGCCGCCACCGGGCCAGTCCCCGTATCCGCAGCAGCCGACATATGGTGGGCAGGGCGGACAGTACCCGCAGCAGCCGCGCTACTGATGCTGTGTTCGTGGGATGCCATCAAGGAGATATCTGTAGGGAGGGTAACTGGACTGGTGTTGAGTTATCCCGATGCTTTGCGTTTGGCGAATCATAGGTTGTTGCATGGTTTAGGGGACACATGTTTTTTTTCCCTCGCGCTTCCTGAATTCTATAAAATGACGAAGTTCGTTGGGTTTCCGCCGGGAGAGTCGTAGGAATGAGCAGACAGTCTGTACCTAGTCTCGTCTTGGCTTTTGGTTGTTGTCTCTTGAGCATATACGAGTCTGCTTCTAAGACCACTCGAAATGAGATGATGAAATCCCTTGATTAATCTTAGTAGTATTGTGGCAACCCAACCGAAAACTCCTCGAGGCAAAACACATAACGACCTCCACAGGCTCTCTCACTGCTGCTTCTTCACCCCGCCCTCCGCATCGCCACCCCAGGCAATTGCCTGAAGCAGGCCCTGCACGACCTTCGCGACAATGAAAGACAGCCCGGCCACGACGACGATGTACCCCACAGTAGGCACCAGCGACCGCGGCAGCACGCCGCCCACAAACGGATCGAGGATGAGGTCCGCGTCCACGGGCGGCACGTCGGCCATCAGCGTCGCGTTGGTGGTGAAGTAGTCCGCCCTCGCCGCGATGCGCAGGAAGAGGACCGACGCCTCGTGCTCACCCGTCGCCGGGGACGGTGGCTGGCCGCCACCAGAGGAGGGCTGTTGTTGTTGTTGCTGGCGGCCGTAGGCGTACTCTGCCAGCGAGGTGATGAGCTCGGGAGTGTCCCATACTGTTGGGAGCGGGAAGGTCTCTAGCGTGAAGGATGTCGGTTGCTATGCGGACTCGATTAACGTAGATGTAAAAGACGGACGGATGAGATGGCTGGGGCGATGATGAGATGAAACTTACGGTGGCGGGCCAGCAGACGCGGACTTCGTAGCGCTGGGAGGGCGTGAGGTTGTCTAGGAGGAACCAGGATATCTTGCCCTCCAGTGCCTTATCATTTGGGAAGTCGGCTGCGAGTCTTGTGCGTAGCGACCAGTTGTCTGGGGTGAGGACATCGAGGTGTAGGTCTTCTATAGTGGGATGCTGTTGTGGGATGTTGACTGTTGGGGGCGCGACGAAGATGGTCTTCTCTACGTTTGCTAGACAGGAGTGCAGACATAGGATTACTGGAACGAGGTATCTGGTGATCATTGCGAAGATGTATAGCAGATGAGAATAGGGGGAAAGGTGTGTCTAAGTCGTATCACAGTGATATGTTCAATGTTCAAGGTGGAGCTCAAAGTGACAGGCACATTGAGCTTGTTCGCGAAGCCGTTCAAGAGGGTTAGGGTTCATTTGGATACCGCAAGCCATGTCTATCTTGGTTGTGCTCACCCGCTCTAAATGTTCCAGATCAAAGCCTACAAGATATTGCGATTGCTAAATAGGATCTTTTTTACGTTGCTTGAACGTGTACATCCTCTTATTACGCTATGCGTTGTGGTCAACCACGACCACATCTAAGTCCGGCGTGAAGCGACAGCGGTGCTCCACCTCCACACTTTCCCCAGAATCACATGCTTGAGACCCCCATTTCAGAGCAGCGAACCAGAGCTAACCATTTGAATGCTTGCTGTGACGCAACGCCGAGGAAGTGCAAGGGAGCACCCGCCTTCCTGTTCCTGTCACGGGAGCCTACATGCCATCTTCGACTTCAAACACACGGCGAACATGCCGCCATGTGAATATCTAAACAACCATTGCCAGCCCAATTCAGCTTTCTCTGTCGGATTTCTCGCCTCTGAGAGGCCAATCGAATCGACCGAGCATCCGTAAAACGCGGACCCCAGTCGATGCGGCCTCGGACGGTATAGACATTCGGCCTACACGAACACAAACCCCAGAACGCTTCGACCCAGCGTCGCCGGGCCGCGCTCCTCACCGCCATGGCGCCCTCACAATCCAAGCTCGCGTCCCCGGTGGTCCTCCGCGAGCGCACCGTCCGCAACATCATCGCCCACCTGACGCAGCTCTACCTCGCCCACCGCACCCGCATCTCGCGCGCCGTCTACATCACCCTCTTCCTCGCGCTGATCAACCGCGTGCGCAACGCCATCGCCGACCAGAAAGCTGCCTCTGCGCGCGCCGCTGCCAAGCGCGAGCGCGAAGCCACAGCGGTTTTAGACGATGACGACGATGAAAAGGCCGGCAAGAAGAAGAGGAAGAGGGTGGAGCTGAACCGCGAGTTCTTCCGCTCGCTGCTGAAACTGCTGCGGATTGTTGTGCCTGGGTGGAGGAGTAAGGAGGCGCGGCTGCTGATCAGCCATAGCTTCTTCCTGGTGCTGAGGACTCTGATCAGTGTCAAGGTGGCGGCTATGGATGGTGCTATTGTCAAGAGTTTGGTCAAGGGGAACGGGAGGGAGTTTCTGGTCCGGATCATATGGTGGATGGTTATTGCTGTGCCGGCCACGTTTACGAATTCCATGGTACGTTCTCTCAGGCTGTTGTATGTGACCTCATGCTGGGAGACATTGTTAATTCCCGTCGCAGTTGTCGTGGCATCAAGCCGAGCTGTCGCTCAAGTACCGGACGCGCCTGACGCAGTATATACACGACAAGTACCTCTCACAACTGACCTTCTACGGCATATCGGCGTTGGACGACAGGATAAAGAACCCAGATCAGCTGATTGCTGTTGACGTCGCCAAGTTTTCAAACTCTCTGGCTGAGCTGTACAGCAACCTGGCTAAGCCGATATTAGATATGGTATGTTGTAACACTCTTCTCCGCAGCCCAAGGGCCCCCAAGTTAACCGGTGACAGACCATCTACACATACTCGCTGTCCAAGAGCGTGGGCGGCGAGGGCGTGGTCTTGATGTCTCTATTGGTCCAGCTCTCAGCAAACGTCATGCGAGCACTAACACCACCCTTCGGCAAATACGTCGCCGACGAGGCCCGCCTGGAAGGCGAGTTCCGGTTTCAGCACTCGCGCCTAATTGACCACAGCGAGGAGATAGCACTATATGCAGGCCATGAGGCAGAGAAGGACACCCTAGACAAGGGTTACTTCACCCTGATCAAGCACGTCAACTATATCCTGCGACGCCGCTTCTACCACGGCTTCATGGAGGACTTCGTCATCAAGTACTTCTGGGGCGCACTGGGCCTGCTCCTCTGCAGCGTTCCCGTATTCGTCAAGCTGCCTGGCCAGTTGGTCGTCAACATGGGCGACCGAACCGAGAGCTTCGTTACCAACCGCCGCATGCTACTGTCGGCATCGGATGCGTTTGGACGGGTTATGTTCTCATACCGCGAGATCATGGAGCTTGCCGGGTACACCTCGAGAGTGTCTAGCCTGCTAGATGTTATGGATGACATCCAGGCCGGACACTTCGAGAAGAAGCTCGTCTCCAGTGCGGGTATCGAGAACAACGCCGCTGTGCTCAAGGGGCGCGGCAAGGTGGTCGAGAGCAAGGACATCGAGTTCATCGACGTGTAAGTCACAACGCTCGCTCACCACCCATAACATGTACTGACAACAAACCAGACCCATCATCTCCCCCAACGGCGACGTGCTAGTAAAAGCCCTCTCCTTCTCCCTCAAGCAGGGCGACCACCTCCTCGTCGTCGGCCCCAACGGCTGCGGCAAATCGTCCCTCTTCCGCATCCTCGGGGGCCTCTGGCCCGTGTACGGCGGCACGGTCTACAAGCCTCCCTTCTCGGACATCTTCTACATCCCGCAACGGCCGTACCTCTCGCGCGGCTCCCTGCGACAGCAGATCATCTACCCGGACGGCGTGCGCACCATGCGCGCCAAGGGCGTCACCGACGCCGACCTTGTTGGCATTCTCCGCATCCTCGACCTCGAGAACCTGCTGGACCTCTACCCGGAGGGCTGGGACGCCGAGGCCGAGTGGCGCGACGTGCTGTCGGGCGGCCTGCAGCAGCGCGTCGCCATGGCGAGGCTGTTCTACCACTGCCCACGGTACGCGATCCTGGACGAGTGCACGAGCAGCGTCACGCTCGAGACGGAGAAGGTCATGTACGAGAACGCCAAGGCCCTGGGGATCACGCTGATGACGGTCAGCCACAGGAGGAGCCTGTGGAAGTACCACAGCCGGATATTGCAGTTTGACGGGCAGGGGAACTATGTCTTTACCAAGCTGGATGCCGAGAAGAGGCTGAAGCTGGAGGATGAGAAGGAGGAACTCGAGGTGCTGCTCAGGCAGGTGCCGGAGCTGGAGAGGCGTGTGGCGGAACTGACTGCTGCCTGAGTGTGGGATCAAGTGAAAGTTTGTGGACAGAATATATCGAATATGTACATCACGTTGGGGTATGTTCGGCGCGATTAGTATATCAGTGTCAGCGGGTTGTGTTGGGTCCTGTGCGGTCGAGGTCAAGGCAAGAAAGATACCATTTTCAGAAGAAAGTCGCCGCTATCTGGCAACACAATCTGAAGTACCGAGAAGCGGAGGAACGGGCAGTTCAGGTACCTTAAGATTTGGTGAGATGGTCTTTCGACAGCATATGCACAATCGGGTGTCTGGCTAGATCTTCTTGTGCTCGTGTCTCTGCTGCACTCCGGCGTCTCTGTCTCACTGTGCTAAAGCCAACATTACTTTTCCAGAATATGACTCGGCATGGACCTACAGCAGATGGCTCGACAATTTGGCGTGTGTTCTATGAGCCCACGACTAGGAAGATCAGGTGCATATGTCCTCGTGTCGCCCAGTAGAGTCAGGATGAATTGTCCAACAAGATCTTACCGTCCGAGGAAAGCAGCTTGTGAAATTCCAAGGTATCCCAACTATGTTCCCTCCTGCACGGGATGGAAGTGGTCTGGTTTTCTTCCCATGTTCCTATTGACAAAGTTCGCCGAAGTCTCAAACACACATTATTGTATGCATACGAGGACAAGCGACTCGCCAGGAACTTCAGCCCGTCTGGACTCATAAACCGCTAAATCCACCGCACGAGACAACCAAAAAAAAAAAAAAAAAAAAAAAAAAAAATATATATATATACTTATTGCTCTTTGGGAACAGGGAGAACGTGCATCCAGTACATATGCAAGTCTCTGATCTTGTCTGTCTCTGGACCAAGCTCATGGTAGTCAAAGACTTCAGAAGTTCTTCCACATGGAGGTTTGCGACATGACTCCGCCGTCGAGCTTTGTCCCGCGATTCAAGCAAGGATCGCCTCTCGAGCATGTAGGCCGCGTTGCATCGTGCATTCCGGGATTCCACGAGCAACTGGCATTTACTTAAATGCTGCTCTTCAACACGTCGGTGATGGTGTCTCGACGTTGAAAACGCTAGTCATCAGCTAAGAGCACGGACAGCATGGGGGTTGACAAGGGCTACGCGTCCTTCGGCCTCCCTCGCCCATCTTGGCGTTGCGCCCGTCCTCTGATTGGTCTGCTTAGTGGTTGCCGGGAAGGACGGCACTCCTCAAGCGCAAGGGCTAGCCGGTAGCCTTGCTGTAGCGTTGATAGATCTTGACGGGTGAAACATCGTTTGTTAACGGGGACGTGGACGCCGGACGGCAAGAACCAAAAATACAATATGATCAAGTTACCAGATACCGGGAAACTGCTGGCGATCTGATATGCTTCCGTGTGGTGGGAAGGCCAGATTGATGAAAGTTAAATCACAACTGTTGTGCGGCACGGCGGATCGTAACCGTTGCTTGCGGCTTGGCTTATCTGTGGTGATAACGCACCTCACGCGAGCAATTGCAGTCTTTGTCGGTGGGGGGACCACAAAATCAACGATGTGCGCACGCGACCACAGCATCTGTGCGAACCTGCCACTGCCCACTGGCGCTATCTGGTGGCTGAAGAAGGACCCTGATGAACACTGGCAGGCCCTGCAATCGTGGGCTGACAACGCCTCATCCTCGACCCCTATCTGTTTTTGGAGATAGAGCGTCACTGAAATAAGAGTAAAATAGTATCTCATCTCACGCCGGGCATGACATGACAAGGCCGACTTACGTAGGACCTGCGCCCAGCCCTGCAGAGCATCCACTGTCTTGTTTCCGAACGACGAGATCCCCCCCGTTGGTCCCACGACATCTTGGCTCGATCCATCCGCTTCACTAGCTTTTGGGCCCGGTACTTCGTACATGATTGATAACCCTGGCGCACGCCCTGTTTTCTCACGACTCGTGCTCCCATCTCCCTGCTTGATGCTCCCATCTCTGTATATCTTTCGTCCCGAATCTTCGGCTTACTTTCGACTGACATCTGCTTGTCTCGGTACGACTCCAGCCTGGTCAGACGTAGTCAAGAACGGCGCCCTGCTCTGTACAACAACATCGCTTCACTTCAGCTCCGCCCTTGAGGCGTCACAAGAGCCTTGTCACGGCACATGCACGCCCTGGACGCATCAACCGTCACATTATCTTGATCTAGCTTCAACATCACCTGTGTAGGTGTTGATCAAGCGGAGGAGTCTGAAATAAGGTTCCCCGTTGGCGGTAGATCTACGGAACGGGCAACACCAACATCGACTTTGCGATTCATCCCCAACGGAACCCCCGGTCTCAGCAGGAAACAGCCTGCCACATGCCCTGACATCGGACTACCTCGTACACCCTCCTCAACCTATCCAAATCTTCCCAAACATGAAGCTCCTCGCCTCCCTCCCCCTCCAAACCCTCCTCCTCGTCTCGTCCCTCCTCACCCCCACCCTCGCCCTGCAAGGCCAACAACCACCTCAGCACCAACCCCGAGATGAGCCGAAACCGGACCCGAAGTACTTCCACGAGCCCGGAATGGGCGACCTGATGAGCCACTACGACGCGCGGTACTACAAGGGCCAGGTGCCCTACGACCTGCACCGGCCCAACCTGCAGCACCTGATCCGGTCCTACCTGACAGTCTTCCGCTCCCTCGGCGTCGAGACCTGGCTCGCCCACGGCACCCTGCTGGGCTGGTGGTGGAACGGCCGCATCATGCCGTGGGACTACGACCTCGACGTGCAGGTCTCCAACGCCACCCTCGCCTACCTGGGCGAGCACCACAACCGCACCACCCACGACTACACCTACGTCGACCCGGCCACGGGCCTCCAGATGACCAAGACCTTCCTCCTCGACGTCAACCCGCACTTCCTCGAGCGCGACCGCGGCGACGGTCAGAACGTCATCGACGCCCGCTGGATCGACACCGAGAACGGCATGTTCGTCGACATCACGGGCCTGGCCGAGCGCGACCCGGAGGGCAGCCCGGGCATCTGGAGCTGCAAGAACTTCCACCGGTACCGGACGCGCGACCTGTACCCCATGCGCGAGACCGAGTACGAGGGCGTCCCCGCCACGGTGCCCTACGCGTTTGAGAGGATCCTGATCGAGGAGTACGGGACTAAGAGTCTTGTTATGACCGAGTGGGGAGGGTGAGTTTCTTCTCTTCGGTGCTCTGAGCCTGGGAGGATTGGCTAACGTGGTGAGACAGTCACAAATGGGAGCCGGCGCTGAAGGAATGGGTCAAGATGCCGGAGCAAGGGGTGTTGGACAAACCAGCAGCATAAAGAGATGAACTAGGGAACAGAGGCCCGGAGACCGGCGGTCGGTCCGGGACGAGGGCATTATCATCTGCATTGCATGGCGTTTGGTGGTACTGCATTGAATAGACGGTATCCGGGCGGACATTGTCATTCATTGTATACTAGACATGGTTGAGGAACTTTCCATATACCCTTAGCCGAGGATATCTAGGACCAGGCGGCACTGGTGGCGGTTGTGCTCCAGGGTAGACTGTGTATAAGGCTGGCGATATTAGACGGTATTGACTTCACACTTGCGATCTTGGCGCTTCTTTTCAAGGACAGGTCAATTCCTAGTCAATGCTCATCTGCACATATCCACGTAGAGAGACTTGCCTTGTCCTAGTCCAAGCCTCCTTTCAGACAGCCTACCAATTGTCATAGCCGCGGCAACATTAGGCAGGAGCGGTGCGTTTGCTCCTCGACTTCACACCCCTGTTCCCCTCCCTTCCTGACCACGCAGAGTGCCTCCTCGCATGCCGGAAGACGAGCTCATCCACTTCAGTGTCTAAGAACGAGGTTACAAAGGGTAAAGAAACTCGAGGCAAATAAAAGTCTAGCGCAAAACAGCAGACTTCAAGAAAGCTCCTCCCAATCCTCCGAGTCGCCCCTTTTCTCGCAACAAACTGCCCTGCAGCTCCCCCAGTTTGTTCTATGGTATCACTACAGATAAGGATCAAAGGAAAGGACGAGAAAAGATAGCCGAGACACCTATAAGTGGATGGCGCTGACGTCGCATGGCCGTCAAGTCATAGTCCGTAGAACTCCCAGCCATCAGATAAAGCTTCTGGTTGCCCCGGATGCGAAGGGTGTACTGATTGCAGTTCCCTGGTGGGGACAAACTCGCTTCGGAGTTCGACACCAAGTCACAACTCATCATCCTCTTGCTCGATCTCGGATGGCTTCAGCAGGCCGCCGACCTTCGAACGCCGCTCGATATCGGCAGCCTTGGCGGCGCTCTCCTGCTGCTCCTTCTCCAGGAGGAAGAGCTCGGCGTTGTCGCCTGAGAACTCTCTCAGGGAGATCAAGAAGTCACGCAGGTGTAGCCGGAACTTGTCGTACTGGGTGTTGTTGGTGAAGAGACCCTCAACAAAAGCCGTGATTTGGTTGCTGTTTGCCCATTAGCACAATACATCATTAAAAGGTTATGGAACAGCGACTTACGCAGTCAGATTGGCAAAGGCGTTGTGCAATGTGGTGGCCACAAAGTTGCCCAAGAACTCGCGATTACCGGTGCCCGCCTGGGCCTGGTCAGGCTGGTAGATGGGGCCCTGGATCTTAGGCGGCGTGCCGTCGGCTGGCTGGATGAAGTAGAACATCCGCATCAGCAGCATGGACTGGGTCTTGAATCCAGCCTTGTGGTCCTGATCCGTCAGGACGAAGAAAACATCCTGCAGGATAGGGATGAAGAATTGTTGGAAGAATGCGTTGGATGTCGCAATGTCCGTCTTCTCGGCGATGTTGTTGATGACCTCAAGGCACATGTTGAGGCCGGCCGTCTCAACTTCCCGGTTGTCGTGTTTACTAGCCCACAAGCAGGAGTCGATAACAAACTTGAACTGCCGGTTGTCCAGCTTGAGCAGAGCTGGGAAGCAGTGGAGGTTGATCGCCCGGAGCAGGTTGAAGAACTCGACACGATGTTCCGGGTACTCGGAGAAGTCCTTGTTGATCATCTCCAGAGTGCACTCGAACACGTTCTCCATGATGATGGGCACCTGGTCCTCCATGAGCGCAGAGAGCTTGGTGATAATAACAGTCATAGCCCTCAGCACCTCGGCATCGCGGGCACCGGGCACATTCCGGTTGTAGTCGACCAGAACCGTGTCCAGGAGTTGAGGCACCATCTGGAGCCGGACGGCCTGGAGATCCTCTGCCTTGTCCACATAAGTCTCAATGAGCTTCAGGATCTCCTTCTTGATGGTACGCAGTCCGCGGACCTTGGGCATCTTGGTCGCAATCTCTCCCTCACGAGCCACGGCCTCGGAAATGAGCTGGCTCGTCGCCCGGTACATCTGCAACATGTTCTCGTAGATGCGTCCGATCTGCGGATAGAAGTAGGACCCGACAGAGGAGCAGGCCGAGACGTTGGTCTTCATGATGTTGCCGATGACCTTGATCGTGTCGTTGTCCTGCAGGATCGACGGGTTGTTGGTGGCCTGCCTGATGATCTCGTCCCAAGCACTATTCGGGATGGCCATGAGCTCCGCAAGGAGACGCTCCTGCTGGTTCCGGTTGCCCTGAGCGGCCACCATGTAGCCGCAAGCCTCGTAGAAGGTGTGCACCTGCTGAGGAGTCAGATCACAAGTGATCTTGCCAAGATTCCTAATAATCTCCTCAATGAAGGGCTCGTTCTCGCTCGGCTGTAGAGCAACAAAGTGCCGCCTGCACTGCTTAGCGATCTTGATGAATGTGTCGCAAGCCATGTCCTGCACACCCTCGTGAGACTCATGCATGAATTCGAACAGCTTGTTAACCACCGTCTTCAGAAATTTCCAGTGAGCCTTGAGGAACCGCGGGTATTGGCCCACGATGTACATGATGTTGCTGGCTACGACGGCCTTGTTGTCCTTTCCGCGCTTCATCTCGGTCAGTCCCAGGAGATCCTTGATGACGGTGACAAGGAAACGCTTCTCCGTCTCCTCGTTCATGGCCAGAGATATGGAGCCGATGGCCCAGCAGAGCACGTTGCAATTGTGCCACGACCACTCCGTACCGTCGACTTGACGCGCAAGCTTGTCGGTCATGATGTTCTCCGTGTCGACAACGTCCAAGTGGGTGAGGTAGACGAGACATTCCCGGATTGTCTTGTAGAGCTGGACTGTGTCACTCTCTTTCACGAACTCGCGCACAATTTCGCCCTCGTCATTCTCGACAATCAAGACCTCCTCTGGCCGGACCATCTTCTCAATCATGACGACGCGCAGGTTTGTCAATATCTCCCCATACTTGTGCTTACGAAGCGGGTAGTTGGACAGCAAGGCGGGATTGGGGGCACCACCACCACTTTGAAGTGCGCCGATGGCAGCCAAGGGATTCGTGTCGGTGATGGGCAAGGCCTGCATCTCCTCGTACAGCTCTTGAACGAGCTTGAGCCAGTAGTCGAGGCAGATCTTGAAGATCTCCCGGTCGTCGATCTGCGAGATCCGGATAAGGTAATAGTGGCCGTGGGTCAGGAAGTCGCGGTTGGGTAGGTTCTCAATGAGCTATCACATTGTCAGCACTGCGGCACCCGCTTGCATATTGCTAGAGGAGTGTAACTTGCATTGAGATGCATGCCGAAGAAGTTGCAGAGGAAGAGAGCCAGGTTCTGGATGAACTCCTGGTCTCTAGAGTTGCTCTGCGGATATGTGGCCTTGAGGTCCAAGCTCAAGGGGATGAAGCCGGAGATGGTAGTCAGGACCTCGGTGAACATCTTGACCAGCTGCTCGTCATACGAGTTGGGTTGGCCAGGTCCGCCCGTCTGTAGACCACCGATCTCTGTCAGACACTGGAGTGTCACATTCCGGAACTCAGGCACCTCGAGGAAACGTGTCCGTAGCGTCTCGATAAGCGGCGTCTCGAAGATGTAGCCCAGCGGGATCCAGTTGCAGAACCGCAGAAGCGTCTCCAGTGTGGCCTTGATCAAGCTCGGTTGTGTCGCCGTGTTCAGGATCTCCTGGCACAGCTGGAAGATTTGCGAGAACTCGGCACACATGGTGGTCTTGAGGTTGCGGGTCTTTGTCGAGGTCATCTGCTCGGCAGAGTAGTCGAATACCTCCTCGGACAGGAGACGGAGGATGATCATGTTGTTCTCGCAGATGGAAAGGCTGGAGTGGCAGGCCGTAATGATCTCGTTGATGAACGTGGGCCAGTTGTGAGGCCATTCTTGCTTCAGGACCGAGACAAGAACGAGGTTGAGCTTGTTGAGAAGGGTGCGCTGTGACCGGAGGGACTCTTCGGAGCTCGAACACTGAAGGATGTACTGCACGATGAAGTTACGGATTCCTAGGGGGCATTAGCATGCGATGCGAGGCCACGAAACAACAGCTGCACGAACCTTGGCACTGTTCCCGCGGCAAGACCTTCCATCTTGTCATGATCACATTATCCAAGACTTGGAGGCCCAGGACTGTCATTTGTCAGCAGCCGTACACTGGGTATAGGCACCGTAGAGGGGCACAAACATTTCGTCTGGTCGTGGGTGGCTTTGGAAAGGATCTCGTCGACCATGAGCCAGGCATCGGGATCTTCTTTGAACTGGGCGTGGATGTGGTTAGCTATGTGTGCTCTGAAGAGCATGGGCCAGGGCGCGAGGAGAGGGGACACACCTGGTTCAGAGCTGCCTGGGCAGCTTTTTGCTGTTGACGGACACGTTAGCGAGAGGCAAGCAGGAAGCCTTGATCCCTGGTATTTCTTACTTGATCGCCACGGCTCTCGTAGAAAGCCGTGACAGTAGCGTCTAGCTCCGCGACCGTGGGCGGCATGATGTCGCAGTCCTGAGTGGTACGCACCCTCGAAGCAAACCGGCCTTGGGCTGGGATGAAGTACGGATGTCGGCAAGCAGGAAACGACGATAGCAGGCGCGACAGGAGACAGCGCGGCTATGATGCAGCTTTGCAGACTACAGTAGTAGGAGAGAAGCTGTGGTTTGGGATCGCTTGTTGGTTTAGAAAGGAGGAAGTGGTTGGTTCAGACGTGTGAAGAAGACGATGGGAGTGGTCGGGTCGAGAGCTAGAAAGGCAGACGTGCCCCGCCAGCCACCGCAGCCTTCCGCTAAGGCCAAACGTTCACCGTCAATGGAGCCCCTCACCCGCTTATGTAATTGAGGGAAGCTATTGTTCTCACGCTGCTGATTGGTCCAGGCGCGGGAGCTACGTAATTGCACCAACCTGAGGCTATGAGCAGCAAGCCACTACGATCACGATCTAGCAGATGTCTTCTTCACTTAATCACCCCTTAAAGCTTTCTGTTCTCTCTTTATTTATGAAACCATTCATTTCAGCCCGTTGCCGCTAAGAAGTTAAAAGAACCAGTTAACTCTTAAGTTTAAAAGAACTAGCTAACTCTCGAGATGTCTGCGAACCTACTACGAGTCGGCAACCAGGTCACTCATCTTTTAGCTCGGGGGCTTCCACCTTGATCGATGCCACCTTAAGGTATCCCTGGAATGGAGTTTCTAGTGTTCACCTCAAGCTCAATCTACTTCACCTGTCCCGCGTTTCGCATCCTCCTTGCCCTTCTTGCCCTTCCCCTTTTGCTTCTCTGCCTGCTTCTTCTGCTGACGAGCCCGAGAGTGCTCACACCAAACGAAGCTGTCAAGCTTTAAGCGACACTCCTGGCAAACATGTTTCTCCATGCTATGTCGATATCCAGGCAGGTCGTGGCTGAGATTGCAGTATACTGTGTGCTCCTCCTTGTCGCCGCACGTCTGGCACGTCTGGCACGTCCTAGTGACCTTCTCCTTGTTTGGCATCTTTGGCAGTGTTTTCTGTATGAGCGTGCGCTTGCCCGATGAGAGTGTAGTTCAAAGAGGAGGAAAGGCTGGGTTGAGCCCGAGAGGGCCGATTGTCGTCCTATATATAGCGGTTGTTTGCTCCAGGTGAACTCTCTCAGAGCCACTGACCTTCAAGTGAGGCTATCCAGAAGATGTCTTCTAATCATCGTTTCACCGTTCGTTGTTTTCTGACCATGAAGCTGCTCAAATGGCGTCTCATCACCGTCATCATAGCTAGTCATCACATCCCTCCTTCACCTCGTTCACCCCTTTTGTGCTTTGCGTGTCCTCTGTGTCTTTCTTCGCCGATTGACGTGCTTGGCAGTGCCCGTACCATAGGAAGTTCTGTAACTTCCACTGACAAGGCGGACACAAATACTCCTCCTCCTTGTACCGAGAATCTGGATCTCTGCGGACGCGCCGTGTCCAGTGCAGTGTGTATTCTTCTCGGTCTTTGCAACCAAGGCAGACTCTGACGTAGCGGACTGTAGACTCCATTTTTGACTGTGCTGCTTGATAGAGAGCTTATATTGACGCGGAGATGGAGCTGTTTGTTCACGCAGGTACTACACTCGCAAGACGACAAGCCAAGAGAACAATAGAGGACAAGGACCACCGCAGGTGGCAGCGAACGCGCCTATATTTCCCCTAGCATAGACGAAGTGAAGTTTCGCGGCCTGCTGTGTGTGCAAGGGGACTGGCATCTGATCCTGATGAGATTCACATCCCTGACATAGGAAGTCTACCATGTATGGCAGAGGCCACTTAGTTACGGTAGTCATCCGCTGCCAGGTTACGCAAACCGTGTCTCTGTGATAGAGCTCAACCACGATCAACCGTAAGCAGAAGGTCCAGCCACTTGGCCCAAAATATCGAACATGGAAACAGAGTATATACGCTTCTACCCTTGCTTTTGTTTTTGCCCACCGTGTTCACCATGTTTCCCTCTATATACTGCCTCTGGTCGTGCGCGACTGGTATCTGTACTGATGACCCCAAACCCTGCCGCCGAAAGCATGGAATCTATGTTCTAAGCCTTTTGGTAACCGCACTCCGCAAGACCATCTTCCAGAGCCTTGAGAGCCTTCTCGATATCGCCCCTTTCGGGGTTCAGCTGCGTACAGTTACGCAGTTAGCAATAATGACCTCGGGAAATATGTAAGCCACAAGTACTTACCACGCTAACACCCATATGGCCGAAGCGGATATACTTGGCTGCCACCTCCTTGTGGATGCCGCCGGCAAAAACCACGCCCCTGCTGCCCAGCTTGGGAAGCAGCTCGGTTCCCTTCACATTTTCGGGAAGATAGATAGCCGTCATACCGTGGGCCTGGTCGTCGGGGTTCCCGGCGAGCTGCTTGAGTCCCAAGTCGCCGATGGCCTTCTTGATCCTGTCCGACGCCTCCTTGTGCTTGGCAAACCTCTCCGCCACCGGCCTGGCTAGGATCTGCGTCAGAGCAGTGTGCAGGGCGTGCACCAACTGGGGGGACGGTGTCGCGAAGTACGACGGCTTCTTAGCCTCGTAGTTCTGCATGATGGGCAGCCAGTTCTTGAGCGAGCCGAAGTACGACGCGGGTGGCGTCTTCCTGTTCTTGAGCGTCTCGATCGCCCGGCCGCTGAACATGGATATCGACAGACCGGCCGGGCAGCCGATGGCCTTTTGGCTAGCGGTGACGACGCCGTCCAGCTTCCACTCGTCGAAGGCGATCTCCTCGCAGGCGACGCTGCACACGCCGTCCACGATGATCAGCGTGTCCGGCGAGACCCTGTGCACCAGCTCCGAGAGCTTCTTCAGCTCGCTCAGCACGCCGGTGGAGGTGTCGACGTGCGTGACGGTGAGCACCTTGTACTTCTTCTCCGACAGCGCGCGCTCGATCTCGGGCAGCTGCGGCCGCTGGCCGACGGGGGCCTTGAGCTCGGTGACCTTGGCGCCGTAGACGCCCAGGCAGTCGGCGAAGCCGTCGCTGAAGTAGCCCGTGCTGAGCACCAGGACGTCGTCGCCGGCCTCGACGAGGTTGGCGGCCACCAGGTCCCAGCCCAACGTGCCGGAGCCGCTGATGACGAAGGGTTGCGAGGCCGGGTCGGTGGTCTGGAAGAGCTTCCGGAGCATGGAGAGGGCCTCGCCGAAGGTTGCGACGAAGGCCGGGCCAACGTGGCTCTCGCTGTGGGAAAGTGGTATCAGTCCAATTCTTTGTCGGCGCGTTGATGTGCGTAGGTGACAAACCTGTAGTGGCTCATCGAGTGTAGGACGGCATCGTCGAACTCGATCGGGCCTGGGATGAGCAGGGTCGGGTGCTCGGGCTGTGACGACATGGTGCGCGCTGGTATCCTGGGGAGCAGCGATGTGTCGATGGTGGACGGCAGTCGCTCAGTGCTGTAAGGAGTGTTTAGGGGCTGCTGGTCGACGAGATGTCTAGAGATAAGAGACAACCGAGACGATGGCTTGGAGTTGCCGACTTTGCTGATGGACCTTGAGGGGTTGATGGTGTTGGAGCGGGGCATCCCGGCTACCGGTCCAGCCCGAGGGACCGTCCTCAGCAACGCCCGGAGTGGATGTGCTCTGCAACAAGCCAGCTTGACGGAGAGGGGGGGGCCAACTGATGAGTCGCCCACAAAGCAGATCTTGTGCGCTGTGTGGGTGGTGGGATTTGGAGACTTGGGGAAACTTCAATGACGACACGACGATGTCAATTGCTCCTTTACAGATGAGTTATTACTGCTCGAACAGTGGTTGTCCAAGCCCTAGACTTTCAATTGGAAGACTATGTCGCACCGACACCAATAGCGCGTTTGCTCCGGCTCTTGTTGATGCTGTACACGTAAAATATCTTCAGTTCGTTAACTTAAATCCGGCCGTATCCGTCATCGGAACCTGACTCGACGAGACACTTCTGAACCCCGAGACTGTGGAGGGCTTGGCTAAGGTGGGGGAGGCTGGTGCGCTGACGCATGTCAGTGTGCCACAAGCTAGCGCCACAGATGAAGGTGGACGTCGCTTCACCTTGCTCACCGAGCGCGACATCAAGGGACCCACGTAAGCTCGTGGGAGCTTCACAGTGCAATTGTACCTGCAATCATTGACGTCGGGAGAGCTGCGAGATAAGGTATCGACTGAAGCTATATCTATAGCAATTGCTCACTTGTGATTGAAGAGAGCGGCACAGGTGCTCTATCCTCCTTGTTAGACTCCTGGTTATCATCTCGGCCGCCCCGTCCTCAACGGCACTGCTGGGGCGTGTACCGCAAAACGGCTTTCCACCGAGGGTGCATCTTTACAAGCAGCCATGGCTTTCCTGATCCTAGTGATAGGAGACCTTCACATCCCAGATCGGGCCCTCGACATACCCGCTAAGGTCTGTTCCAGCCTCGACCACATTATACCCTCCTACGGCCTCAAACAAGAGTCTAACACAAACGCTACATACAGTTCAAGAAGCTCCTCGCCCCCGGAAAGATAGGCCAGACCCTCTGCCTCGGCAACCTGACCGACAAGCGCACATACGAGTACCTCCGCACGATAGCGCCCGACCTCAAGATCGTCAAGGGCCGCTACGACGTCGAGGCCACCTCCCTCCCCCTGACGCAGGTCGTCACGCACGGCAGCATCCGCATCGGCTTCCTCGAGGGCTTCACCCTGGTCAGCAACGAGCCGGACCTGCTGCTGGCCGAGGCGAACAAGCTGGACGTCGACGTGCTCTGCTGGGGCGGCACCCACCGGTTCGAGTGCTTCGAGTACATGGACAAGTTCTTCGTCAATCCCGGCAGTGCCACGGGCGCTTTTGCCTCGGGTTGGCCGATTGAGGGCGAGGATGTCGTGCCGAGTTTCTGTCTCATGGATGTACGTGACCGACCCCTTGGCTCCGGCTTTCCTTGGGGATGAATGTGTGCTAACGTGTGGTGTAGGTGCAAGGAATTTCCCTGACACTGTATGTCTACCAGCTGAGGAAAGATGCGAACGGTGTTGAGAATGTGGCTGTTGAGAAGGTGACGTACACGAAGCCTGTCGAGCCGACAGGAGGCGTGTCATGACGGCAGTAAGGTGTTATTCGACTAAGCCTTCAGGGTTATGTGATCATTTGGCGAGTAATGCATTGTATATAGTTTTCTGCACGCCTTGCTGGCTTCTTCGAAAGCACTTAATCACTACCGGCGTACGTGGATAGAACAGAGGGTCAAAGCTGTTGGTATCATTATTGCATGCTGATCATCCAGGCTATTCAAGGGACAAGAAAAACTTTCCAAGAGCAGGCCAACGCCTTCCACACAAGCAGGGAACCCAGACATCGCCATCATAAACTAACCGACCCAGAACGCCAACCCGCTATGCCAGTCTTACTCGTCGTAATCATAGCATCATGCTCTTCCGCCTCGAGGCCCGATCCTTTCCTACGGCTTCGCCTTCTAAACTCGACTCTTCGGTATCCTCCAGCTCCAGCATCGACAGCTTCGTCATCGCAGCAGCCATAGACGCCCTCTTTCCTCGTCCTACGTAAATAGCCCCAGCGCTCGTATCTGAAGTCAAGTTGCCCCTCCCATTATCCTGAAACGAAGAGGAGGCTCTGGCTTTCCTTGGCTGAGATCGCGTCGCCACCGATTTCGGCTCTTCGGTCTTCTGAGCCGGCGCCGGCGACGAGCTGTCGAAATCATACACATTGGCAGTGTCGCCCGCTGGTGATGGCTCCCTCGGTTTATCAGCGAAGTTGATGGTCCCCGTCATCGTACTGCTGGCGACAAGGCCGTCCATGGACGAGAGCCCCATGGACGATCCGGGCTTCCTTCGCTGCGCGTTGATCGTGCTCGGTAACTCCTTATTGTCATCCAGCAGATGGGGAACGTTCTTCGATTGCGCTCCAGGAGTCGGACTCAAAGCGCTCTCCCGTCTCGACGCCTCCTTGACGACGGCCATCTCCACAGCAGACATGCCTTCCTGGGGTCGTGCATTCTCCTTGCCCTTACTTGACGAGCCTGCACACGCAATACTGCCGGATTCCTCAGACGGTTTCTGGGCAGTGCCGGGAGCAGCGATGCTATTCCGCGCCTTAAACTTGCCCTCGCCCGCGACTGCGTCGAACAGCTCCTTCGTAGGGCGCCGCATCTTATCGCGCAGGTTGGGTTCTGCGTAGCTGATGGCAGGTCGAGCACGTCGGCTGGGCCGAGAAGCTTCGCCCAGTCCCGGTGGAGGGGTGTCTCTTGTTGGTGGTGCCAAGCGGGGTTCCGGTGTGTTCGGCGTCATGAGGTCGGGCTTCGGTATTGGTGTTTCCGGCTCGGAGATGGTGGCCACGGCAATAGGAGCAGGGCATACAGGTTCCGGTGGTGGGATTTGGACGGCCGGGAGAGACTTCTTTGCTTGTGGCCGAGATATAGGCTTGTCGCCTGCGTAGTTGGGTGTCTGCCTGGCCTTGTCTCCTCCAGTATCGCTAGCCTTCTTACCAGGCTTTGAGTCGTCTGTGCCCATTGGTTGGGTGACTTTCCGGGGAGAGTCGTTGGCACTTTTTGCGGCGAGAGCCTTCCTTGGGTTGAGCACGGGTGTGTCCAAAGAATTGCCCCTGTCTTTCACGTCTCGTTTGCCAGCCGAGAGATCCTTAGTACTCCTCCGTTTCTGGAGGTCTTGGACAAGTCGAGGCTTGTCTGTTGCGCTGCTCTTCTCACTTGGCTTATCGGCTTGCTTCAATATCCTGAAGCCAATGTTCTCCTCGCCGCCGAATTTCCTCTTGGCACCAGCTCGCAGAGGTTGCGGAGGCGGCGCCGAGGCCATTGAAGCTGCCGTCTTGTCACTGACAATCGGTGCACTTCCGGTCTGGTCGCGGGTCGCTCCGCTGCTTCTGGGCATTCTGCTGAGGTCTTGCTTAAGGGCAGACGTGCTGCCTTCTGGTATCACAGGTTCTGGGCGGATATCTTTGTCCAACATAGCATGTATGGACCCCGGGCTCGGTGAGTCGACTTTGACGGGATCGACATCGACAAATCTGGAGACAGGCGGTGATCCCAAATCTGGCGAGTCCGTGGTGGCTTCCTCTTCATCGTCGCCGCGCAATGCTCGTATCTCATCGCTACTATGATACCGTCAGTAGCTTCCTCAGGAGTATCTTGTTTGAAACACTTACTTCAGCGTGGCCCTTGGCTCCCGTGGGAACGGCTTATGCTCTGGAATAACCGGAAGCCGGCCTTCTTGTAGTGCCATAGCTTCGGCATCTCGTAGTACTCGTAATCTCCGGGCCGGCGATGCCATAGATGGGCTCGGCTTTGATTTAGACATCCTTCGTGCCGATGGTGAATGACGCTTCCTCGGTGGTTCTGTCCCAAGTCCTTCGAGAAGAGAACTAAATATGCTGAGCTGGGCCTCGAGCTTCGCTTTGACTTCGAGCGCGTGATCTGCAATCCTGTGTGTGCTACCCGTTTCAATTTCGTTCTCGAGGTGTAGTATTCGACTCCGCAGCTCCAGGTTCTCTGACAGAATTCGCGCGCAGTCATTTTCCAGCTCTCGGATCCGCTGTGACTGGTTGGAGTTGATTCTTGCGATTTCTCGATTTTGTCTGATGAACTTGCGCCGAACTGTCCAGGGCCGAAGTCAGAGCCATGTCCATGCACAGGGACACCGTGAAGGAGCCGTAAACTCACGCGTTTCAAGGCTGTCAGTTGACATGGCTGGTTCATTGAGTCGAGCCATGTTTCATTGCTTGTGCCGGGTTTTTAGCAGACGAAGTGTAACCTCTAAAGAAGGCTCCCGGGAAAGGTTTCCAAAATAACAACGAGCTGTTTCCAATGGTTCAATGCCCGTCGTGCTTGCCCTGTCGAGCTACAGCGATGTGGATGGATGAACAATTTCGGCACCCTTGACTGGTTGTTGATTGTGTTTACCCAATTTCCTAGTCTGGCTTAGGGGCGCAAGCCGCGCAGGTTGGCCCGGCAAGATAAAAGCTGCTAACCGTATCTTGCTTAGCGTCATCTGGCCGCGGACGCTCCACAGTGGAATTGAGACACCAGGAAAGGACCCGTCTGAGCTACACAGGTTACCTTCCTGACTTTATGACATGTAGCTCGAGGCTGGCGCAACGCTTATGAACGCTTGAGGGGATCAGATGCGATACTCCCGGTAAAAGACATCATGTCGTTCCCTACGCGACCGCTCTCCACCCATTTGCGACAGCCTTCACTAGCGGGCAATGCGAATGGAGCTTCGACCGGTCCGCCGCCTGCGCTGATCGCGCGCGTCAACGAGAAGAAAGCCGAACTGGAAAGCCTCAGAGAGCTACGTGATCTCAGTGCTGCTGTAGCTAAGCAGATGGAAGCGTTGGAGCGGGAACTTGCGACTCTTTCAGATGGAACGGAAGGTCGGTGCAACCCTTACACTGCCAATCGCATCTTCTGAGAGCTGACGATATCTCGACAGCCATTGCTGTCGTGATGAGCAACTGGATCTCTGTCCTGCGCACCATCAACATGGCTTCCTGTATGTACACGACGCAGTCTTCTCTCCTCCTTGGTCATTTCCCCCCTTGGGCAGACGAGTTGCTCACCAGTCGACACAGCCACATTCCCGAAACCTACCGCAGACGAGGGCGGAAGCGCATCGAAGGTCGCACTTCCCCAGACTCTCGTACGAATACCGACCGAACACGCCCCTGCCCTGCAAGCCCAAGCCCAGGAGGCAGAAGGCGTGGGTGAAGCAGAGGAGTGAGCAATGCAACGACCGGGAAGCTTCAAATCCACCAGATCACGCGCGACGCCCTCAATTAGACTCGGAGTCAATGCGATCCTTATCGACCAAATACCTGAAAACCTAATCCCAGGTTACGAGGCTATCCTCGTCATACAGCACTCACTATCCTGCTACGGTCACTGCTGCGCAGGCATATCAAATGCCGGCCACGTTCGTCTCGATATGAAATCGTCACTGGAGGGGTGACATTGGTGGGGACACTCAACAACGGCTAAACGCGGCACGCACCGTGGCCCGACGCGTCAACGTCGCGTTTTCCGCAGGGGAAGCTGTGGACAGAAGCACCTGCTCGTTTAATCTCAATTAAAGCAGACGCAGGTAGGGAAAGTGTCTGCGATAAGTGTTACGGCACTGCACCTACTATATCTGTTGCAGCTTCGGAGGCATGTCCGGTGCAGGAGGAACCGGACAGAGGAACCGGACTGGAATGCCAAGGGCACGTTGGGCGAGAGGGCGACGCTGGTTGCACTGCACCAGCGCGACTGGCAGCAAGTAAACAGTCAATCCACAACATCCGTGTCTCTTCTCTCGTTCCACGTCTGTTCCCCGCGTTGCACACTGAACAATCATCCAGGAAACTATCCTTTCTGCCAGTGTCCAAAAGATTCTTGGATCCGAGAAGTGCTACCACCGAGCATAATAATTGATCATCATTCAGACAAACTTCGTCCGATCAATTCTTCCTTGCGGATCAAACCGCCTCACAGGAACCCCGCCAGATCCCCAAAACTTAACCGTGAAATTGCATTGACCATCACACCCCGGCCCTCAGCAACCCCTTGTCAACGACGGGTCTCGCCTGTGGCGCTTGGTGCTCGCTCAATTGAGACCCCTGTCACGATGCCCCTGGTCGAGTCCTACTCTCACGGACTTAAAGCCATGGCGACCCAAGGGACACCCGCCAAGCTGCCTCTTGTCGAAGATTGGAATATCTATACTGAGCTTGCTGAGCACAGCGACGATTATGGCATTGTCGAAGACACTGGCGATGCTGCTGCCTCAGTGACAAGCCCTGCTCCCCAAGTGTCGTCACAGAAGCAACCTGCTCTAAACGAAACCGACGGCAACAACATCGTTTCTCGGCCCTTTCCAGATGACCCAGACGACTTGGCTGCACAGCTCGAGAACTTCCACATCGTCACTCCGGGAAAGATCAACAAGACGCGAGGACTCAAGCCACGTCCCACGATAGACCTGTCGACATTCGCGTGCCCATCTGAGGACCCCGAGAGCAGCAAGATCCCTCGCGAGGCTGAAGGCCTTACTCCCGCAAAGCGAGACATCGAGACATCCGGAGGTTTGTCAAAAAACAACCTCATCCAGCCATCACTCGCTGACACAGCAGTCTCTGCAGACTCTCCCAAGCACAGCCTTCTTGCCGAGCGTGACAACGGCGGCATTCCTGCGGACTCAACGCAGTGGGCAAAGCATACAGCGCAGGAATTCGATTACGTGCTCACCATCCCAGCCTTGACAACCGAGGCCGCCGATGCGTCTTCCAACGACACATCACCCACAGAAGCACAGAAACAAGTCAAGGAGATTCGGTTTGGCTGCAATCTTGTTCGTGCAGACGGCACATCCGACATCGCAAGGCGTGACAGGTCGAATTCAGGAAATACCTACACGTTGATAGCCACTGCTATCGAATGCGGTGACAAGACAGAAACCAACGCTGCGCAACCGGTAGAAGAGAGGGCCCATGATACGACCACCACAGCCCTTGCTGAAGTTGCTGAGGTTCCTACCATCCCTCGGCACACTAGTCCGACAGATTTCAACATCATAGCAGGGCAAATAGCTACGATTGAGAACTCACTCCAAGCCGGAGAGCTGCCAAAGAGCCCGCCTGCCATCGAGATCGCCGAAATAGAGGTTGCCCAGAGTCCAGTTGCTGATCCTGCAGGTCTTGATACGTCGAACCTCAGCATCACAGAACGCCAGAGACTCTCCATCGAGCATTTATGTCGATTTTCAGAGCAGCCAAACAGTCCGCCTGTCAGGAAGACCGCCGAATCTCGTGCTCCTCGAAAGCCAGTTGATGAGATTTCAACAACTCTATATCCGCCGATTCCGTTGCATCTTAGCATCACAGAACGCCAGAAACTCTCCATCGAGCGCTTTCATCGATTGGCAGAACAGGCAAACAGTGCGCCTGTCAGGAAAACCGCCAAATCTCGCGCTCCTCGAAAGCCAGTTCATACGATTTCAACAATGCCACATCCCCCGATTCCGTTACATCTCAGCATCACAGAACGGCAGAAAATGTCTATTCAGTACTTATTTGGCTTTCCAGATACTTCAAAGACTGCGCCTCACGAGCAAGTTCTTGAAATCTCCTCTGCTCAGAGTCCGGTTGCAGAGAAACCCAACGAACCAGTTGCCCAGATCACGGGGCTTCCCCTGGAATCTGAGAACGCCGAAAGTGAGCTGGTTCAGACGATGCCAGGGCTCCTCTCTACTCCCACTAGCAAGGTCTCTTCTGCTAAAGTTGACAAGCAACAAGAGAGCGGTGACCATGGCCCAAGTCCCAGCTTGGAGCTACTCTTCCCATCGGACAACCATGATGTCGGTCAAGGAGGAGTTATTCAGAGGGGCTCATCACGCCGCACGTCTGAAGTGCACGGCGATGATAGGGACGACGTGTTCGACGAGATCGACGAAATCATGTCTCGCACGCCGGCTGCAAGCCCCAGCTCACGCATAGAGGATTCGGTCGAGGCTCTCGATAAGCTCGAAGAGCAAATTGAGGCCATGAATAGCTTAACGCAACTAGAGCGGGTGGTGTCAACTCAGGCACCCAAAGGCCCAGCTGCCAACCTCCAGTCAAGTACGGCCGCCAAACGTACCCAGCCTAACGCCGCCAAACAGGGCGCAAGATCTGTTGCGAGCACGGTCGGAGACAAGCCAGCAGGGGGTCGCGCCACGGTCCGCCACTCGATTGCAGTAGCACCTAGCAAGCAGGTAGAGAAGACTGTAGCCGCACAAGCCGGAGCCAGCAAGCGGCTGTCAGCGGTGTCTCGACCAGCCAGTCTTGCTCCTCCCAAACCTCTAGTCCGGTCCAGCAAGCCACCTACGGTGTCCACCTTCAAGCTTTCCAGCGAAGAAACCACCCGACGTCTGAAGGAAAAGACTCTAGCCCGCCAGTCCATGTCCATGCCGCCTCCGGCTCGGAACCCTAGCCGAACAGCATCCCCCGCAAAGCCTAACACAGCAACAAGCACTAAGCCGGCCACTCGGCCCTTTGAGCTGCCAAGCGCAGAAATTACCCGCCGCAAGCAGGAGGAACGCGAGGCCAAACTGAAAGCAGAGCAGGAAGAGGAGCGCAAGCGGCGCCAGTTCAAGGCCCGTCCCGTCCCAGCTAGCGTGGTGGCTGGCGGCACCTTCCCACGGCACACAGCTGCTAGTCGCGCGAGGTTGAGTCTCAAGGCTAGCACTGCTGCCGAAGCCGCTGCTGCGACTGCGTCCACAGCCACCCCCAGCACGACCAAACGTCACTCGACCATGGGCCCCGGCATGTCGAGCCGTCCCAGCATCACAGGGTCGACGGCGACTTCTTCGGCCTCGCGCGGTCGTGCGAGCTCCACGCTCTCCCCGTCCACGGCTGGCTTGTCCCGTGCCACGTCGACCTCGGCGGGTAGCGTCCGCGGCAGCTCGGTCAGCGCGGAGGAGATGCGGGAGCAGAAGATGCGGGGCAAGGAGATCTTCAAGCGGGAGTCGAGCTTTGTCAGCGAGAAGGAACGCGAGCGTCGCTCGAGGGAGGAAGCCGCGAAGAGGGCGCGGGAGGAAGCTGCCGAGCGGAGTAAGATGGCTGCCAAGCAGTGGGCTGCGAAGCAGAAGGCTCGCAGGGCGGCTACTGTTGGCGCTGCTACGTGATGTGCGGTGGAGAGTCTGTGGAGGGCCATTGTGGGTCACGACGCCGTGGGGAAGTGTGTGATAGCATTGGTTTTACTGTTCATGGAGCATTCCAGAGAGCCTGGTTTTGGAGTTTCAGTTTTGAGCATTGTTCTGATGCTTTACTAAGGATGGGAATTGGGAATAATTGTATGGAATGCCATGGCGTCTTGGTGCAGTTTGCTTCTGCTGTTATAGCACCAGACAAGTTGTAGTTCTAGACCAAGGAATGTTATTGTTTACTCCAGAGTATGAGGCGCATGGTTCCGATTCTCGCCTGAAGTCATCATCGGACGTTGATTTGGCCAGCGGATTCAGGGGTCGGCTCAAAAGTCTAGACATGCAAGTCTGCCGTCGAGGAACAGACTTGGTAATCAAGGGAGCTGTGCACAACTAATGGAGATCCTCCCCAAACCAACGAACCAACTCTGACATGGGACGAATGGCCATCTCGATAAGATCACAGGGCCCGTCCTCTCTCCTCTTTGCCCGCACGACGAATACAAACCACTGACCACTCATCAGCAATGCCCTTCTGGGTGATCGGAAAGCGGCTAGACGCACGCCAAGGGACCCCAGGACAGGGGAATGACGCACCGGACCTCCCGCTCAACAAATATAGCCGAGATGCTTCTCCGGCATTTCTCCAAGCTCCATAGTGGTCCCTCCCCATGGGGCCGCAAAGCCGTATGCTTCCTGGACGGAGAAGTAGAACGGTGCTCCCCACTGCCGCATGGCTTCTATCGGCTCTTACCATCCTCGTTTTTATCTCTTGGTTTTACGTCTTCCGCGGCGACACTTCTCTTGCTGCCCATCAGCCGCCTCCTGTGTTTGAGCCGGTGCCCGAGCAAGACGACATTGTTTTCGTCGACGCCAGCGCAACAAGGACGAGCAGCTTGACCTCGGCCGCGGTACCCCGCATCTCCAGCCCTGCCTCGAGCTATACCTTGACCTCGAGTGAAAGACCTATTGCTCTCGCCACGCTGTCGTCCATAATGTCGCCGCCGCAGGATGCAACGCCGACCATGGCGCTAACAACCCCCCCGGAGCCTCTACCCGCAAAGGCTGGAGGCGCAAGCATCAGACTGCGCCAAGGCACCTACGTCGGCGCCACCATCGATGCCAATCCGGACACATACCCAAAAGGAGTCGACGCCTTCCTCGGCATTCCCTACGCCCAGTCAACCGCAGGCGAGAACCGCTTCCGGCCTGCCGTGCCGGTCCCGGCCTCGACATCCACCTTCCAGGCCGCGTCGTACGGCCACGCCTGTCTGGGCGCCAACTCTGGCAGACCCGAAGGTGAAGACTGTCTGAATGTCAACGTCTTCCGCCCGCGTCACGCTGTGAGGGTCCCCGGCGAGGTGTACGGAGTCGCTAAGCCTTCGCACCTCCTTCCCGTCGTCATCTACGTCCACGGTGGTGGCTTCAACGCCGGCCATGGCGGGGAGCGCAACATGGCCAGCTTCGTGTCGTGGGCGAAGGAGGACATTGTGGCTGTCAGCTTCAACTACCGTGTTGGTGCATTTGGCTTCCTGCCTTCAGCGCTGACGGCAAGGGAGGGACTGCTCAACTTGGGGTTGAAGGACCAGCAGGCGTTGTTCACGTGGGTGCAGGACAACATTGCTGACTTTGGGGGCGACCCGGGGAACGTGACTATCATGGGCCTCAGTGCCGGAGCGCACTCCGTGAGTTCCCTTGGCTCTCCTGCGCATCCCCGTCTTATTGCTAACATTAGCCTAGATCGGCCACCACCTAATGCACTACTCCCGCGCTTCCACTCCCGTCCCTTTCGCCAAGGCCATCCTTGAATCCGGCGCCACCACCGCCCGCGCAACCTTCTATCCAACCCACCCCCGGCACCTAATCCAATTCCGCGAGTTCCTCGTCGCGGCAGGCATAGAAGTCGTACCGGAGTCAGACATCTTCCCGACCCTGCGCAAACTGCCCGCCGACACCATCCTCAAGGCCTCCAAGGCTATGTGGGACAAGTACGTCCCCAGCGTGACATGGCCCTTCCAGCCCGTCATCGACGGACCCAACGCCCTCGCTAACTCCAGCCACACCAACACCTCCTCCTCCAACCCAGTTATCTCGGATCTACCCCTCCTCTCCTGGCAGCAGGGCCACCACCTCTCCATCCCTGTGCTGACGGGCTTCAACACCAACGAGGGCACACAGTTCATCCCCGCAAAAGCCAACACCGCCGCTGAGTTCAGGGCCTTCTTCTCAGGCCTCATCCCGGGCTTCACCAAATCCGACCTCGACGCCCTGGAAGCCCTCTACCCGGACCCCGTGACCGACCCTTCAAGCCCCTACAAGTCCGTCCCGCCCGGCATGGGCCGCCAGTGGTCCCGTTTAGACGCCGCCTACAGCCACTACGCATATATCTGCCCCGTGCTACAAACTGCCCATTTCCTCTCCACCTCTGCTTCTTCCTCCTCCTCCTCACCCTCACCCTCCCCCTCCTCCAAATCAGCCCACAACTCCTACGGCCTCCGCAGCGCAGCAGGCGAACCTCCATCCCCACCTCCTCCCAGGCACCACCAGGCACCATCACCAAACCCATCCGCCGCCCAAGCGCACAATTCGTACGGCCTCGCCCAGCGCGTCGGCGAAGAGAGACCACCACCCCCTCCATCCTCGGGGCGCCGCAAGGCGCCGGTCTACGTCTACCGCTACGCCGCGGCCTCCAGGTGGGGAACCGCCAACCACGGCGACGAGGCCCCTGTCGTGGCGCACGACACGCTCGTCATCTCGCCCCCTTCCGCAAGCAGCACCGCGGCCCGCCCCGGGCTGAGGGAGGTAGCGGACGCCATGCACGCGGCGTGGGTGAACTTCATCGTCTCCACGGCCGGAGATCCGAGTCCCGTCGGGGGCAGGGGGTGGCCCGCCTTCGTGAGCCCGTTTGACGACGGGAGGGGGACGAGTGGAGGGAGGGGGAGGGTCGTCGTCTTTGGGGAGGGGAATAACGAGCGCGACCCGGAGAGCCGAGTGAAAAGCGCGGGCACGGCTGTCGGGTTGGAGAGCTTGACGGAGTGGGAGCTGGAGAGGTGTCGCTTCTGGTGGGGAAGGGTCGAGTTGAGCGAGGGTCTTGGGAGGAGGCTGGACAGGGGCAAGTTGTGAGACTATGTCGTCGTATGTGGAAGATGAAGCGGGACATGACTTTTGGTTACTTCCTTGTCCGAACTGCCAATCGCAATCTCGATCACGGTTGTAGGGCTCAAGAATGGCAGTGTAGGTAGTATGGATCATGGGTGTTTAAATGCTTGGATTGCTATGCTGAATCGACTTCTCCAGTGCTCATCTTCCGGCGCTTCTCCTCTACCGACCGACGCCAATAGCTGTGTATTGCTCGCGTAAGACACAAACCCATGATTGCTCGCTCCGTTCAATATGCCAAAGGCAACATGCGCTTGACGCAGGGCACCAGAATGCAGGCGCATATCAAGCATTTCTCATCCAATCCAACAAGACACTGCCTCACCGAATCTCCTATATTAAGAGAATATGTCTCTATCCTCCAACGTTTGTGCTTGGTATTTTTTAGATACATGACCGCTCCGGTTGGCAAAGACAAGGCGACAGGCGCCGATTATGTGCAGGAAGTGTAGGGATCCCAAGTGCGGTGTGAACTCGGGCATTGAAGCCGGACCAGGTTGATTAGGTACAGAAGTTAGGTAGGGTAGACTCGGACATGGTGAAGTATATGCCGAGTATGCAGTGTTCCACGGACCAGTATAACGCCAGGACGGTCCCTAGTGTTGGCAGGACGATGCGTGTGTTGCGTCGAGCCAGGACGTAGGGTATCGTATGCAAGAGAAGAGAGGACAACGCTTTTGACCAAAACAAGAGCCTTAGAATCGCGAATTACCGCCTTAAAAGTTCTGCGAGATACCAGCGCTCTGCTGCGGATAATGCGCCGGGTTCTCGATGCGCGTGTTCCTCCTGGCGGTCACGTCCCGGATAACCGGCTGTCCGCCGCCCAATTCCGCTGGTCCCTGGCGATTTGGCACCGCGCCTCCCTCCACGTATGGATTCCCGGTTGCGGGATACTGGTCGTAGAAGCCGGGGGGCCCGCTTCCGTAAGCGACGCCGATGGCGCCTTCTCCCGAACCGTCCGAGCGTGCGGCAGCGCTGTATGACGACGATGCGTTCGAGGGCCCTCTGTGTACGTCCGATCGGTTGTTTGACGCCGAAGGTCCCATGGCGCCAAGTATCTCGCCCTCGGGCGAGTGCGATCCGTCCGTCATGGTCATCAGCGGCTCGCCGGACCGAGAGTCTGAGACGGGCCCGTGCGTCGGCGAAGTGCCGTCACTGTACGCAACTCCTGCTGCACCACCCGACATTGTGGTCGAAGCTTTCCTCCCCGTTGAGCTGGCAAGCGTAGTGGAACCCCAGCCGCGATAACCCGCTGTGCCATCCTCCTTCATCTCGTAGGCTCCGCCGGCCGCGCCAGCGCCCGCGCCTCCTGGTATTGTGGGGTCTGCATTGGGGTTGTAGGCGTAATCCTCGACTTCCTTCCGTCGCTGTTCCTCGAGGTCCTTCCGCGCCCTGCGCCTGCGCCAGAGAAAAATACCCGCTCCCACGAGCAATGCAACTCCGACAATGGGTACTACGACCGCGATGGCGATCTTCCCATTGTTGGTGAGAGAGCCATTACTGGCGCTGCCGGCCGGATCGAGCGCAGCACCAGATGACGAGGTGTTCGTTGACGAAGATGAAGTATCAGTGGGATCAGGCTGCGAAGTCGTGGTTATTGTCACAACAACCGTGCTCGAGGGATCTCCTGATTTGGTAGGCGTTACCACCGAGGTTCTTATGATAGTTGACACCGATGGCGAAGAAGTAGTACTAGTTGTGGATGTGCGGCTTGTTGGTGTTGTCGAGGTCGAGGTCCTCGAAGTAGTTGTAGGTGTGCTGGTAGTTGGCGGTGGCGTAGATGTCGTCGGCGGGGTACTCGTCGTGGGCGGAGTCGTGGGAGCAGTTGTGGGAGCAGTTGTGGGAGTGTCTGAGGTCGTAGTTGGCGACGGTGACGGGTCTGAAGTGGTTGGTAGTGTATCAGTGGGAGACGGCGACGGCGTGCTCGTGTCTGGTGGCGAGGCTGTGGTAGGAGGATTAGTAGGAGAACTCGTCTCATCAGGCACACTGGTCGTCGGCGACGCAGGCGGATCCGATGTCCTCTGACTGCTCGTACTTGTATTATTAGACATGGTGAAGGCGCGATGCTTCAACCGCGGAATCCCCCTGCGGCCGATGGTCATGTTAGCGACGGAGACCATACATGTTCGATGGGGCAGAGCAGTGTCGGGGGTTCAATCGCAAGGACACGGGCGAGATGGTGGGTAGAAGAGGGACTGACTGGTCGGCGCAGTGCCCGCGAGATGGGAAATCTTGCGGACGACAGTGACGCAAAGACGGAGGTGGAGGACAGACGGGTGATGCAGGTACAGTTGAAGATCTCAACTCTATAGGCCCAGAAGCCAGGAGAAGGAGTGGTACAACCGTGGAGCAAGCGGAGCACGAGCTGGACAAGGCGGGTGTGAGGGACGGTCAAGTGGAAACAGGCATGCAAACGCACCTTCAAATCAAGCCGAGTGTTGGTATAAGCGCGCTGATGATGGACGCAAGCCAAGAATCAATCGACGCAGGCGCAAGGCAGGCTGAGCGGGAGAGTTTCGCGACGCGAAGGGGTGCCGAAGGAGGTGTTTTAGGTTTGAGGTCGCGATCGTGAGACGAAATTGAATGGTCGAGGGCCCAAGCAGGTACCGCTATTTTGCCTGCCCGGGACTTATCGTTGGGGCTTGGCGCCTGTTGGTCGCCCGTTGCCTTGGTCGCGACCGGAAAGATCGACAAAACGTATCGAGGGGGGAAACGGTCCAAAAGAGGGCGCCCAAGGACAGAATCAGAATATAATCTTGTCGAGAGAGAGGGTGAGAGAGAGACAGAGCAAGAAGAGCAGTGCAGGTCTTCAATGCGATGCTCGCTGTATTTCCCGAAGGCGGATAAATCTGGCGTCGATGGCGCAGCACAGCTCTTGGTTGCCACGGACGGGCCGTACTTTTGCAGTGGCGGGCCCCTCTCCGTGAGGAAGGAAGCTGAGAACAGCGGGTGCAGTGGCCGGAGGATGTGAGTGGATTCTTCCCTCAGACCGTTTCTGGTTTGGTGCAGCACGATGCGAGATGAGATACTGCTGCCGAGGCGGCTTAGTCAGGATTCACTTTGTGCGCTTTGATGACCTTGTTGTCTCTGTTCCGATTGTCGATCCTGGAGTCGTTTCGACAAATGTGACGTGGAAGACAGCGTCAAACAAGGTGACCCAGTTCGGTCGCGGCGCCTCTCGTTCAGTGTCTCTGCTCCCCCCTTTGGCATATGTTGGAGTCGAATCTCGGTTGCTTAACGTTTGTTTCGGACCGCCCTGTCACGATACGTAGGTGTGGTTGAACTGGCAGTTCAATAGGTACCCGTCGTGTCGATGTCCGTCCCGTGTCTCCGACTCCAAAACAGGCTCGGAGTGTTATTGCCAGATATGCTCCCTCTCGTACAGACCCTGTTCTGCCAGTGTCGAAAATGCCTAGCCAAGTTGTGCGGTTCGATAGGGGGGTATCGGATTGTCTTAACGGGGACTCTCGTCGGATCGGGGCGGATATTGAGGTATTAGTAGATTATCGTTGGTCCGTTGTCCGAGTCAGCAAGAGAGTGCGTGGTGCGTGATCTTTCCGGTCGAGATCATGCAGTTAGTTGCCCACTTCAGGTTTCCAATGTCTTTACACACGGTTGGTGTAAAGTACCAGCAGATTGTATGTCACGACGTCGAAAAGAAGGGGTCCTCGGTGTCATAAGTAGCTTGTCAGGTTGTTCAAAGCTGACTCTGGGGGATTCTGGCAAACTTGGTTCCTTGACTGAACAGAGAGCTCTCCACTCAAAGCAGATCGCACGCATCCGGCTCGGTTCTGACTCGGAACGGTGAGCCCGGCAGAAGATCAACCCCCCACACCTCCAGCAAGAATATCCCGAGAGCTGTGGACAAAGGCCACAGACAGAGCACGAATAGATTGACAGTAAGCAACTCCAGCCTCCTACCTGCAGCTTGCACCTGGGTTACGGATCACACGATACACATCGACAGCAGGTTGCTGCACTGCTTGCACGCTCAGTGGCTTGCATAGGGCGACTCTAACTTGCATTTACCACAGCGATCATTCTCATCCAGACCTTCAATTGCAAAAGTTGGAACGCAATTACCTTTGGTTAAAGTTGTCGTCTATATGACCCCCCCTCCCCTGGGACTGAAAAGGGAATGACAGTCTGACAAGAAAACGCTCAGAACCAAGTTCCGAGGCCCTTAACACAGCTGTTAATGCTACGGTAAACTTTCTTCAACAGACTTCTCGACGTCATTCCAGATCGACACCAGAACCGAACACATGTCAAGTCCGTCAACCCAAAGCTTGGATCATTCATGCAGAACGACCCCTCATTCGCTACCCCTTTCAGCAGGTTGAAAGTCTGATCTTCTGATGGACGGAAACGAAACGTCGCTTCCAAGGTCCAGATACCGGTAGACTTTCGATCGAATGATTGTGGGCAGCATGGTAGGAGACGTGCCGCCTCCCGTATTGCTAGTCCGTTTGCCATGAGCATCTGAGTTGTGTAGTACCACCCTTTCGTAGCTTGGTGCAGCTCTGCGCTGTAGGGAGATCGAATAACAAGCTGAAAGCAGAGCTGAGCCTCTCTGGAGCTGAGCTCAGCCTAACATTCCAACCCGAGCAGCCACCATCACTCCGCAAGTGAAAAGAGAGTGAGTGATTGGGCGCGCCGATCTGGCAGTTTCAAAAATAGCTCTGTTCTCCACCGGTGAGCTGTTTGTACGTACGACTGGTACTTTGGTCCCAAGTGGCAACCTGAACCACATCACACGTTACTGCTCGTGATGCCCAAGAAAGCTCTGGCCGGACAATATTGAAGATGCAACAGAAGCCATCAATCCGGACAGAGATGACCTGCAAGTTAAGGCCAGGTCAACGGATGGAAACGTCATCTGGAAGGCTTCATTATGACCGCCAACTTTCTGTCCATGCAAAGATTGTACCCTAAACCGAACCATGAAGTTTGCCCAGCCGTCTCTATAGAAATATATGAACAACATCATGCAGAAGGCCGCCAACGGTGACGGTAAACGATGAAGATGCTGACAATGCATGCGCTGTTGAAGTTTCTTTCCGCTGTATAAAGTCGCAGCCCTCAGACCCAGAACCCCGGGTCATCAGGTCCAACACCCATCCTCCTCTGTCTGCGACCCAGCAGCGACCACAAAAGGCGTTCCTAACCCCTATCCAACACTTGTCCCACGCGGAGGGGAGGAGGCGGCCACTAGTCGCGCATGGTCCAGGCCGGCTTGAGCTTCTGCTCCATGGCGGCCTGCGTGAAGATGGTGTCCCCGGGCAGGCGGCTGACCCTACCAGCGCCGCTCCGGATGGCGCCCAGCTGCACGGCCGAGATGCCGCTGCGGTTGCTGCGGATACTGCCCGCGTCGCTGCGGCTGTCGTTCGCGTCGACGAACTTGCGGGGCGGCGCGAAGTCCAGGCCCGTAAAGGTGGAGGATTTGCGGAGGGAGTGGCTGTGGAGAAGATGTGTTAGTCTTGCGGGATGGTGAGGAGAAGCGGAAGAAGAGACTTACGGGCTGGGTAGCGAAGGCATCTCCTCAAACGCGTTGATCAGCGGCGAATGGGCAGGGACGGTCATCTGATAGGGCCTCCGTTCGCCCAACGGACTCTGCGACCGGCCAGCGACACGGTCCTTGAACGTCTCGGGCGGCGCAAAGTCGGCGGCGTTGAAAATGGCAAAGGAGTCGTCCTTGAGCTTGGAAGGCGTAGGAAGTGTGGCCAACGCCGCTGGAGGGGGGAGCTGTTTCTTTGGGGGTCCATTGCGGCCGGGACCGTAAGCCGACAAGCTCGAGCCTGCCCGCGGTCGGCCCCAGGCTCCCGACTGAGAGGTTCCGGGGCGTGGCGGGCCGTAGCCTCTTGACGCGGACGAGCCTGGCCGCGGCGGTCCGCGCATGCCAGGCATGCCCATGTTCATGTCTCCCATGGAGCCGTGGTAGCCACGGGGAGGAGCACGCGGCCCTTGGAACCTAGACCCAGACGGAGGGGGGGTCATGGCGCGCCGCGCGACCGGCTGGGCGTACGGCATAACGAAAGCGTTGGCATTGGGGTCGTAGTAAGGGTCCTCTGCGCCGCCCTGGTAGTGATGGTCATAGTCCTCATAGTAATCCGCCCCGCCCTGATGGTGCTGGCCTTGCTGCTGTTGCTGCTGGTACTGCTGCGGTAGCGGCGGCATGAACTGAGTTTGCCGGTTGATGTCCTTGGAATCATCAAAATACTCCTTGTAGAAGGACCGGATCCGATTGGCCCGTGTCTCAGGGTCCTCGGTGTCCATCAATTCGTCTGGAGGCAGCGGCCGGAACCCTACCGAGAGTCGGCGAGTGTCTTGTTGAGGGAGTCCAAGGCCCACACCCTGGGGCTCGGGCTCATAGAATGAGGAGTCCCTGTAGTGTGTGCGGCCGCGCGTGTCTTCTTCATGGCCCGGGTACTCATGTTGCTCATAATTACCCTGCGGCATTTGCGCGGAGTTGTGATAGTAGTCAGTGGGCTCGTCGAGGATTGGAGCAACAACTTGCGGCTGCGGGGCAACTGGCATGGAGTTGGCCGCTGGTGGCGGCGATGGGAGCGTTGCCTGTGGTTCCGGAGACCTCGTCGGTATCGTGTCAAGTTCGACAGCGGACGGGCCTCTCTCGTGGATGACAGCTTGCTGACTCCTGATACGGCTGTGCTGTACGACACTGCCTGCGAGCTCATTGACAGGCTCGGAAGGCTGCCGCGGCGGGCTTGACTTCTCAGAAAGCCCGTAAGCAACAGGAGCGGGTTGCTGTACCTCCGGGCTCTTGGACAGATCCGGGATAAGCTTCTCGTCGGGGTACGGCGAAGTGTCGACGGACAACTCCGAAGGCGAACGGAAGGGATCTCTGGCTGCGGCTGCAGGAGTAGATGTCGAGATAGGGGGAAGCTCAGGCGCCGGCTTCCTATATGCGGCGTCCTTCGGTGCCAGATTCTGCCGAGGCGCGCCACCAGGTGGTCCCGGGCCGAGAAGTGATCGTCGCTGTTGACGTCCTGATTCACGACTGTAGATGGAACCACCATCCGGTCCCCTCGAGGCCGATCTGATCGATGCGCCGTCGCCACTAAGCTGGGTTATTGGCCGGTAGGGATCCTCGTTTTGGTGCACGCTTCTTGCCAGCGAATGCAGAGACTCCCGAGAGCTGTGCAGAGCCGGCGGGAGTAGATATGGGTTCGAAAGGTTCAGATCCATGGACATCTGCCTGTACCGGTTGTGGCCGTCTTTCTCCTTTCCGCCCAGAACGCTCTTCCGTGTTTTTCCAGTGTCACCCAAGCCAAAATCCAGAGACTTGTGGGGGTCCCGCACATCTTCGTCCCTCATCTTTCTCTTGACCCTGAAATGAAGATAGAGCAGGACGCCAATGATAACCACCAGCGGGATTCTAGTACAGTACATGGGTTAGGCGGGTTCTACTGGTCGTGAGGGGATGCACTTACATCACTCCAAGTGCAATCGGAAGTGCGCCGCTCTGTGACGAGGCGGGCTTCTCGCAAAGGTTTGCGGGCGCATCCTTGGCCGCACATGGGTCGGTGGTCGTGGCTGTTGAAGCGTCTCGGGCGATCACCCTGCTCGGACCTCTGTCCCCCAGAACTGGACTCGGGGCTTCCATGACCTCGCGATTCCTCAATCTCAACGGTGGGATCCTGGAACCGAGGACATAGGCGTCCTCGACTGCGGCTGCACCATCCATTCTCAGCCCGACTCTTTTGTATTTTCTGCTTCCCTTCTTCTCGGCCCCCTTCTTCCGGATCGGCCAGAGACGATAACCTGTTATGCGGATAATGAGCGAGCTGGGTGCCCGGCAAAGCGGAAGAAGAAGACGACGATTAACAGATGCGATATAATGCTGTCATGCTAGTCGTAACGCGGGATGTTCGTCGTGGAGATCTTGTTTTCGAGCAAGGCGGGAACGGTTCGTATCGTAGCGGGAGATCGTCTGACGAATTTGAATTGAGAACAGACGGCACAAGATGCAGGTTTTCCTCGTTTCCTCGGATATAAATCCGTTAATGAGTGGGCAAGTCCTCGCAGATTCCAGCAGGAACAAGCGAGGATATGGTTTATGATCAAATGAATGTCAAACAAAGCTCTTCGAACTTCACGAAAGGAACGACACGCCCGCTGGCAGGCACAAAAGAGTGTAAATCACCGACGCCCAACAGACGAAGGGAAAGGGAGATAGTTCGAGGTTGGGAAAGGGAGCGTGAGGTTTGACAGCAGGTGAAGGTGAGGGCGAATTAGGATTACGAATAGATTGATGAGAGGTGTAGGACCTTGAGAGAGAAGGGGCAGATTGTAACACTGGCGGAGCAGAATGAAGGCAACACCACCCTGGTTCGAGACTAGGATGACCGAGCAGGGTCCGGCCAGCAAACCTCACCGGAGAACACTGTGTGCGTGCTGTGTCCACTCGCGCAGCAGGGCTCGTTCTCCGTCGTTAGCGGTTCCAGGCCAGGCTCCTCCGTTGCTGCTAGCAATCTCCGGCCAGAAGAAGCTCAAATGCGAGTCTTCGAGGACACAACACCGCAGGAGCAAGGCCCAGTTCGGTGGAGCCGCAACAACGCGATCCTGGACGCTGGCCAATAGCAGATGCTCATCTCAGGCGTTTAATCAAAAATAGGGGATGGGTTGCCAGGGTGCTGTCTGGCAGAATTCCAACAGTGGATTCATCAGTTGTTCCCTGAAAATCGATCTGCCAATCACACGACGGTTCCTGGTTCTGTTCCTGCATCTGGGCCTCCAAGAACAGCAGGTACCAAAATACCTAACTGACGGGGGACCTGCAGCGTTTTTCCATCGACACTGCAGCTACAGATATAGCGCGTCAAGTCGATCGCAGGCGCTAATCTCGTCTCACTGGTCTGTCTCAAGCGAGTTCGCCGGCTCAGTCTGTGAAGCAAGTTCTACAATATAATGCTTGCAACATCATGACTAAGGTAGCTTGACAGGCACAAGTTGCGAGGAGACGTAGTCTAGGTCTAGGCGGCAATTTGGTTGAGGTTTGGTGCTACTACTGTGGTAGGTACTGCTGAGCCGATGGTCCATTTGCCGTCTTTGCTGGCCATATTTACGCCGGAAAGACCAAACCCAGATATGTCTCACTTTCACGATCTTTGACACTACCAGAATCACGACTTTGTCTTGTAGAATTCCGGCGCGTACTCCAGCAGCCAGTTCTTCTCGATCTTGGTGACGTCCCTGATGTAGATCTTATTGCCCGTCTCGAACACCTCGTGGAATATTACCCAGTCGGCCTTACGGTTGAACATGAGTGAGCTCGGATGGGCGTGTAGCACGGTGCCTCCCGAGACATTTCGGAATGTTCCATCGGGTTGCATCCTCGCTGCATGAGCGAAATAACCCGCCGTCAGACAACGGCAAATCTGCTCCGCCTTGTTGTTATGTGTCCCTGCGCTGGTGAGCGACTCGTCGACCGAGATCCCGAAGCGCTCCAGATAACGCTTGAGCTGCGCTCTGATGCTGACAGCTCGAGTCATGGCCTTGAAGTTGAGAAAGTTGTCGTGGCAGAAGCGGCCCTCCTTGCGGCCCTTGGTGACGAATGTCTGGTAGACATTGAGGAGCGTGATGTGGTCGCCTTCTTCGGCAGCAAACTTGCGCCTCGTACTCTCCACGCGCTTCTTATCCTCATCCACCTGAACCCAAACATTTCCGCCGAGACTCGTCATGGCCGCGATGGTGAGTATCTCGCTCAGGCAGCCGAATGCGGGCGCAGAGAGCAATGTCTTCGCCATCATCGGCTCCACTGCAAGTTCTGCCATCCTGGCACCCAGAGGCTTGGTGAGCTTCGCATAGTCGTCTATGGCTCCAAGGCTGTATAGCAGCTCTAGTGCCTTGATCATCAGCTCCGCTGGCGGTGCACTCAGAAAGTCGAACCGTACGACGTTGTCGATGCCCAGCGCCTTCAGTTGTAGGACGAAAGGCGCCAGGTTGGACCGCTGTATTTCCGGGACATCGGTATCGGCTAGAGCCTGGAATGCATCTTCCGTGTAGAGTCGAAAGCATTTACCGGGCTTCGTCCGCCCGGCTCTTCCAGCTCGCTGGGCAGCAGAGGCTTTCGATATGGGAGTTGCTGTCAGGGTTTCGATGCCCGTCTTGGGATTGTAAGCACGTAGCTTGACAAACCCGCAGTCCACGACATAGACGATTCCGCTGATCGTGACTGAAGCTTCGGCGATATTCGTCGAGAAAATGACCTTTCTCGTGTTCTCAGGGGCCTGCTCGAAGACGTACATCTGCTGTTCAGTGGTGAGGCCGGCATAGAGAGGCATCGGGAGTAAAGACTTTGAATGTGGCGGCAACTGCGAAGAGCGTTCTGATACTGCTTGCACGGCATTCTCTATTTCTTCCCTACCCGTGAGGAAAACGAGGATGTCGCCAGTCGGCTCGGACATGTGAATATCGAAGACAGTGGATATGGCCTTTTCGACATAATCCTCGGCCGGTGATTCCAAGTATAGGATATCGATCGGATATGTGCGCCCCTCCAGGCTGATGATGGTGCCAACTTTCGCTTTGTCTTCGCCAGCTCGTTCACCTGTGTGGGCCGCGTCCTCAGAGAAGAATCGAAGAAAGTCCTCTGCCTGGAGAGTAGCACTGCTGACGATGATGCGCAGCTCCGGTCTGCGTTTCCGGATCTTCTTCAACAGGCCTAGTAATATGTCTGAGCTGATGGACCGCTCGTGGGCCTCGTCCACCATGATGACAGAATAGCGCGTGAGCAGAGGGTCGACAAGAGCCTCTCTGATGAGCAATCCATCTGTAAGGAACTTGATGCGGGTGGCGGCCGAGGTGACGTCCTCGAAGCGGATGGAATAGCCAACTTCTTTGCCGACCTCGCATCCAACCTCCTCTGCCACTCGGACAGCGACCGTCGTGGCAGCGACACGCCGTGGCTACCGTTGTCAAGTCAGCTTCCCAACAGCATGGGTCGGTTACTGGGGAATCAGCTTACCTGAGTAACAGCAATGACCTTTCCGTCGGCACACCATCCTGCCTGCTCAAGGAACTGTGGGATCTGGGTCGACTTACCAGAGCCTGTCTGGCCAACGACGATTGTCACTGGATAAGTCTCAACAAGGTAGAGAAGGGCATCGCGATGCTTCGTTATTGGAAGCAGTGCTGCAGGCTTATGCAACGCCGGGATAAACGATGCCCCCAGATCGAACTCCGCCATCTCCAGCGATCTTTTTGTCTCTGACAGCGAGTTCAAGAAGACCCATGCAGCCCCTCGGACAGAAGCAGCGACTGGTGTTTACTGCCTTATCCACAACCGCAGATACGTATATGTTCAGCTCAGACCATTTGCCGCATGTCTAGCGGGTTAACGATTGCGTGCCCCTATTCACTGTGCTAGGTGCGAGTTATCGCTGAATATTCAGCTTGGTGTTACCATTTGATGCGTTTTTCAGTGTCAAGACGGGAGTTCTCGCTGACTTTGTTCTTGCTCGCGACGAAGGTACGGTCAAGCCACATTTGGCGAGCCTGTGGCGCAACCCGAAAGCTCGCTTGCCAGTTCGAGTTAGCGTGGAAGATCAGCCTACAAGTGGCCCACATCCGCGTGTCATCTTGCCTATGGCTGAATTCAATGTCGGGCAGCCTCCCATTCTTCCACATCACACAGACAACGAGGGCGTGCCCGATTCAAGAGGCGGCTCTTTCGCCAAACCACCAGTGTGCTAGCGCTGCTAGGTATTCTCCACGAGACGCTGCTCCCGTGTCGGATAGCTCCCTGCGGTTACTTGACAAAGTCCAGCGCTGAAGCTGAAACTGAACTCTGTATTCCTCCTGGAACTTCCCGAGTATCCGTGCTATCCAGCCGGACTTCGCGACGACCCGAGTCGCGCTCGAGTTCCGCTTTGTTTCCTTACATTTGGGCACTTTGATTTCTTGTGTTGCGCCTCACAGAACACGAGCTGTCTGGGTTGTGCCTTCGCGCTCTGTCCCGGCAAGTGTCCGTCTTGTCCTGATCATCAAAAGCCACTGCCTTGGACACCGGCCTACGAAACGTGTTGGCGGTGTCGCAGATGTGGTGGACACCACTACTCTTGGCATATTGCGCACTAACTGCTTGATATACGTCCGTGGACGCGGTTGTTTTCACATCCCGGTTGTCATGGTAAGCTGCTGAAGACCCAATATGGCGAGGACGAAGAAAGTCAGCAAGAAAGCTGGCACTAGAAGGGCTGGCAAGCAAACTGCTTCGCGGACACTGGTCAAGCATCCAAGCCGTAGCCATGCCAAAGTTGCCAAAGGTGTTGCCAAAGTCCGGCATATGAAGGACAGGAGAGGCCGTCTCCATGTCATTGAGGAGACGCTTCCTTCTGGCTTGATAGCGAAGCCTGTCGTGGCTCAGCCAAAGTCCAAACATCGCTCGTACTTCGAGTTTGTCGAAAACACAGAGAAGAAGAAGAAGCTCGAATTTTCGGTAGTCACACTCCTCAGCTAGGATGGCCTCATTCATGGAGACATTTTCTCACCCGTCTACAGGTCACCAACAATAGAGAGCCGCCACCAGGTTACGAATTCGTACCCATAGGGAACCCTGCGCTGACTGCGGCGTGCAAGGAGCTGTCGAGAGAACAAGAGGCCATGATCTTCATCGTCTCGGTTTGTTACTCCCCCTGCGCCGGCGGCTAAGGTCGAACTAAACCGTGCTGACGGACAACCCCAGACATACTCTGAAAAACATGCAGGCCTGGAATTAGGCATGGCGTTGAACCGCGTCGGCCACCACATTCGGGAGATGATAGTCCAACAGGCGCGTACATCTCTCGGCGAGATGGAAGACATGGCTCAAGAGGCCCGCCTCGACGTCCCGGAACCGATACCGGAGGACCAAGAAGAGATCAACAAGCAGGCGGACGCCGCCATCAGAGACCTCTTCCCGAGGATACCGAACACAGACCGGCAGATTATAATCGACCACGCGTTTAAAAAGGTATGTCCTCCGACGATTTTTCACTGTTGTCCTTTGAAATATGCAGTGATCCGAACAGACTCTCATTGTGCTTGCAGGGAGCCACAGGACCTGATGGTATGCCCCTCGTTGGACTGGCAACCGACCTTACACTCTCGCGAAGAGTGCAACTTGCCGTCGTGTCTCATATTCGTCATACGCATACTCGCTATGACCAGCTCCTACGCGAGACGACATGGGCCAATGCAAGACGTGCGGTGGAGGAGCTGTGTCTCGACATCCTCGTCAAGTGGCGAGGAGACGAGGAGAGTGGCAGAGACCAGCTCGACGAGATCCTGCGAGAGGTCGTGGTCATTTCTGACTCCGAAGACGACTACGAGGATGATGACGACGAGGAAGATGACGACGACGAAGACGAAGATGCCGATGCCGATGTCGAGGACACAGACATGACCTCAGGTGAGAGCAGCGATGAGACGGGTGCTTCCACTGGAGATAGGCCCCCGGTTGTGCAGCACCGTGCTTCGGTATCTGGCGCTCGACCACATGCCGACCTTGCAGCGGCCATTGCCGGACGACCATCAGTCCCAGAGCCCACTGAAGCCGACCGGGTGAAGGCCGCAGCAAAAAGGGCTCAGCGTGGGTTCCATCGCTACCAAGCCGTTCGCGACCAGGCTTGGCAGCAAGCCCTCAACCGTCAGCGACAAGAGCACGATCACGCGCCGGCTGGGTCGACCCCAGCGACAATGAGCCGGCCGGAGACCCATGCGTTCCAGAGACCCCAAGAGCCTAGAGCGTATTATCAGCCCTTTGACCACGGTGACAGGGCCGGATCGAGCGATTACCATGCCCGGCAAGGTGGTCACGGTAGCGCGATCCCCTCTCCAGGAGCCCCACGTGGTGCCCAGCCGCCGCAAGTTTATCGTTCCACCCCTGACCGTGCTACTGCTGTGCCCTCCCAGCCACCTGTGCACTACTCTGGTTCGCGCGAAGGCAGCCGTTTCGGAGACGGTGGCGGCAACGGTTATGGGCCCATAGTTGGGTCTCATTCTAGGTTCCCCTTGCCGTCTGCGTTGCGTACAGTGGTGAGCCGTCCAACCCCTGAAGATCTCAAAGATTACCTCCTGCCGTCCATTGAGCCAAATTCTCCTTTGGCTTCTCATTTCCAAGCCCAGACTCTGGAGGATCGTCGGCTGGATCGGAGTTCTGAGCACTGGCAGTCCAGGCCAGCTTTGCAACATGCAAATGCACAGCCACATTACGCCTCATCACAAATCCCAGACGAGGGTTTCATCCGTGTCTATCGCCAGGCCGGTAATGCCGGACGTTCTGAGCCCGCGGTATATGCGTCATCACATACAGTCAGTGCCGATTCACGGGACAGTGGCTTTGTCCGCACATGTGTGCGAGAACCAGCGCCTCATCGTCCGGTAACCGTGGCCGACACTAACTACCAAAATGCACGTATGGATCCTTTGTCGCAGAAGGACTACATTCCTGCAGATGTCGGGTACTCCAGACAAGAACGATCGCGTTTGCCCCTGGCCCAGAATCACAGAGCTGCATATGGAGCCGCTCCAGAGCCTAGCTGGCAGCCCGCTGCCCTAGATGACACAAGCGGTGCTCGCTATAGGGATGCTGCGCGTCCGATTGTCGACGACGACAGGGGTACATGGGGAGAGCCATACCGTTCCTTCGCAGCTCCCGTTCCCAGCGACGGCAGCAGCGCTCGCTATAGGGATGCTCCGCGTCCTGTCGTTGTAGAGCATGAGCACACCTGGAGAGACCCGTACCGGCCTGCCTCGGCACAGTTCCGAGTGGCAGGAGAACCCGCTCGCGCACTGGCCAGACGGCCAGTCCCTGGTATGCGAGAGGATCGTGCCGATGCCCGAAACTTCGGACGTGCGGATGAAAACCCATTGCCGCCGGAGGATGACCGTCGTCCGCCTTTGGATTTCATTCCGGTCTCGAATATGTTCCCTCGACCTCATGCCCTTCCGGCCAGGAGAGACGAGCCTGGGCCTTATGCTCACCCTGGAGGAGCAGCATCTATGGGTGCTCCAACCGCTGGAGCGGCCGGAAACGGATACGACCGCCAATACCTCCACGATGCGCAGGGTTTACGGTCCAACCTTCCTAGACAGGAGAGGGTCGTACGTTACGAATATGTCAACCATGGGTAAGTGTAGTGGCAGAGCAATGTGCTTAACCTGACGGGAACTGACGTCTGCAACAGACACATAGACGAGGGACGGGTGCAGCGTACCTACGGACACGGGGAGATCTATCGTACCCAGGATCCCTCGACGGACCGGGCCGCTCCAAGGGCTCCCGGCGCCCCACCTGTGCCACGGCCTTCTAGGCAAGATGGCGTCATCTACATCGAATGAAGCAGGCATTATGCTCGCTTGAAAGACTACTGATCATAAACTCGTTCGGCTTGTGTCTCGACTGCACGGGGAATGAAGGCTCGAGTGAGCGGTATTTGGCGGAGGACTTCGCATGACGGTGCATCTAGAAGGTGTTCAGGAGGGATAAATGGTCCCTTGGGAAGCAAGCATTGAGTGGCGTTTGCCGGTTATATACCCTGTGTCCCGGATTACATGAGCATGGATGGTGTTCCGGTGGAGTGGTACTGAGGGTACCCTTCCAAGTGGTAGTTGAAGGCATGGGAGGCAGGCACGAGTTTCATTTTGTTACTGAGGACTTGCTCGCGCGTCCATGTATAAACGTCGTTAGGGCTCTCATAGGGTCTTGTTCATACTTCATACCACGTAAATGTATTCTTAGACGTCTGACACGGTGATAAGAGCGCCTCGTACCAGTGTTATGCAGTGCTGCGTCGATAACAATGTGAGATGTCTAAACGCCAACCCGCGCCGAAACCAACCCATGCAGCGATTAGATCTACGCCAAAACCCCCTGCCGTTCTTCCTGCTGAACCCTCGCTGGTTGCGGTTCGTCGGTCCGATCTCGTTCGAGCTCCGTATCGGGCACACTCGGTAATGGCACCACGGGGGTCCGCTCCCGTCCACCGAGCTCGGCTTCGAGGGCCGCGAGCTCCTCTTCTACCTCGTCTTCGTCTTGATTCGAGATCTTGTCTCCCAGCATCTCGCTTACCTCCTATACGGGGTGAAAGGCTCAAATCAGTATCCGACTTCCAGGTGCCAAAAGCACGAAGCAGCGGGGTATCTCACCTTTTGGTAAGCAATAGCATCGGCCGTCTCCCCCATCAGCTTCTCGACGTGCTCGATCCCGCCCATCTCGGCGTGTATCTCCTTGAGCACCTTGGTCCCCTGCTGCAGCCCGAACAGCACGTCCTTCTGTATCAGCGCGAACTCGACACTGGACGTCAGCTTCTCGAGCTGCTCGAGCTGGCCGTCCGTCTTGGAGAGCAGGGACTCCTGGTACTTCTTCCGCCTGAGCGCCAGGAGAGCGCGCTTCTTGTCGCCCTGGGCGAGCATCTGCTTCGCGATCTGGGTCTCGCGGTCCGTGAGCACGGTTATGCGCTTTTGGTACTGGTGGAGCTTGTCGCGCTGGTTCTTGAGGTCGAGGATAGCCCTACGATAGGGGGGAGGGGTTAGTCGGGGGTTTACCGGGTGGTGATCAGGGGAGGTTTGGGGTGATGCGGACTTGTCTTGCGCCGTGACACGGCTGGGGGAGTTGCCCATGGTGGCATGGAGATGCGCAAATGTGTTGGATCCTGGCTCTCTCAGCTGTCTATTGCGCCGTGGTGCCCTCTTACTCGTCTCGCGTCCAATTCCTAATCCAAAGTACCTAGCTGCATGTACACCTACCCGTCCCTTTGTAACTTACCTTGACCACGGCACGAGACGTCACCGGCACCTTCACAAGCTTATCGGTGCCCGCCTTTCTTATCGCGTCCGAACTCGTGGTCTGAGGCGGGGCAGTTCTGTGGCGTAAGCTCCTACGTAATCTCCTTGAGGTGGGCTCGCATTAAAGCACGGTCAGAAGGTGCGGCACCAACAAGGTCCAGCATGGCAATAGGGAAACTGTAACTTCACGATCGTCAAACCTTCTGGAGTCTACCCTTGGTTTTCTGAGCTTTCTCATCTTTCCTACAGCTTGACACCATTGCCGAGTTCCAATCCTTCAACTAAACTACTCGAGACGGCAAGCATGTCGGCACCAGTGGATACGGTGAGCTCTCCTATTCTCAAGCCGTGACGGGAGCTTCTCAAACATAGGATAATCCAACGCATCAACCTGGACTTTACCCGCTGACCGTAAACTATCAGGCGAAAGCCGCGACTGTGGAGCCTGTCCCCGAATCACCGACAACCGCGCGGCCCCTCGAGATGGACGACGACGACGTCCAAGAGGCCGGCATAACGCTGGACGACCGCACAGGCGCTACAAAGGAAACGAACTCTTCCACAGCAGCGGCTACATCGACCACCAACCCCCAAACCGACAGCGCCGACGCGCCGCCTCCCAAGCCGCCCCGGCCCGTCAGCGAACAGCAACAGAACGAGCAGATCCTCAAGGAAGCCTTCCCGACCATCGACGCCGCCGTGATCCGCGCCGTCCTCCGCGCCAGCCGCGGCCAGGTCGAGCCGGCGTTCAACGCCCTGCTGGAGATGACCGACCCGGACGCCGTGCGCGCCGACGAAGTGGAGGAGAGGCCGCCCCCGCCCCCGCCGCGCCCCGCGGCCGCGCCCGTCGGCGTCTCGGCTACGCCCGCCGACCAGCTCGAGGCCGACGAGATGTACGCCCGGCGTCTGGCGGAGCAGTATGAGAACAGCGGCGCGTACGAGGCTCGGACCTCCAGTCGCGGTTCTGGTGGTGGTGGCATGCCGCGGGGGAGACAGCAGACGGGGCTCAAGCCAAACGAGCTGTACGACGATCGGGAGCACAGCTTCTTGGACGACGATCTGCCGGTTATCAAGGAGAGTCTGAAGAAGGGGTTTATGGAGACGCAGACCAAGGTGAATTCGTGGTTTAACAACCTCAAGAAGAAGATCGACGAGCAGTTCGACGAGGGTGATGAGGCACAGCAGGGTGGCCAGGGGGCTGCTGCGTTCGCCGGCAGGCCGACGAGGAATCAGAGTCGGCGCAGTGCGGAGTATGATCGGTATGATGCCGATCCTGAGGTGTTGAGTGACGACTTTGGGGGGTTGAAGTTCAACAGTGACGGCAGTAAGTTATAGGCCTTTTCCAGCTCCAGCTATGCACATCTGACTGATACGGGGTAAAAGCTCCCATCATCCCTAACCAGCCTTCCCGCGCCAACCCGAACCTCTTCAAGCCGCCACCGCCATCCAAGTCACCCAGGTCGAGCTCCGGCCGGCGCGTGGCCTTCAACGACTCGGTGGAGGACATCGACGCCTACAACGCGTCGCCGCGGATCCCGCCCAAGGACGTGTCGCCCGGCCCCGGTTCGGCGGGCAAGACGAGCAAGTGGCAGCCGCTCTCGATGGTGGACCCGAGCCCCGTCGCCGAGAATGACCCCTTTAGTCTCGGGGACAGCGATGACGAGCGGGAGACCAAGGATAAGGCTGTTGCTCCGGGGGGCGGCGCTACTGCCGCGGGAGAAAGCAAGGATGCTAAAGCGAGCGACGATGCTGAGAGGTTGAGGAAGGCGGCCGCGGAGGCTATGGCTGATAGTCTCGTTGAGGATGACAAGAAGACCAAGGCTTAAGTGTGTACACGTCTATTTCAGACAGGAGGATTGGGGAGCAAACTGTCCTGTCTCGCATGAATTCTCCTATGTTAACGGGAATAGCACTTCGATATCCAGTTTCTATATGTTTGCCTCATTGAACAGTGTCGACTATAGCTCGGTAGATACTCCGTGAGAATACGAGATATCTCCGATCGCTCCAGGAATCCTGCCGCAGCCATCCCCCTTAGTCCGAGTTCAAGCATGGGAGACGCCTACGTTTTGCAGACAGATGGGCAAGCATAGGTTCTATGTTTACACCGGTCGCGCCCTATGAATCCTGGAAGAAATCAGAAGCCAAATGTCTGCATACTGATTCAGATCCATACTGTTTCTTGAATCGACATATCGAATCTCCGAATCAATGGAGCAATGGGTGGAGTGGCGTCACGGGCAGCCTTGGCACGATGGAATGTCGAATCAAATTCCCCAGTCTCCATTGGATCCGAGACCCCTCGTCGCTGCAACCTTTAGGCCGAGAGGATGGCAACGGTGATGTAACCGGGCAGCCACAGCCGTGAACGTGAAGAACAGAGGCTCTCGCCTCATTGACTCGCGGCATGACGTCTCAACCCAGGAATAACCCCCTTTTCAGTGGGTGCAAACAGAAGCCAAACATGTGTCCTAGTACCAGTCTCGCAGGCGCCTCCTTGCTATCCGGCTGAGGCTGAATCTTAATCTCGAAATTCTAGAACGGAGAAATTGCGTACTAAAGGGGCTCCAGCAGGGAGGCAAACAGGACCCAGAACTCCACTGGAACTGGCAGAAGACAGCCGCGCAGAGCCGTGGCTGTCAAAAAGTGCGCTGGACGGCCAGGCGGACGGGCCTGGGACAGGGATTCGGGGTGAACCGGTTGGCTGAACTGGGCCTTTCAACAGTGATTGCTGCCTCGTCTCTCAGGCACGGGCGTGGTTGCCGTGCAGCCAGCAGAGCTCCCTTTTTCGCGGCACCCGGCCGGGAAGAATCGCTCCAGCGTTCAAAAAGCGGGTCGCCCTCCATTGAAATTTTTCCAGTTCTTCTCCCCAACCCAGCCAGAGATTTAAGTATTTCTCGCGACTCCCTTCTTCCTCCTACCATCTCCTACGAACTCTCATCCAGAAGAGTCTCTTTTCCCATCTCCACTCCATCTGTTCGCTTTCCCATCAGTGTCTGCGATCAATCAGTCAAGATGACGAGCAAAGAAGATATCCGGATCCTGGGCATGCCGGTAAGTTTTCTCTAGCTGTCGCGAACGTCACGATGATCCCATAATTCCCTCGCCGTCATCGAAGCCAATTGCGTGTGGCTTGGGGGACGCCGCCATCACGACTGTGGTCGCTGTTCGGGATAGCTCCAACGGCTGTCTTCATCGTTGATGATGATGGCTTCTATCCAAGGGCCTGTGATGCAGCAACCAAGCTCCCTTCGAGCTATCTGGCAATGATGACCGCGAGCGAGGATTCCCCTCACTTCATTTCACACAAATTCACAAACGCCTTGAGAGGACCAACCAGCTAACAGCATCTCTTCCAGTCCTTCGTGGTCGACTTCTTGAGTACGTCTCCTTCGCAGCTGCTTTTGCTCGCCGACAATGTCACCGAGCCAGGCGGACCAGACCGTCATCAACTTTGACCGTAGCTGACAAAGATAACAGTGGGTGGTGTCTCCGCCGCCGTCTCGAAGACTGCCGCTGCTCCTATCGAGCGTGTCAAGCTTCTCGTCCAGAACCAGGTACGTTCAACATTCAATCGATGGCCTATTCGCGTCGGCAATGAGCTCATTTGAGCTACACGGCAATCGTCGTCGACGCAATTGGAGCCACAGGGCAACCCTGAGCTCCTGGTCACGTGCCGCCGCAACCCAGTGCTACAGACAGAAGACATGCGAGACTCGTCACTAACAACCGCAACAGGATGAGATGATCAAGGCTGGCCGTCTTGACCGCCGGTACAACGGCATCGCCGACTGCTTCAAGCGCACAACCGCCGATGAGGGTGTCATGTCGCTGTGGCGTGGCAACACCGCCAACGTCATCCGTTACTTCCCCACCCAGGCCCTGAACTTCGCCTTCCGCGACCGCTTCAAGGCCATGTTCGGCTACAAGAAGGAGCGTGATGGCTACGCCAAGTGGATGGCTGGTAACCTCGCCTCGGGTGGTGCTGCCGGTGCTACCTCGCTCCTCTTCGTCTACTCTCTCGACTACGCCCGTACCCGTCTCGCCAACGACGCCAAGTCGGCCAAGAAGGGTGGTGAGCGCCAGTTCAACGGACTCGTCGACGTCTACCGCAAGACCCTCGCCTCTGACGGTATTGCTGGTCTCTACCGTGGTTTCGGACCCTCCGTCGCTGGTATCGTCGTCTACCGTGGTCTCTACTTCGGCATGTACGACTCGATCAAGCCCGTCGTCCTCGTTGGTAACCTCGCCGATAACTTCCTCGCCTCTTTCCTCCTCGGTTGGTGCGTCACCACCGGTGCCGGTATCGCCTCGTATCCCCTCGACACTGTCCGCCGGCGCATGATGATGACCTCTGGTGAGGCCGTCAAGTACAAGTCCTCGATCGATGCCTTCCAGCAGATTGTCGCCAAGGAGGGTGTCAAGTCTCTCTTCAAGGGTGCCGGTGCCAACATCCTCCGTGGTGTCGCCGGCGCTGGTGTCCTGTCCATCTACGACCAGCTCCAGCTGCTCATGTTCGGCAAGGCCTTCAAGGGCGGCAGCGGTTAAACAACCCGACCCAACCAACCTGTACAAACACTGATTGGAGAGGGGACGATGGAGACGGGAGAGTGATCATCGCAGGCGAGCGTTGCTTGGCCGGGCAGGAGTGGTTGATAGACGTTGTGGAGGAGTGAGGGTAGAGGAAGGGCGGAAGCGGTTTGCGGAGTCCCTGCTTTGATGGACTGGGTGGCGTTTTATATCACCTGGCTGTCTGGCTTCGTCCGCATGTAATTTATGTCCTAAGCAATTCCCCCGGAGTATTCCTTTGCAACATCATCTCCGCTGGAAAGTCGACTACATCTCGCGGCTGTTTCCTTTTGGTTGCATAAACGACTGATAGATCCCTTTCGGCAATAGTTCTCTGGTCAGTTGAATGGGAGTGCTTTCTCTAGCCGGAGTGTTTCTTCTGCGACTGTGATGTCGAGTTGTTCAGCATGTTCTGTTCGAATCTGAATTTCTTCACGCTGACAAAATCCGTTACGTAACAAATTTCCTTCGCGTCTCCCAACTTAGCACTAGACTTCGGCGCGTGTCCCGTACCACTGCCACCACATTACCGTCTGATGACCCGTTCCTCCCTCGCCTTGATCGGAATAGGTATACGCAATACCTGACCGTTCTTGACTCCGATTTCTGTTCCTTAGTAACCCCCCGGTCATGCCACCCAAACAATCAACCTCGAAACCCCCTGCCAAAGCGCCGGCCAAGCGCGCCTCAACCGGTAGCTCTTCTCGGGCACCAGCACCAGCACCAGCACCAGCACCAGCCAACAAGAAACGCGCAACCGCTACCGTCATCTCCGAAGACGACGACGACATCCCACCCCAACCCCAAGTATCCGACGAGGAAGACGAAGAAGAGGAAGAAGAACAAGACAAGCCTCAGACGATACCCCCGGCCCTGCTGACGCGGCTGCTGCACGAGTTCTTCTCGCGGGACGGGACGAGGATCACGCGGGACGCCAACGAGGCGGTGGCGAGGTACATGGACGTGTTCGTGCGCGAGGCGATCGCGAGGAGCTGCGCCGAGAGGGGCGGGAGCGGGTTTCTGGAGGTGGAGGATCTGGAGAAGGTGGCGCCGCAGTTGTTGCTTGATATGTGAGGGGTCTGCTGCATGGGAAATGGAGGGGCGAGCAGTAATAGATAGATGTGAGTCGGGTAGACCTTGATACGGGTCTGGAGGACATGTTTTTGAGGCTGGATTTGGGGATTTCAGAGCGGCGGTATGCTCAGGGCCTTGTGGTTGGCTGAAGGGAGCTTCTTGTAGGTCTACCCTTAGAGATGAGGGGGGCTCGTCTGGCTGGCACGATACTTACATATCGCCCCAAGTCTAGGGAGGATGCCGGAAAGTACGGACAGTACAATGAGCGAGCGAGCCCCGAGGCAACGCACGACATATTCAACTGCCCCGGCGTCGAGGCGAAGCGAGACCAACATGAGCACTAATCATGTCTTGAGGACGCACCACTTGCTTCTGGAGATCTAGAAGCCTACGTCGGCACCTACGTTTTGGTGGCGCAAAGGGCCACGGCTGCCGAGGAGGATAACGGGGGACTGCCAAGCGTAATCGACTTTGCGATTCCTCCGAGATCTTCGCCGGGGACTCCCTGAGTTCGCGCTGTGCTTGTCGGTTCTACGCTCTGCTTTGGGAAGTTTGGAGCCGTATTCGGGACTCGCCGTACGGGTTAAAGGTCTTGCTGGCGGATTGGGATGGTGGTTCACTGCCGAAGTGAAAGTTGCTCAAGTTCCACCGGATCAATTGTGCTTGGGTTGGAGAATACCTAGGCTAGGTAGATCTGGAGCTGGCTGTTTGAGAAGCTATACCTTGATACCTCAGCTCCTCAACTCAGGGACCTCGTCTCTTGGTTCTTACTGAGGTTACAGGTAGTCAGTGATACGATACCGGACCATACTCAGATTACTGCAATGTGTCCAAGTGTAAGGGTGTTTTGCCTTAAACCATCCAAGTCCGCCTCAATGGTGCCCGAAGTGGTCCAATACCGGCTCTCCATCCAAGACTATATATCATACCTTACGGGAGCGACTCGGGAGCAACAGCCTTGGCTTCAGGATTCAAGCAGGCAACCAAGTCCAGCAAGTGGCCGGAATGGTTCTCGTTGCCCCTTTTTCTGCAGTGATCCGGGAACAACGGTGTTGGAATCGACCTCGGCAATGCTGTAGAAGCCCCGGAAAACAGAGATTCGATTGAGGTACACGACGAACGAGTACCCATCTATGACACAGTACAGGCCGTAGGCACCTCCTCCGCAGCAGACATGTCGGCCAACAGCCCGCCCTGACGCGCAGGCTCCCGTTCATTGTTTCCCAACAAAATACTTTACCTCGACGGTAAGACACCCCTGCGACGGGTTCGGAAATCCTTTCTAGAGCTGCTTTCAGCATGCCGCACCAGATAAATGTCGTCGTTCACGCCTTGCAAGCTACCGAGTCCCGCCGTCGGAAATCTGCGAGGACACCTTGCTTGCATGTGATACGAAAGAATTGAAAGGCGCCGAGAGAGATCTACTCAAGGATGCTCGGAGTTTTGGAGTCGTTCAGACCTTGAGAATGACTATTAGGATATGGCAGTTTGACGGCTTACACCCGTCTTGGATGAGGTTTGGTGTTAGAATTTGACCAAGCCCTACCTGAGGTACACAGACAGCTCACGCCTAGGCAGCAGTCTTATTTCGGTGAAACTAAGTATAGTGAATTATCCTCTGCCGCTTAAGCCACACCAATGGTGGGCGCACCCGTATTGACTGGGAGTAAGCATTCTTGGAGTAGGCCAAGACTGAGAAAGGCCTCTCGCTTATCATAAGACGGTGATCAGTGATGTCGCAGAGAAACAATCTGGACGGCAGAGGTAAGCGTTTGCTTCTATGGCAAGTTTCATCACGTCTCGCGATGCTCGCTATCTTCTTGCCGCGCGCTTTGCCCGTCGCCCTATTTGGGATGGTTATGGCTGCGAGCACAGGTGTCCTTCAGATTTGTGTCGCGGCTCTAGAGTATTTAAACCCACAACGAAGAGTCCGAGATGTCTTCACCAAGTTCCAATATCCTTCTCGTCAGGCCAACTTAGCAGTGCGCCCACTAAACTGCTTTCGCTTGCTATCCCTGGTCAGTATCGGCACTGTGAGTCCTGCCTCTATACCTAGGTCCACTACTACTATAGTACTAACGTCGAATCTGCCTAGGTCTCACCCGTATTAGCAAGGCCTTATGAGGCGTCAATACGAAGGCGACGAAGTCACTAAAGAAAGCGCTCCGCTGGACCAAAAAAGGAACTACTGCCTCCGTCGACTGGGTTGTTGGCGGGCTGGAAGCTGGGATTGATCAAGTGCCCATGTTGGCGAAGAAGGCGGTTCAAGCAACAACTGAGTACGTCAGCCATAATACCTACCCTTCAAATCTACCTAAGATACTTACCATTGCCCAGGGGTGACCCGCACCAGACAATTAGGAAAGGCAAGCTCGCGGACGAGTTCCATGCCTCTGGAGCACTTTTTAGCGCCAGCAACAGACGACTGACATCTTTCCAACTTATACCCCACTGGCATCATCAAATTTTCCAAGACAGAGTATGGGCAAGCTTCGTTCGACCCGAATCTTGTATCCCAGGATAGCAGCAGCTCACAGGCAAGGCCCTCTACGCAGCAAGGGACAGGGGAATCTTCGCAGCAAGCGCCTGCATTGAGAACCGACCTGTCTTGGAGACAGAGGGCTTCAGGGTATGCAGAGTACTGGGACAGCGAGACTTGGAAGCAGGGAGAGTGGTATGAGGAGCAAGGGCTCTGGACTGCTTTCGTTGATGGTGATTGGTATGCATGGATGGAGTGAGTTAGCGATAGCTCCTCGAGTGTCTCGAGCGTCTCCTGTAGCCCGTTGCCTTTCTGCAGCCACATGTAGTGCCAGTATGTTCCGATCTTCAATCTGGAAAGCATTTTCCCGGCTGGTCTAGAGGAGAACAATCCTCCACAGACAGGCCCTTGCAAAGTTCCTCTAGGGGTCCGCGAGTAGAAGCGAGGCAGTTGCACAATAACTGCATCACGTGACCTAATTTTTTCTAGTTAACGAATATGTATTTCTTCAACCCATCCCTCAATGATCACTTCATTAAACCTCAGCCTCAAGACATGCTAATGCTCGCTGCGAGGCGTACTAGTCCGTGCTCCTCAACTCGGACTCCACTCAGGCGTGTCTCCATGGGGATGTCTGCTGCTTGCCTGGAGTTCGACTCGCGACAACATCTTCGCCGCCACCGGAAAGCATCCCGAACGGATTGCTCGTGGATGAAGAAACTGTGCCAGGCTACAACTGGAAGGCATTCTACCCGGCTCTCCCCGGGGATTTGCTGGACAACCGATACGAGCTGAAGACGAAGGTCGGCTGGGGATCCTCGTCAGCCGTTTGGCTGGCGGAAGACATCAGCTTGTGAGGCTCCCGCCACCCGACGTGGCATGTCCCTCTTGCCGATGATACTAATCCTATCATAGGAAGAGGTGGCGAAAGCCGAGGAAATACACGGTTATCAAGATAACTACGTGTGACAATGCAAGCGACGAGGATAGCAACCATGAGCTAGAGATAGCGAAACGAACAGACGCCGCAAGCCCAGAGCACCGCGGTCGCGCCATCCTGTGCATGGCCAACGAAGTGTTCAGCATCTAATCCCCTACAGGCTCATCCCATATTTTCTTGGCGTTCGGGCCCATGAGAGATCCCCTGTGGCTACTACGCAACCGAGTCTGCGGTGAACGAGTGACTCGAGATTGGCTGCCGATCTTCAAAATCTATATCCAAATCCTGCTTGAAGGCCACGACTACTTGCATCCAGAGTGCAAGGTCGTTCATACAGGTACGTCGTTTTGCTCAGTTGTCATTTCGTCCCTACTAGAGTATAGTGTGAAGCTAAAATTCGCAGATCTTTAGCTCGACAATATCTTGATGACTTTCGAGAATCAGTCAGTTCTCGAGGCTTTCATACAAGCACAGAAGTCACACCCCATGGCCCAGAAGGTCGCTGATGGACGCATCATCTACCGCTGCCACAATAACTTCGGCGACATTACTGACCAGTCCTCCCTGAAGAAGATGTATCCCAAGATTACTGACTTTGGACTCGCGCAAGTTGCAGATCGGTCTAGCCCGCTTCTCCATCCCATACAGCCTGACCATTGCCACGCGCCGGAAGTCCTGCTAGGAACCTCGTGGTCCTACCCTGCCGATATCTGGGGTTCGGCATCATGGTGTGGGACTTGCTCGCCGGTCGCGAGCTATTCCAAGGTAACCTGAGCAGCACGAAGCCATACAGCCCTGCATAACATTTGGCCGAGATGATTGCGATTGTTGGTCCGGTTCCGGATGCACTGATCCGACAGGAGCGACAGATGCGGTGTTGGCAGTGGAGTCCCCCCATCCACAACGCCCAAGGCAAGCTGTGCAGCAATGCGTCCGAGTACTTCGGCGGGCCTTTCTTCACTGAGAGTGGTATGTCCGGAAGCGCGGCCCAGACCCTTCCTTGGTTGAGGCTTACCAGTTTCTAGGCAAGTTTGTGCAAGAGGAACTAATCCCCTGCTCGCGAACGCTGGCGGGCGAGGTACCGGAGTGCATTCCCGAGCAAGACCGGGACAAGTTTCTCGCATTCATGAGGAGGATGCTCTGTTGGCTTCCGGAGGACCGGCCGACAGCTAAGGAGCTCAAAGCCGACCCGTGGTTTGCTGTCAAGCTCTAATACAGTTGGGCGTCCTGGCGTGTTATCCCTCATGTGGTAGCGTTGGTATCTGTTCTTTCCGGGTGAAAACCGGCGGAATGAATATGCCTCAAGTTCACCTGAAGGATCCAATTCGAGATCAAGAAATAGGGCATAATGACTGACCCCGATATGATTTTCTTCCCTAGCGCTAACCCCCGAGCTAATGCCGGCTTGCATGTCCTGGATCTGTCATTCATGAACGGGTTCTACTCCGCCCCGGAAACCTCGTGTCCTCCAGGCTGCTCTTGAGGGCGCTCATCCCGTCCTCGAGCTCCGGGGGCGAACAGTCTCGCTTCGCCGTCTCAAAGTCTACCAAAACCACGTCATGCCCATCCCGCACAAGAAGTTCTGTTGATATCGCCAAGCTTGATACCGAGCTCATGCAACCGGCCCAGAGGCTTTTTTTGCAGCGGTCGATGTCCCCTGGCCCCGCGGCCCTCGCGCCTTCCACCCACTCAGCGACGAAGTCAACCACACGCCCGTCCTTGCCCTCGGTGAGATGGCCCAGAAACTTGGGACCGACGCCGCCGTCACTGATCCGTTGATAGGCGGCCGTCACAACCTCAATAGAGGGATTTCCCAAGGCCAAACCGCGAGTTTGACGAGCACGGACTTGCCGCCTTTGACTTCGGGATGCGTTGAGACGTGGACTCGTTGCCTCACTCGGTCTTGTCGCGCGAAATCCAGCTCGTTGAGACTTCACGGGATGCCAAAGGTTCGTTAACCCGGCACATTGCACTGTCTCAGTCCTGACGAAGGTAGCCTTTCCTGTCTCAGGGTCCCTGGCTGCGTGGCCGTGGTTCCAATCTCCAGTTGGAAAAAGCTGGAAGGCGCGCCGAGCTGGAAGATGGGAGCCTGGGAGGGCCAGGAGCGCGAGACAATAACATTGTCTAAGGGCTCACCGATGCCGTGCTCCGGCTGGCGGGTTAGAACCTGGGACGGAGAAGTGTGAGTATACGCGCTGTGGAAGTTGGTCTCTGATGGCGGGCCTGCATCTTCCCAGGAGGTGTAGCCAATCAGCTTGTGGCTGAGCACCTGAGACTATCGGGGCAGATGGGACTGAAAGTGTTGCCTTTTGTGTAGCAGCCACCTGGTCAGCCACCTCCGAATAACAACGGTGCCAAGCGCCCATTGCGTTTTAGCCGATCGCTGAACTACCTACTGTGATACAAGTACAACAGTAACCTTAGCGCCTCTGATGAGCTTTGGCAGACCACAGTACAACAACAACAACAACTGCTGGAATTCCCATCTCGACAGCGAAGAATAGTATGATTCTCTTCCTTAGCTGCACATTGTCATGGAACGCCCTTTGCTGGCCTTTGGCAACTAGTACATATCAAGCGTTTTAGGGTCGGTAAGGTCTGTGTCTACACAGAGCCGAGATGCCGAACAGCAAGAGGATCGGGAAGTCTAGGGCGGCCCGCTGAAACTCATTGGCGTTTGAGAAGCGTCACAGGCTGTTGCGCATCCGTGCTTGCCCCTGTCGAGACCCCTGTTTCTTCTTCTTACCCCATGTCCAAAGCTTATGTCGGCTTCAAGGCCGTCCGAACAGCAGTCCATTGCGTCGCCATCTGAGCCTCATTATTGCGCTGGCCCCGATACGTTCGCCTGTTGGATTATGAAGATGTCTGCTGTCGGACGAGGACAGAATGAAGTCGTTTCCTGTCCAGTAGGCTGCCCATGTAAGCGCTGTGAGGGATGAGAGAGCCTTCGCGGCCAGTGCTTGCCATGAAATCGTGCGGTCAGCGACCTCGCCGCCTTAGCGGAGGAGTCAAGCGATCCGGGTCGCGAGTTGCCGTGATCTCGAGCGGCTGGACGCCGAATGAGTTAATACCGCGGTCTCGTTGGTCGCACATTCGCTCTCTTTTGGGGTATCAGCCTTAACTGTCGAGTGACAGCCATGGACAGACGCTAGCAATAGCATGCCATGTCCGCTGCTGGGGAGCAGTAGCCCTGAGCAAGCCTCCTGTTTAATGACTGCTCAAGCGCCCTGGACTAAGCCTCGCACGGCGGGTCGCCATAGGGTCAAAAGAAGGCCATCATGGTGGTCAAAACATCGACTTGTTTCAAGGACCCTACGAATATTCGGCCATGACCCTCGTCCACCATGATCCCCGTCCGAGACGACGGAGAACAAGGGTATGGCGATCCGTCCACTTTGCCGAAGGCTATCCACCCTGCTCTCTCTTATATTCATGCGGATGCCCTCTGTCTTGCGACCCGTTCTTATTCTTCCTTCAGTCTCTGTTTCTCTTTTAACGCTCAGGATTCTTATTTTCCGTTACTTTCTCTTTTCAGTTTGTCGTCTTCGGTCAGTAATCTTCTCCCAGGCTAGTCCTCTTTGCGAATACAGCGCGAGTCGCTTTCGATATTCACCAGTCACTCTTTCGACTACACAATCTGTTCGCTTTTTCCAGGCCACATTCACATTCAAAATGCAATTCTCAACACTCGTCCTTGCCGCTCTCGCGAGCGTGGCATCCGGTATGTGACATCCAACGAAGGCCCAGGAGACAGCATAAGCGGGTGAGGTGCTGACAGTGTCGAACAGCTCAGAAGATGTGGGTGGTCACCGTCGGTATCAACGGCACGCTAAAGTTCGCGCCGGAGAGCCTCAAAGCGGACGTCGGCGACATGATCCAGTTCCAGTTTGTGGCCGGCAACCACACCGCCACCCAATCGACGTTCGACAACCCCTGCCAGCCCATCTCGATGCACAGCAACGCCACCGGCTTCCACTCGGGCTTCCAACCTGCCGCTGCGAGCCAGGCCATGGGCATGACGTCCACCTATTCCGTCCAAGTCACAGACACCAAGCCCATCTGGGTCTACTGCGCCCAGGGCAAGCACTGCGAGCAGGGCATGGTCATGGTTGTTAACGAGAAGTGAGTAACATCAAGGAATCCATAACCGGGGTGCAACAGCTCGCTAACATTCAGCAGCACCTCCTCGAACAAGACGCTAGCAGCATACAAGCAGCTCGCCGCCGGCGCCAGCACTCTCGTCCCCACCGGAACGAACAGCACCAGCGGCGGCACTACCGGCAGCACCACGAGCACCGGCACTGCCGGGAGCGCGGCCGCGACGGGCGGAGCCATGGGCTTCTCAGCACCCAGCACGGTCGGTCTCCTCGCCGTTGTTGCGGCTGCCCTCATGCTTTAAGGTGGAAGCTGTGCTTGCCGCTGTGTTTTGTTTTCCTCTCTCTGTGTCTCTCCAATCAGCAGACTCTGGGGTACGGTGGTATAAGGCGAGAAGATACCAAAAAGGTTTAATTAAGCTTGGATGGTGACTGGCATGTGGAATCACCCGTTTTGGGTTTCCGGTGGTCGGGTTGCGCGGGATGGTGCCGTCTACGATTCTGTACATGATCATGTCCGCATGGCGTGTGTTACATATTGCATTAAATGAGTTGATTTCGTTCTGGAAACCTTGACATCCTCGCCGGATACCCATGCCCCTCGGCTATGCCTTCCATACTTCGTTGAAATGGATTAACCTATTTGGAATCGTATATGGATCATCATCATCATATCCTGCTTGCCTTCCAGCCCCAAAGCACAAATCAAGCAGCCTCCTCCTCCCGCCCAGGGATCTTTCGCTTCGTCCTGCCCTGCTGCGCAGCATCGCAGAGCTGCCTCCTCGGCGTGTTCTTCTTCCACCCCTCCTCCATCTTGACATACCCGACCTTCCTGTACTTCTTGCTCTTCGCGAAGAAGTCGACCCAGTGCTTCAGCGCCTCCTGCACCTTCTGCTTCGCCTCCGCCCTCTCCTTCTTCCTCAACTCCCTCAGCTGCTCCGCCGTCCAGTACCTGTCCGTCTCCGGGTCGTCGAGCGGGAGGTACATCTCCTCGGCGCCGCGCATGTCCGGGGTCCGGTCCTCCGCGAAGCAGCCCGTCACGTAGGCGCGGCTGGCGTCGCACCCGGCGAAGAAGTGGTAGGAGCCCCCGGGCCCGTAGGTGCGGCGATTCGCCGAGACGTCGTATATCGTGCCGTTTATGGCGAGGTAGATAGGCTTGGACTCGTCGGTACCGTCGTAGGCGGATAATTCAGCCGGGGTGAGGTATAGGGGGCCGCGCTGAATCGATATGTTAGTCGGATGCCTGATAATCGAATGCCTGGTCGTTTCGAGAGGCAGACATACCCATTGCGACTCCCACCAGCCCTTCTGCAGGTACTTGGGCGGGTTCTTCATACCCCAGGTCCAGGTCTCCCCGCCGGAGATGAGGTAGCTGAGACCGCATGATGCGACGAAGAGAAAGGTAAGAACGCGGAAGATATCTACGATCGGGTTGTATGCGTCTTCCTTCGCTACCTTCTGCTTCGGAGAGACGGTCGGTACTTTGACCAGCTCGGGTTCGCTGGCGTCACTCGGGGTGGCAGTCGGCTTTCGCTGCCGTGCAGAGGACTCGATGCCAGCCATGGTTCGAAAATCCGATGTCTCAAAAACACGGAACTATATACAAGAAAGAAGAAAGAGGGTTCAGAAGGAAAGGTCAGGCTCGTTCAAGTACGGGCAGGTGGTGTTACCAGATCGCTCGCGAGACCGGGTAATCTGGATCAGTGATGTAAGGCTGAGACCGTCGGCGCTTTGCTCCGAGGCCCGTATTGGGCAGAACCGGGGTAGGCTCATGATAATTGGCTCATACCTGCATTGGCGTCATGCAAGGCTGCGGGTCACTCCACAACTTTTGGCGGTCACCTAGACAACAATCGTGGGAACGCGCTAGGTAATGCGGTAAACAGCGTCCATTACCAACCGTCATACCAACCACAGCTGGAGCTCCTAGCTTGGACAACACAGTTGACGAAGCCTTGGACATATAGCCGCATTCAATTATCTTGCAGCTGTTTCTGCCTCTTAAACGGTCTTTGACCAGATTTGCGCACCACCACCTAGCGAAACGCTGTCAAAAACACACCACATCGCTGCATGACATTTGTCGTCGCAGCAGATCAGAGCGAGATGGATTCTACGTCGAATCCACCGGGCTCACCGACGGCCCTTCAACCCGTGTCGTCGGACCGCGTCAACCAGCAGCGCGAATCAATGCTGTCGTTGCGCCCCGGCAAGGACAGCGTGCGCGACAGTATCGTGCTGGATAAGGTCAACCAGTTCAACTCGCTCACGATGCAGTCCAAGCAGCTGGAGCGGAAGACGGCCGACGCAGCTCTCAAGCGCGCTATGCTTGGGCGCGAGGAGGCGGAGAGCGAGATGCGCCGGTACAGGGAGGAGGCGCGATTGCTGAGGAAACAGGTCGAGGAGGGGAAGGAGCGGGAGAGGAGGGTTGGCGAACGGCTTGAGACCGTGATGGTGAGCCTCTCCTTATCCGCTAGAGACGTGGCATATGCTGATGTAGTTGATCTCAGGAAAACTACGGCCGCGCAAAAGAGACGCACGCGCACACACAAGCCCTCTGGGAGAAGGAGATCCGACGCGCGAGAAAAGAGACGTTCAAGTCACAGAGCGCCATCGTCAAGCTACAAGAGGAACTAAAGTCCGCCCGGTCGGCCGTCAAGTCTGCCGAAGAGCTGCTCGATGTTGAGAAGGAGCGGAGTAAAGCTCGAGAACAGGAAGCGTTCACGTCACGATACAGCCTCGTCGGCGTGCAGGAGCAGCTCGAGCAGGCGCTGGAGCGCGTCAAGATGCTGGAGCAGGAGCGCGACGCGTTCAAGGCGCTGGCCAAGAACGAGGAGGATATCGCCACGCTCGCGGCCGAGGGCCGGCTACCGCTGCCTCCTGCGGCAGATGCTGAAGACGACGAGTTCGCGTCGCCGAGGAAGAAGTCGAGGGTCTCGTCCGTCAGCGTCGCCGACATCAAATCATCGGCGTCGAGCGAGGCGGAGATCGAGGAGCTGACGATGCTCTGGCAGTGGGAGAAGCACCGGGCGGAACGTGCTCTGGAGCAGGTCGAGTTCCTTCAAGCAGAGTGCGAGCTCAAGTGCTGCTCGTGCGCCAAGAGTCATCGACAGGAAGTGAGTGCTGCGCCGTCTAGCCCACGTCGAAGGCTGTCGGGACCTCCTAAGATAACCGATGCGAGTGACTTGGCGATCCTTAGTGAGGATGTACCGGTACCGCCGACGGAGAATCTGCCGAGCCCAAGCCCGAAGAAGTCGAAGACAGATATGTTGAGGGCCGAGGAGAAGTCAAAACCGAGACTCAGCACCATCTTCGTCCCGACGCAGGGCATATTCCGGACCGTGTCCCAGGAGGAAGAAGAGGCATCGATCGCACTTCAACAAAAGCAGTCTTCAGAAGAGGTCTCGGTAGTCGAGCAAGCTCCGGCCGAGCCTCCAACTCCTGAAAATCCACCTTACTACGCACGCACACCCTCAGTGGAGCCTCCAGATTTCGCAATGCTCGCCAAGCAACGGACCTCACTCCTCTCCCTCCTCGACGCTCCGCACGGCCATCACGGCCATGAAGCGCCCATGCTCTTCACCATCCCGACCACACCGGGACCGGCACCCGCCGAGTCCGTACCAGCAGCACCAACGCCCGTAACAGAGTCTGACGACGACACCCTAACCCCCAACCCCCACATCCAAACCACCAACACAATCCCCCTCCCAGACGACCCAGTGACGGAGCCTATCCCATCCCCAGCAACCTACCACGGCCACCCCAATCAACAAATAGACATGGACACTCCCACCAACCACCACGCCCACGACGACCGCCCCCACACGGCAGCGGCCTTCTACACCTCCTCCGTGACGACCACCAAAGTCCCGCTAAAGGACGAAACCAGCGACCCCTCCCTGGCCTCACGCATCCTCGCCGCCCAGCGGACCCCCAAGAAGGGGGGTGCCGCCGACTCCCCGTCCTTCGACGCCACGAACCCGGCGCTGACCCCGACGATGACGAGGGAGCAGGCGCTCGCGCAGATAAGGGAGAGGCGCGGGAGGGCCAAGAGCGGGACGGCGGTGACGCCGCGGAAGCAGATGGTCGAGGGCTTAATCGAGCGGAGGGACGTGAGCGCGCCGGCTGGGAGGGTGGGCGGGGTGGTTACGCCGGGACGGAGGGTTAGGTCTTAGAGGG